>CM035111.1:32040910-32542650 GCA_020205505.1 Panax japonicus
GGTACGTGCTTGATAGGGAAAAGAGTATGCTTCAATTATGGTCAGCAGGGTCACATCGTCCCAAATTGCACTCAACCTAAGAAGAACATGTGCTTCACATGCGGATCTAAGGATCAGTTTGCTCTTGAATGCCCTAAGAAAAAAGTTGGAGAGACAACCAAAAGCAATGGAGGTAACAATGGAGGTACATGGGTCATTGCTGGACGTACATCATCAAACAAACCCACAGCCAGAACCTTCAACATGACTGTGAAAGATGCTGTGCAATCAAAAGATGTGGTGTCAGGTATTATCCCAATTAATGATATTGATGCTTATGTATTATTGATTCGGGTGCTACTTGGTCGTTTATATCTGATGAATTTGCTAAGAGGTTAGGATTGCCTAGTGAAGAACTAAATTTCCATTTGAACACAGAAATTGTGAATAAGGAAGTAATCCATGTTAGATTTGTATACAAGAACTATAGGGTGAACATTAAGGAGAATATCTTGATGGTAGATTTGATTCCGATTAGACTTGGAGAGTTTGATGTTACTTTGGGAATGGATTGGCTATTCAAATATGGAATAGTATTTGATTGCCAAAAGAAGTTTGTAAACCTTATGACCCCATCAAAGGTAGTATTTTATGGTAGCAAGTCGCCTAGACAAATGAAATGTCTGACGATTTTGCAGGCCAAGAAATTGTTGAGTCAAGGTTGTGTGGGCTATTTAGCTTACATAGTCGATACTCAAAAGAAGAATGTGAAACTAGAAGAGATACCAGTGGTGGGGGAATTTGAGGACGTGTTTCTGGAGGATTTTCCAGGACTTCCGCCTGACAAAGAAATTGTGTTCGTGATCGACTTAGCGCCGGGAACATCACTGATATTGAAGGCCCAGTACAGAATGGCTCCGATAGAAATGAAGGAAATGATGGTACAATTGTAAGAACTGCTGGATAAGAAGTATATCAACCGAGCGTATCACCGTGGGGAGCGCCAATGTTATTCGTGAAGAAGAAGGATGGATCGATGCGTCTTTGCATTGATTATAGAGAATTGAACAAAGTCGCTATTAAAAACAAATATCCATTACCAAGAATAGATGACTTGTTTGATCAGTTGAAGGGTGCTAAATACTTCTCGAAAACAGATTTGAGAAGTGGGTATCACCAATTGAAAGTGAGGAAGGAGGATATACCTAGGACGGCATTCAGAACTCGGTTTGGACATTACGAGTTTCTGGTGATGTCTTTTGTTTTGACCAATGCCCTTGCTGCATTCATGGATTTGATGAACAGGGTGTTTAAACCATTCTTAGACAAGTTCGTAGTGGTATTTATCGATTACATTTTGGTGTATTCCAAAACTCAAGAGGAACACGTGGAAAACTTACGTTTGACGTTGGAAACACTAAGAAAGGAAAAATTGTACGCAAAATTCTCTATATGCAAATTTTGGCTAGCTCAGGTGCAATTTCTTTGGCACGTGATTGACAAAGATGGGATTTCAGTGGATCCATCAAAAGTGGAAGCTGTATCCAATTGGGAACAACCAAGAACATTGTCGGAGGTAACGAGTTTCTTGGGACTGACCGGCTATTATAGAAGATTTACTCATATTTCTCTGAAGATATCCACTACGCTAACAAATTTGACAAGAAAGCGGTATAAATTTATTTGGACAGAAGAAGTGTGAAGAGAGTTTTCAAGATTTGAAGAAGAAGCTAAGTGTGGCACCTGTGTTATCGTTACCAGATAGTACATGAAACCTTGTGGTGTTTAGTGATGCCTCACATAAAGGGTTGGGTTGTGTTCTTGTGCAGAACGCCCAAAGTAATTGCGTATGCATTAAGGACAACAATAAAACTGGATTATGAAAAAGGTTATCCGACTCATTGATTTGGAATGGCTGTAGTATTATTTGCTCTGAAGATATGGAGAACTATCTCTATGGGGAGAAATGTGAAATCTACACAGACCATAAAAGTCTGAAGTATATTTTCACACAGAAGGACCTAAACATGCGCCAAAGAAGATGGATGGAATTGATAAAAGCTTACGATTGTGAGATCTTTATCACTCGGGCAAAACACAATGTGGTTGCAGATGATTTAAGCAGAAAAGGTCGGGAGAAAAATTGTTGTTGTTAACAAACCAGGAAGAGCTTATTTCAAAAATGGAAGGCTAGTGTTGGGAAATCAAATTTCCAAAATAAACCGACGAAAAATCATACCAGATAGAAGCTAGTCCAACTTTGGTGGAAAAAAGTGCAAGAATGCTCAACTACAAGATAAAGAATGCGGAACGATCAAAGAGAAGTGGTGAGGGTAGTGATGTAAAAGACAAGATTGATACCGAAGGACTACTACGGTTCGAGGAAAGAATTTGGGTTCCAGCAGTACCAGAGCTTAAAGACAAAATCTTGACTAAAGCACACAACACAAGATATTCGATTCATCCAGGAAGTACGAAGATGTATCAAGATTTGCGATGACCTTTTTATTGGCTGAACATGAAAAGAATGTTGCAGATTGTGTCGCGAAATGCTTGACATGTCAAAGAGTCAAGGCCGAACATCAAGACCAAACAGATTACTGCAACCGTTAGAAATACCGGAATGAAAGTGGGAACACATCACAATGGATTTTGTGGTGGGTCTTCCAACTACTCAGAGACGATGCGATGCGACTTTGGTGATAGTGGACAGACTTACAAAATCAGTGCACTTTTTACACAATCAAGATTAAGTTCAATCTTGATCAGTTGGAAAGATTATACGGTTAAAGAGATAATTTTGAGACATGGAGTGCCAATATCAATAGTGTCAGATAAAGATCCGTAATTTACGTCAAACTTCTGGAAGAGACTACAAGAAAGTATGGAACACAATTGTGAATGAGTACATTATATCACCCGCAAACCAACGGGCAAAGCGAACGAACAATCCAAACGTGGAAGATATGCTGAGAGCGTGCATCATGGATTTCAAAGGAAGCTGGGAAGAACATTTACCATTGGTGGAATTTTTCTACAACAACAGTTACCACACGAACATCGGCAATGCTGCCTTACGAGGCATTATACGACAGAAAGTGCAGAACTCCACTGTACTTGGATGACGTCGGTGAACGCCAACTGTTAGGACCAGAACTGGTATATAACAAACTGTTGAGGTTGTCTAACTCATCAGGACAAGATTGGTAGCAGCCCAAGACAGCTAGAAAAAGTATAACGATCAACACAGGCATAATCACGAATTTGAAGTAGGAAGTTTCGTTTTCCTAAAAGTTTTTCCTTGGAAGGGGAAAATTCATTTTGGCAAGAATGGAAAGCTCTGCCCAAGATTTATTGGACCTTTCGAATTACTACGAAGAGTGGGGGAAGTGGCTATGAGGTAGCTCTACTCCAGAGTTGGAAAACATTTATAATATTTTTCACATTTCGGTGTTACGACCGTATAAACCCGATTACAAGCACGTGATCGAGTACGAACCATTTCAATTCGATAAGATTTGTCTTCTAAAGAGATTCCTATCCAGATAGTCGAATGAGGACATAATCCTTTGAAGGAGGGAATGATGTAACATTTTAGAATTTTAATTATAATATTAAATATTTATTGAATTATATATAATATTTAATGGATGTGTTTATCGTTGAATAAATATTTGTTAATTGTTTTGATTTTATTTGGTTAATTATTTGTTAAATAAATAATTAATGAGTTAAGGAAATATTATTATATTGATATTTCAATTTGATGGTTAATTATTTGTATGAGTTATGTGATTAAATGATTTATTTAATTAATTGTTATTTGAATTAATTAAATTAAGTATGAAAGTTTGATTAAATAGTAGTGTGACAAAAACTATATTTTAAGGAGTATTAAATAAATTAAAGTAGTTTTAATTGAGTTTAACCAAACAAGACTTTAATATATTAAGTCTTTAATTTTAAAGGGGTTTTGACAAACAAAGCCTTGTGGTTTTTTGGATTTCTATGCAGTTCATTTTTCTATAAATAGAAGCTCATTCCTTCATTATTTCTACGAATTCACTGAAACTCTAGAGAGAGAAACTATAGAGAGAGTTTTTCTTCTATAATCTTGATCATATTTCTTTAGAATTTTAAGAAGCTTTTACGGCAAGGGATATTATGTGTTGTACTCGTAAGGGGTATTCTATCTTTCTTATTCGTGAAGAGAACTTCTGTTATTCCATTCTTTATTATCCTGTTGGAATAACCTGTATACGCGAGATCCTTATACTTGGTGAAATTCTTCTATTATTCCATTTTTTATTATTCTATTGGAACATCATGTCTGTGCTTTACGCATGACCTGGTTCCGTCAATTATTATTATGTTGGAACATCATGTATGTGCTTTACGTATGACCTGGTTTCGTTAATTATTATTCTGTTGGAACATCCTATCTGTGCGTTTACGCATGACCTGGTTCTATTATTTATTATTCTGTTTGAATAACCTGTCTGTGCGGTCTATCTCATGCCTGGTGATTTCTTTTGTTATTCCATTCTTTATTATACTCAGTTGGTAAAGTTTGACTTCTATAATCCATGAAATTAGTTAAATATCCTTGATATTTACACTTTATCCAGTATCTTTTCATGGAAATATTCTTCTGAGCATTCTTAAATTTTACTCCACAAAAGAAGTATCATGTTGACAATTTGGACGTTATTGGTTCCTAGATAAATTAATTTTTGAACTTGTTTTTATTGAATTCTTATATCATTGTCATCATCCTCATATTTATATTATATTGAAAGTAATTTGTGGCCTATAGTGCATAGATGGACTTGGTATGATTATGACTAGGGATTATTTCGGTGTAATCATGACCGTAATGTTACAAATGATGTGGAAAAAGTTCTCATTGGCCCATAGTGCATTGATGGACAATTGTTAGCATGATCATGACCATTAATGATACACGAAAATCCTTGGCCCATAGTGCATGGATAATTTGTGGTCGTGATACTAATGAATATCCTTTTGACGTAGTGCAGGGATGATGTGGATTATTTATTGAGCTGAGTCTCAGCGATAAAAGTAATGAAAAACCTTTTAAATCATAGAAGATAATAGATTTTATTCTCTAATTGACTCTTCTAATGGTTTATTTGTTCCGCTGCAGTTAAACTTGATGTTTGTTTTATTTTATTAGTTTAACACTGTTGAAGGCTAATGATAATTTATTCTGCATTATCTTAGTCATAATATTTCTTACTGGGCTAGTTGAGCTCACCCTTTTACTTTCATTGTTCTCTTCAGGAAATGTGAACATAACAGGGACTAGTCGGGGAACGGACTTACAGTCCAGATGATAGCATTAGTAGTCCTCACTATTCTATGAAATAGTGTGATAATAATTGTATTAGGACTTATTTTGAGTTTGAATACTGTCTAGAAGAAAATATTTGTATTAAAACTCACATCTCATGTTATATATTTAAAGTTGTATTTGTATTCTGTACCATGTATTTGGCGACTCAGAATAAGTGATGTATACCTATTTTGGGGGCGTCACAGTTGGTATCAAAGCTTAGGGATATGATTCCCTGGCTAAGATGTGAGACAAGAACTAGGAAGGGAGAGATTGGGAATTTCTTCGCTAATATGACCTACCTAAGTTTATTTGGTATTTAATTGGTCGGTCAGAGTATAGGGATAATATGTGATATGATAACTAACCCTTGTTTTGTGGCAGTATCTAAAAATGACATCCGAGAATGTTGAGAATAGCAATGGAGCACAGAAGACCGTTGAGTCTCCACATATCAATAATCTAGAGAATGTGCATCAGGAAGGTGAAAATTCTCATGCAAACAACAACACTGACTAAATGATGAATGATGGAATGTTCAGAGGCTTTATGCAATTCATGCAACATAAGGCGAGAGTGGCTCCTGTCCAAAATATAGGTGGAAACCCTGGAAACTCTTGGACGGTAACCACTAAATAGTTCAAGGAACTGGGACCACCGAAGTTTATTGGAGAGCCAATACTACTTAAGGCGGAAACATGGATAAAACAGATCACCAAGATATTTGATGTCTTGGGATGCTCCGAGGAGCAAAAGGTTCCATTTACCACCTTTATTTTGCAAGGCGAGGCAGATTACTGGTGGGAATCGGTAAAGCGTACTCAACCTGCCACACTGAAGATGTCCGGGGAGAAGTTCCAGGAACTATTCAACGACAAGTATTTTCCCAAAAGTATTCGTCACATAAAAGAGGTAAAATTCATCAAGTTTGAGTAGAACAATATGACCGTGTCACAGTATGAAGCTAAGTTTACTGAGTCATCCCGGTTTGTATCTCACTTGGTTGATAATGAGGAGAGAATGACGCAAATGTTTTTAAGATGTTTGAAACTGGAGATACGTCAATATCTTATTTCTCATAAACCGTGTTTGTATTCAGATGTTGTAAATAGGGCTCAGTTATTGGAGCGCGATAACGAGTCAACACTACCAAGAGAAAGCAGCCGACAGAATAAAAATACCAGTGGTAACGTTCATTGAAGCGGTGACAACAAACATGGAGGGAATCAACATGCCAGAAATGGTAACCACTTCGGTGGTAATCATGGCCAAGACAATAAGAATGGACATTTCAAGAGAGGATATTCAACAATGATGGAAAGACGTCAACATCAGCACCTGTGGTTAAGGAAGGAAAACGACCACCTATCATATGCTTCAAATACGGAGGGAAGGGACATATCAGTCCAAAATGCGCCATGCCATCCAAAGCGTGTTATAATTATGGAAGAGAACGTCACCTAGCCTGATTTTGTCGTGCACCAAAAATAAGTCCAGTTGGAACGGTGACATAAAATACCGTCCTAGACAAGTCAAAACTAGTAGTTCAAGGGAGAGCGTTTGTTGTGACCTCCCAGAAAAAGCAAGGAACCCGAACGAGGTCATCACGGGTAAGCTTGTCATAAACTCTAGCGAAGTCTATACCTTATTTGATACCGGTTCTACCCATTCTTTTATTTCTCCTACTTGCGCTCAACGATTAAATTTGACTCCAGAGAAATCAGACTTTGACTTATCTGTGGAAACTCCATTGGGAGAAAACTTCATTACATCCACTATTTATAAGTCTTGTTTTGTTCAAATCGGTACCCTCACATTACCTGTCGATCTTATTTCTTTGAAAATACTTGCATTTGATGTGATTCTAGGGATTGATTGGTTAACTACTCATCATGCTAAAATTGATTATTTTCGTAAGGTTGTTAGTTTTCATATTCCTAATCAACCTATTATGCGAATTAAAGCGACCAAACCATTAAAATCAATCATGGTCATCTCAAGCCATAAAGCTATTTGTTTATTGAAAATGGATATCAAGCTTTCTTAGCTCACGTCACAGATTCAAACAAAAATACGTTAGATTTGAATGATATTTCTATTGTTAATAATTTTCCTGATGTATTACATGAAGAACTTCCTAGCCTACCCTCAGAGTGTGATTATGCGACTTTGTATGGAAGTATGACCTGTTTGACCAGTTGCAAGGAGTACAATTCTTTTCAAAGATCGATCTTCGTTTTGGATATCATCAGCTGAAGTTTAGAACTGAGGATATTTGAAAGACTACCTTCAGAACTCGGTACGGGCATTATAAATTCTTAGTCATGTCTTTTGGATTGACTAATGCTCATGCTGCCTTCATGGATATGATGAACCGAGTATTCAAGGAATATTTTGATCACTTTATGGTCGTCTTTATTGATGACATCCTTATTTATTCCAAAAGCCGTAAAGATCATGAGCAACACATGAGGCTGATACTCCAAAAGCTTCGTGAATACAAGCTTTATGCCAAGTTAAAGAAATACGAGTTCTGGCTTGAGGAAGTAGCATTCCTTGGGCACGTAGTATCAAGTCATAGAATATCTGTTGACCCGACAAAAATTGAAGCATTTCAAAGCTGGGAGCAACCTAAATTAGTGACCGAAGTACGTAGCTTTCTCAGTTTAGCTGGTTATAAGATTCGTGGAAGGATTTTCTCGAATCGCTACTCCATTAACTCAGCTAACTCAGAAAAGTTCAAAGTTCGGTTGGAGCGAAGAATGTGAGAAGAGTTTTCAAGAACTCAAGAGGAGACTCATTTCAGCACCTATTCTGACAATACCATCTGGCTCGGAGGGATTTGTCATCTACAGTGATGCTTCGGGCAAAGGGTTGGGATGTGTTCTTATACAACATGGGAAAGTCATAGCTTATGCCTCAAGACAACTCAAAGAATATGAGAGGAATTATCATACTCATGAACTAGAGTTGGCAGATGTTGTCTTCACACTTAAAATTTGGAGGCATTACTTGTATGGGGAGAAAGTGGAGATCTTTACGGATCATAAAAGCCTCAAATATTTCTTCACTCAAAAGGAACTCAACATGCGACAATGACGTTGGCTTGAACTGTTGAAAGATTATGATCATACCATTCAATACCATCCTGGAAAAGCGAACGTGGTAGCTAACGCGTTGAGTAGAAGATCATATGCAAGTATGAGTACGATATTGTCAACGCAAATGTCCATTTTGTTTGACTTGTAAAGGATGAAGATAGAGTTAAAGACTCAAGGGACCCATGTGATGATGATAAATATACGAGTAGAACCGACTTTAATTGATAAAGTTAAAGTTGCTCAAGCTACAGACCTGGAGCTTATGCGTATGAGGAAGAAAGTGCAAGAAGGGGCTATGCCGGAAGCAAGAATAGATGAAGAAGGAATACTTCGAGTCAACTCCGGACTTTATGTTCCTAACGACCCTTTTTAAAGTATAAAATTATGATGTAGGCGCACAACACACCATTTGCAATCCTTCTTGGGAGTACAAAAAATGTATCATGATCTTCGTCATACATTTTGGTAGAGCAATATGAAGAGAGAGATAGCGCTGTTTATCTCAAGGTGTGTTAACGAGTTAAAGAGGAGCATCAAGTACCAAAAGGTCCATTGCAACCACTTAAAATTCCAGAATGGAAGTGGGAGTATATTACCATGGATTTCGTTACTGGTCTTCCCAAGGTTTCTCAAGGCATAGATGCAATTTGGGTCATTGTTGATAGATTGACCAAGTTTGCTAACTTCTTACCTATACGAGAAACTTATACATTTGAACGTCTTGCTCGTATGTACATAAACGAGGTTGTAAGATTGCATGGTATGCCAGTATCCATAGTGTCTGATAGAGACCCAAGATTCACTTCATGATTTTGGGTTAGTTTGCAAAAAGCTGTGGGCACGGACTTACGATTAAGCTCGGCATATCATCCTCAAACGGACGGGCAGTCAGAGAGGACTATTCAAACTCTTGAAGATCTATTAAGACTCTATGCCCTTGACTTCAAGGGAAGTTGGGACACGTTCTTACCATTGGTGGAGTTTTGCTACAACAACAGTTATCAAGCAAGTATTGGCATGGCTCCATTTGAGGCGTTGCACGGAAGAAAGTGTCGTTCTCCAGTATGCTAGGATGAGGTGGGTGAAGCAACGTTATTTGGACCAGAGTTGGTACGTATGACTACGAAAAAGATTCAAACGATCCGACAACGTATAAAAACCTCACAAGATTGACAAAAGAGTTATGTTGATCTTCATTGAAAGGATGTGGAATTCGATATACGAGATCATGTATTGTTACGTATTGCTCCATGGAAAGGAGTTACGAGATTTAGAAAGAGAGAAAAGCTCAATCGTCGATTCATCAGCCCATTTTTAATCTTCAATCGAGTAGGAACTGTGGCCTATAGACTCGCTTTACCGCCAAGTATGTCTCGTGTTCATAATATTTTCACATATCCATGTTACGTAAATATATGGAAGACCCAAACCACATTATTGAGTTAGAACCGGACGAAATAGTGAAAGATTTGACGTATGAAGAGGTTCTTGTTCAAATCTTGGATAAGAAGGAACATATTCTACGCTCCAAGGTTATACCTCAAGTTAAAGTTTTGTGGAGAAACCACGATGTTGAGGAAATGACTTGGGAGTTAGAATCTGAAATGAAATCAAGGTATCCTTACATCTTTGACATACTAGGTACGTACCCTAATTTGGAGGGTGAAATTTCAAAAGAAGGGGAGGTTGTAAGACCCCATCTTTTATAAATAAAGATGACTTTTCTATAAATATCATTTTTGAATATTATGGAATGAATTTGATATAATGTTATAGTTGTGGGTAATATTTATAAATTTTGCAAAGTACGCAAGTTGTTATATAATATTCGATTGGTCTGGGAATATTTGTTTTAACAAGGAATATTCGTACAACGGCACAATCATTGGTTGACCCCACAATGGAATTATTGTCGGATTGAGAAAATGACAAAAATACTTTATGAAAATAACGGCGGAAGTTTTACCATTAACTGTTGAAACACCCGGTGTTAAAAGTACAGTAATACGCGTGGTTGTATAGTAGCACACGATATTGATTATTGATGCTTATGTGAGAATTCACTCACTTTTTTTTTCAATTATTGTTAAAGTAATTGCTGTATAGTATCTCACGCTATTTGATTTAATTATTGTCAATATTTTATCATCAATAATTAAGATGACAAAGTTATTAATATTATTATTTGTAATATTAACGATGTCTAGAAGTTCTATCAAGGAGAGGTTTGGTCACCTAATTGCGCGCCAATGGGGAG
Organism: Panax japonicus; assembly: GCA_020205505.1. NCBI lineage: Eukaryota > Viridiplantae > Streptophyta > Magnoliopsida > Apiales > Araliaceae > Panax > Panax japonicus. The sequence continues at coordinate 32,051,604 of CM035111.1, forward strand.
AAATCCTTATTAGAAAGCCCCTCTTTCCTGGGAACGACCTGGTCGATTAATATTTTGAATTATAATAATGATGATAAATCTTGTTTTATTAGTATTATTAATGTAATAAAATAGAAAAGCTTTTTATATAAAACAGAATACTTTTATAAAGTTATTCATTTTGTTAGACTATAAATAGAATATATAATATTCTATTATACATATTGTTTTGCATTGTAAAATTTTTTTATGTAAAATAAAATACTTTTATAAAGTTATTTATTTTATTAGACAATAATTAGAATATATTATATTTTATTATGCATAGTGTTGCATAGTGCCTGCATAGTGTTTTGCATAGTAAATTTTTTTATATAAAACAGAATACTTTTATAAAGTTATTTATTTTATTAGATTTTAAATAATATATATATATATATATAAATATATATATTTAGAATATATTTTATTTTATTGTATAGTGCAACATAGTATCCTTTCTATTTTTGTATAAATATGATGCTTAGTTAGAATTGAAAACCACACCAGAAGTTCAGATAATTCTTCTATAATCTTGAGCGTATTTCTTTAGAGTTTTAAGAAGCTTTGAGCGTAGTGCAAGTTTTCTTCAAAAATATCCTCGCCCTACCAGTCGAAATACTCTTCTTTTATGGTAAGAGATATTATTTGTTATACTCGTAAGGGGTATTCTTTCTTTCTTATTCGTGAAGAGAACTTTTGTTATTTCATTCTTTATTATTCTGTTGGAATAACCTGTATACACGGGATACCCTATACTTAGTGAAATTCTTCTATTATTCCATTCTTTATTATTTTGTTGAAACATCTTGTCTGTACATTTACGCATGACCTGGTTCCGTTGTTTATTATTGTATTGGAATATCCTGTATGTGCGTCTACGCATGACCTGGTTCCATTAGTTATTATTGTTGGAATATCATGTCTGTGCGTTTACGCATGACCTGGTTCCATTATTTATTATTCTTTTGGAATAACCTGTCTGTGCGGTCTATCGCATGCCTGGTGATTTCTTTTGTTATTTCATTCTTTATTATACTCAGTTGGTTAAAGTTTTGACTTCTATACTCCATGAAATTAGTGGAATATCCTTGATATTTGCGCTTCATCCAGTATCTTTTCATGGAAATATTCTTCTAAGCATTCTTGAATTTTACTCCACAAAGAAGTATCATGTTGACAATTTGGATGTTATTGGTTCCTAGATAAATTAATTCTTGAACTTGTTTTATTGAATTCTTATATCATTGTCATCATCCTCATATTTATATTATGTTGAAAGTCATCTGTGGCCTGTAGTGCATAGATGGACTTGGTATGATTATGACCAGGGATTATTCGGTGTAATCATGACCGTAATGTTACAAATGATGTGGAAAAAGTTCTCATTGACCCGTAGTGCATTGATGGACAGTTGTTGGCATGATCATGACCATTAATGAATACACGAATATCCTTGGCCCGTAGTGCATGGATAATTTGTGGTCATAATACTAATGAATATCATTGGCCGTAGTGCAGGGATGATGTGGATTATTTATTAAGCCGAGTCTCAGCGATAAAAGTAATGAAAAACCTTTTAAATCATAGAAGATAGTAGATTTTATTCTCTACCTAACTCTTCTAATGGATTATTTGTTCCGATGCAGTTAAACTTGATGTTTGTTATATTTTATTAGTTTAACACTGTTGAAGGCTAATGATAATTTATTCTATATTATCTTAGACATAATATTTCATATTGGGCTAGTTGAGATCACCCTTTTGCTTGCATTGTTCTCTTCAGGAAATGAGAACGTAGCAGGGACTAGTCAAGGAACGGAGTGACGGTCCAGATGATAGCAATAGTAGTCCTCACTATTCTATGAAATAGTGTGATAATAAATGTATTAAGGACTTATTTTGAGTTTGAATACTGTCTAGAAGACAATATTTGTATTAAAACTCACAGCTCATGTTGTATATTTAAAGTTGTATTTGTATTCTGTACCATGTATTTGACGACCCAGAATAGGTGATGTATACCTATTTTGGGGGCGTCACACTTAATATTAAATTCTAAGATATTAACCTTAGCTTAGTGTTGTTCAAAGCAAGGTATGTGAATTATTCAACACTTATGCTATTAGATTATTCCTATAGCATGAACTTAGAATGCAGTGTTTATTCAGTTATGATTATTCCATAACATAGTATTGTTACCTTTTATTCAACTAATCCTTAGATGATGTTCGTTGAACTCCAAATTACCTTGAAATGTATCCAAACCAAACTTACTTTGGTGCGGACTTGTAATCTAAATACTGAGATGAACAACCCTATTTTTAGGAGTTTACGCTTAGCGTTGAAATGTTTGTGCACAATACATTGTAGGAAGGGTTGATCCCCCTAATTAGGTGGAGTCCTTATAGTCATATGACTGTTAAAGTTAAAATTGAATGATTACTTATAACTGTGGACATGGTTCGTGGTCATTAGACCCTCAGTAGTATATTTCAGAATGTTAATAGAACATATCATTCAGTTCTATTGAGCCTATTATTTGGAAAATGTTGTAAAGTTTATTCATTCTTATTTCAAGTGAGCTTTGTTTGCTCACTCTTGTTTATATAACCATTACAACTAAGGATGAGAAGGTAGATGTACCTAGCACCAGTAAGGGCATGGGGAAGATGAACAAGTATTGAAGACTTGTAATATTTTGACAGTTATTTATCAGACTTTAATTTAATTGATGTAATTAAGCACTTATTTAATTTTTGCATTTGAATAATTGTAATTAAAGGTTAGATAACCTGGGAGATATTTTTATTAATGCAATCCTGTATGGGCATGTTTTATTATTCAATTTTATTATGATTGTGTAGTTAGATATGAATGTTCTGATTAAGTGAACACCAAATCTTGAGGTAATGAAGTATCGGGATTTGGGGGTGTCACCAGTCTGCTTGTGAAAATTTGCTTTAGTCTGCATATGGTTTGCAACTATTTTTTTTACTGCTTTGCATCTTTTATTCCCAAGTATTCTCCAATGAAGGTTAATCATAGATTCACCATTGTGAACCATCTAATTTATTTTAGAAGTAAACATAATATTGCTTTTTGCACAAGATTATTCAATTATTTTCTATTGTGTACTACTTTTGTAGGTGCTGCTGATGACCTTACAAAATACACCCCCAGGACTTGAGGGACAAGAGATTTTCAAAGGTCTGGGCCGATGCTGTTTTATTATTGGCAGAATACCTGAAGAATGAACCATGGTTGAAACTCTTGTGTAAGCTTAAGTATTATTTTTCTATTATAAACATTTATTTCTTGATTATTTTTTTCATATATGGCACTAGTGTTAACCTCTTTTCAGTCGTACGAAGTTTGATTGTAAAGATGATGAATGATCATTGTATCAGATGATTTTATTTTATTAATAATATTTTAGTGTTTTTTTGTATTTTCGTCATAATTTTTTATGGGGTTATTGAGACATAATTTTTTTTGTTTATAAAATAATTTTGAACAAGTTTTAATATAGCAACAATTTTTTATACATTTAGCAAAAAATTTCGTTGCTAATTGTATTAAATATATAATATTTGGCAAAGAAAATTTAACCTAATAACAAAGAGAGGATACTGTTTGTGACGCCCCCAAAATAGGTCCATTCCATCCAACCCATTTTGAGTCGCCAAATACATGGTACAGAAACAACTACAACTTTTACAACCTATAAACTGTGAGTTTGAATACAAACATTGTCATCTAGACAATATACATACCCAACTATGTCCTCAATACAATTATTGATATATTATTTTACAAAAATGGTGAGGACTACTAAACAACTCTCTCAAGGACCATCAATTCATACCCCGACTTGTACTCGCTATATTCTCGTCTCCTGAGAAGAAAAATGGAACAAAAAGGAAAAGGGTGAGCTCAACTAGCTCAGTAAAGAATATTATGACTAAGATAATATACAATAAATTATCGTTAGCCTTCAACAGGGAAAAAATCTAATAGAATACAATAGACAACAAGTTTTAAATCAATATTCGCAACGGAAAATATTAATTCATAGAAGAGTTACGTAGAGGATGAAATCTACTAATGTCTATGAATTTAACAGCCCATCAACAGTATTTTTATCCCTGTAACATCAATCAGTGCACATCTTGAATCATATATTCATCCTTGCACTACAAGCCAAGGATATTCATCTGTTGGTCATGTTCATCTAAACACCTGTTCATCTTTGCACTACGGGCCAAAGATATTCATCAGGAATCATTCATCTTTGCACTACAGGCCAAAGATATTCAATAATAACCTCCTTTAAGACTGAAGATGATAAAAAAATATTTTTAAAGAAGCGAATCCAGTGAAACAAAATGACAAGGATTAAGGATTAAGGATTCGTACTTTGTTTTATCCATGTCCAAAAATACCTCAAAAATAATCATAGTGGTGTAAAATTCAAGAATGATCAAGACATGGATACAATCAAAGCTAGTATCCACAATAGATATTTTGGACGAAAAGAAAAAAAATAATTTTTCTGTGAATAGTGCCGTATTCGTGAATAGTACTGTATACGTGAATAGTATCGTATACGTGAATAGTAACTCCGGCACAAAAAGTTCCAAATTTGATAAAAAAGTTCACCAATATTTCGGCATAATGATATTGAAGAAAAAAATATCATTTGAGAAGAAAATAACATCCCTTACCTCAAAATAGCCGTACTTCTGACTGAATTTCGGTATAGTGCTGACAGAAACTCGCATCGTATAGCAACACTCAAAGTATACTCACAAGAATACGCTCGATAATATAGAGAGAGAAAGAGAGAAAACTTTGTTTCTGGTGTGATTTTCAATTCTAACTTAGCCCTCTATTTATAGGAAAATGTTAGAACGCCAAAGGAGACTAAATTAATATAATATTAATATTTACAAAACATTCAAGCCAACCACCAAGGAATCTGATTTTAGCCATCAAACACATGTTAAAGATGCCCACCAACCTTTGAAAAACGTTTTTGTTGAAAATAATAATTAAAACTTCCAAAAATCAATTATTTCGGAACTCCGGAACTTCAATAATTCATAATAAATAGCTCCTTTGTTAAAAAATTCGAATCTCGCGACTTTCCATGGGAAATTCCATTCTCTACAACTTTGCAGAAGAAAAGTTTTCCAAATTCCAAATAAAAATTGACCGAAATTCACAAACGGACGATTTTACAGTCTATACTCAATTTTCAGTCAAAAATTATGTCCACCGACACACAAAACATGTGTTAAACATTTAATGCCACAAAAATACTCTACATACTCATATACTCATATATCCCACATTCATTATAAAAATATCATTGTTAATATATTATTAAAATAATATATTTAAATGAATTATTTTATCAGAAAAAGATAAAATATTAATTTTCAACAATTGTCACATTAAAAATTTTCTCCATCTATATCCACATAAAATAAATATTTTTTTATCATAATAATCAATAATTAATTATTCAAAATTAATATTACAGAATCACAGTACTGACAACCAGGCCGTTCCCAGGATAGAGGGGGCTTTCCAATAAGGATTTCTCCTTACTGGCGCGCAATTAGGTGACCAAACCTCTCCTTAGACAGAACTTTCTAGACATTGCCAATAATGTTATCTGATAATATTATTCAAATAATATGAATTATTGATCTGATAATGGAAAATACTATGCAATGACAATTATTGAAACAATAATAATATAAATATCAACGCAGCAATTATTGAATCAATAAAGTAATGAACAGTAACTCCTGTAGCAATTATTGAGTAGTGCCTTCTTACGTAAGGATCAATAATTCAAAATACTGTGCAATACCGTGTGCCACTGTGCAACAACGCGTATTAATGTATTTTAACCACCGGGTATTCCAACAGTGTAAACGGTAACAACTACGCCGTTATTTTTAAACAGCTTATATTTGTCGTTTTCTTCCTCCAATCGCTTTCCGTTATGGGGCCCACACATGGCTGCGCCGTCGTACGAATATTCCCCGACAGTACGAATATTCCACGACCAAACGAATATTCCCCGACAACAATGAATATTTTATAACCACTTACTTAGTTTGAAATGTTTGCGTATTTTACCCATAACTATCCACATTAATCAAATCAACCCTTACTATTCAAAATAATAATTAAAGGAAATTAAATTTCATTTATTAATTATTTGGGGTCTTACAACCTCCCCTCCTTATGAAATTTCGTCCTCGAAATTGACATACGTACCTGGTGTTTCGAAAAGTTGAGGATACCTCGCTTTCATTTTCGTTTCCAACTCCCAGGTCATTTCCTCTATAGCATGATTCCTCCACAAAACTTTAACTTGTGGTATTACCTTCGTGCGTAGGACATGCTCCTTCCTATCCAAGATCTTGACAGGTACCTCCTCATACGTTAAATCTTCGGCTATCTCGTCCGGTTCTAATTCAATGACGTGGTTCGGGTCTTTCACATATTTACGAAGCACAGATATATGAAAAACATTATGAACACGAGACATACTTGGAGGTAACGCGAGTCTATAGGCTACATTACCTACTCGATCAAGAATTTGAAATGGACCAATAAATCGTGGATTAAGCTTTCCTCTCTTCCCGAATCTTGTAACTCCCTTCCATGGGGCAACACGCAACAATACATGATCCCCAACACTAAATTCTACGTCCTTTCGATGAAGATCCGCATAACTCTTTTGTCGATCTTGTGCCGTTTGTATACGTTATCGAATCGTTTGGATCTTCTCTGTAGTCATACGTACTAACTCGGGTCCCAACAATGTTGCTTCACCCACCTCGTCCCAACATACTGGAGAGCGACACTTTCGTCCATACAATGCTTCAAATGGGGCCACACCAATGCTTGCCTGATAACTGTTGTTGTAGGAGAATTCCACCAATGGTAAATATTTATCCCAACTGCCCTTGAAGTCTAGGACACAGAGTCTTAATAAATCTTCAAGAGTTTGAATAGTCCTCTCTGATTGTCCGTCCGTTTGAGGATGGTATGCCGAACTGAATCGTAACTCCGTACCTATAGCTTTTTGCAAGCTAACCCAAAATGTTGAAGTAAATCTTGGGTCACGATCCGAAACTATGGATACTGGCATGCCATGCAATCTTACAATCTCATTTACGTACATTTGAGCAAGACGTTCAAGGGAATAAGTCTCCCGTATCGGCAAGAAATGAGCAGACTTGGTTAATCTATCAACAATAACCCAAATAGCATTGATGCCTTGAGAAACCATAGGAAGACCCGTAACGAAATCCATAGTAATGTGTTCCCACTTCCATTTCGGAATCTCAAGTGGTTGCAATGGACCCTTTGGCACTTGATGCTCCGCCTTTACACGTTGACAAGTTAAACACGTTGAAATAAACTTTGCAATCTCTCTCTTCATATTGTTCCACCAAAATGTATGTCGAAGATCACGATACATTTTGTTACTTCCAGGATGAATTGCAAACGGTGTATTGTGTGCCTCCATCATGATCTTGTACTTCAAATCAGAATCGTTAGGAACACAAAGTCTGGAGTGGACTCGAAGTATTCCTTCTTCATCAATTCTCGCTTCTGGAATGGCACCTTCTTGTACTTTCGTCTTCATATGCATCTAGCTCCGGATCGGTGGCTTGAGCAACCTTAACTTTTTCTATTAAAGTTGGCTCTATGCGTATACTTGACATCATTGCACTCATTCCTGCATATGATCTTCTACTCAATGCGTCAGCTACCACGTTCGCTTTTCCAGGATGGTATTGAATAGTGTGGTCGTAATCTTTCAACAACTCGAGCCAACGTCGTTGCCAGCATGTTGAGTTCTTTTTGAGTGAAGAAATATTTGAGGCTTTTATGATCTGAATATATCTCCACTTTCTCCCCGTATAGATAGTGCCTCCAGATCTTTAGCGCGAAAACGACTGCTGCCAACTCTAGATCATGAGTAGGATAATTCCTCTCATACTCTTTAAGTTGTCGCGAGGCATAGGCTATGACTTTCCCACGTTGCATGAGAACACATCCTAACCCTTTGCCTGAAGCATCGCTGTAGATAACAAATCCATCCGAACCAGATGGTATTGTTAGAACAGGTGCCGAAATAAGTCTCCTCTTAAGCTCTTGGAAACTCTTCTCGCATTCCTCGCTCCATACGAATTTTGTATCCTTCCGAGTTAGCTGAGTTAATGGAGTAGCAATTCGAGAAAACCCTTCCATGAATCTCCGATAATAACCAGCTAAGCCCAAAAAGCTACGTACTTCAGTGACCGACTTCGGTTGCTCCCAACTTTGTATTGCTTCAATCTTCGTCGGGTCAACAGATACTCCATTTTTTGACACCACGTGCCCAAGGAATGCTACTTCCTCAAGCCAGAACTCGCATTTCTTCAACTTAGCATATAACTTGTTTTCACGAAGCCTTTGGAGTACCAGCTTCAAATGGTGCTCATGATCTTCACGGCTTTTGGAATATATGAGGATGTCATCAATAAAGACAACAACGAATTGATCCAAATAATCCTTGAATACTCGGTTCATCATATCCATGAAAGCAGCAGGAGCATTAGTCAATCCAAAAGACATGACTAAGAATTCATAATGCCCATACCGAGTTCTGAAGGCAGTCTTTGGAATATCCTCAGTTCTAATTTTCAGCTGATGATATCCAGAACGAAGATCGATTTTTGAAAAGAATTGTGCTCCTTGCAACTGGTCAAACAAGTCATCAATACGAGGTAGAGGATACCTATTCTTGATGGTGACATGGTTCAATTCCCGATAGTCAATACAAAGTCGCATACTCCCGTCTTTCTTCTTTACGAATAAAACAGGAGCACCCCAAGGAGATGTACTAGGACGAATGAAACCGATGTCCAATAACTCCTGTAGTTGGACTTTTAACTCCTGAAGTTCAATAGGAGCCATTCGATATGGGGTTTTAGAAATGGGCTTTGTACCAAGTTCAAGATCAATAAAGAATTCAACTTCACGTTCTGGGGGTAGACCGGGAAGTTCTTCAGGAAATACGTCAGGAAAGTCAATAACAACAGGAATATTATTCAATTTTGACGTGTCTTTATTCAAATCCATAACATGGGCTAAGAAAGCTTGACATCCGTTTTTCAATAAACGAATAGCTTTATGATTAGATATGATAGTGATTGATTTTAATGGTTTAGTTGCCTGAATTCGAACAACAGGTTGATTAGGAATATGAAAACTAACAACCTTACGAAAACAATCAATTTTGGCATGATGAGTAGTTAACCAATCAATTCCTAAAATCACATCAAAAGCAAGTATCTTTAAAGAGATCAGGTCAACAGGTAAGGTGATGGTGCCAACTTGAATGAAACAAGATTTATAAACAGTGGATGTGATAAAAGTTTCTCCTAACGGAGTTTCCACAGATAGGTCAAAGTCTAATTTCTCCGGAGTCAAGTTTAAACGTTGAGCGCAAGCAGGAGAGATAAATGAATGGGTAGCACCGGTATCAAGTAAGGTATAAACTTCACAAGAATTTATAAATAGCTTACCCGTGATCACCTCGTTTGGGTTCCTCGCATGTTGACCAGTCACAACAAACGCTCTTCCAGGAACCATTGACTTTGGCTTTTCTGGGACAGTCTTTTGAGTCACCGTACCCGCTGAACTAGGTTTCGCTACCGTACAATCTCGAGCGATATGTCCTTCCTTTCCACAATTATAGCATACCTTGAACTGTTGTGGGCAGTTTGGACTGATATGTCCCTCTTTCCCGCACTTATAGCATATAACCGGTGGTCTTTCTCCTCCCTTAGAACCAGTTGTTGCCGGCACTATCGTCTTCACATGGTCATTGTTAAATCTCCTCTTTTTAAAATCTCCCCCTGACTCGCTTCTTCTATTTTCATGGCCATGATTACCACCAAAGTGGTTACCATTTTTGTCCGTCTTTTTCTTTCTCCACTGGTTATCGTTATTTCGTTGACTGCTATCTCCGGTATGATCCTGATTGTGGTACCTCGGTTGACCGTACTCGTTATCTCGCTCCAACAATTGAGCCCTGTTAACAACATCTGAATAGAGAGAAAATTTATGAGAGATGAGATATTGTCGTATGCCGGGTTTCAAACCTCTCAGAAACATCCGCGTCATACGTTCCTTATTCTCCACCAAATGAGGTGCAAACCTGGATAACTCTGCAAACTTTGCCTCGTACTGAGACACCGTCATGTTATTTTATTCTAATCTGATGAACTCCACTTTCTTCATATGACGAACACTTTCAGGAAAGTATTTGTCATTAAATAGTTTCTGAAACGTCTCCCAAGACATGCTGAGTGCGGCTGGATGGGTACGCTTCACAGACTCCCACCAGTAGTCTGCCTCGCCACGGAACATAAAGGTGGCGAATGGAACCTTCTGTTCCTCCGTGCATCCCAAGACATCGAATATCTTTGTAATTTGTTTGACCCATGTCTCCGCCATGATCGGGTCTGGCTTTCCCTTAAATTCTGGTGGTCCCAGCTCTTTGAACTGCTTGGCTGTGACAACCCGTGAATTGTTATCATTTCCTCCTGTATTTTGAACACGAGTCTCCCTCGTCTGATTTTGCATGAACTGCAAAAAGCTTCTAAACATTGCGTCGTTCATTGTCTGATCAGTGGTGTTGTTCACAGGATGAACATTGCCAGCCTGTTGCATGTTCTCCTCATTGGTGAGTACAGGCGTCTCCACGGTCTCATTTCCATTGTTAATATTCTCAGTCGACATTCTCAAATACTGTCATAAAACAAGGGTTAATTAAGGAAATCAATATATCACATAATATCCCTATATACTGACCAACTAACAAATAAGCTTAGGTAGGACACACTAGCGAAGGATTTACTCGTCTCTCCCCTCCTAGTTCTATTCCCCGATCTCCGCCAGAGATCATATCCCTAAGCTCTGATACCAACTGTGACGCCCCCAAAATAGGTCCATTCCATCCAACCCATTTTGAGTCGCCAAATACATGGTACAGAAACAACCACAACTTTTACAACCCATAAACTGTGAGTTTGAATACAAACATTGTCATCTAGACAATATACATACCCAACTATGTCCTCAATACAATTATTGATATATTATTTTACAAAAATGGTGAGGACTACTAAACAACTCTCTCAAGGACCATCAATTCATACCCCGACTCGTACCCGCTATATTCTCGTCTCCTGAGAAGAAAAATGGAACAAAAAGGAAAAGGGTGAGCTCAACTAGCTCAGTAAAGAATATTATGACTAAGATAATATACAACAAATTATCGTTAGTCTTCAACATGGAAAAATCTGATAGAATACAATAGACAACTAGTTTTAAATCAATATTCGCAGCGGAAAATATTAATTCATAGAAGAGTTACGTAGAGGATGAAATCTACTAATGTCTATGAATTTAACAGTCCATCAACAATATTTTTTTATCCCTGTAACATCAATCAATGTACATCTTGAATCATATATTCATCCTTGTACTACAGGCCAAGGATATTCATCTGTTGGTCATGTTCATCTAAACACCTGTTCATCTTTGCACTACGGCCAAAGATATTCATCAGAAATCATTCATCTTTGCACTACAGGCCAAAGATATTCAATAATAACCTCCTTTAAGACTGAAGATGATAAAAAAATATTTTTAAAGAAGCGAATCCAGTGAAACAAAATGACAAGGATTAAGGATTAAGGATTCGTACTTTGTTTTATCCATGTCCAAAAATACCTCAAAAATAATCATAGTGGTGTAAAATTCAAGAATGATCAAAACATGGATAAAATCAAAGCTAGTATCCACAATAGATATTTTGGACGAAAAGAAAAAAAATAATTTTTCTGTGAATAGTGCCGTATTCGTGAATAGTGCCGTATACGTGAATAGTACCGTATACGTGAATAGTAACTCCGGCACAAAAAGTTTCAAATTTGATAAAAAAGTTCACCAATATTCCGGCATAATGATATTGAAGAAAAAATATCATTTGAGAAGAAAATAACATCCCTTACCTCAAAATAGCCGTACTTCTGACTGAATTTCGGTATAGTGCTGACAGAAACTCGCACCGTATAGCAACACTCAAAGTATACTCACAAGAATACCCTCGATAATATAGAGAGAGAAAGAGAGAAAACTTTGTTTCTGGTGTGATTTTCAATTCTAACTTAGCCCTCTATTTATAGGAAAATGTTAGAACGCCAAAGGAGACTAAATTAATACAATATTAATATTTACAAAACATTCAAGCCAAACACCAAGGAATCTGATTTTAGCCATCAAACACATATTATAGATGCCCACCAACCTTTGAAAAACGTTTTTGTTGAAAATAATAATTAAAACTTCCAAAAATCAATTATTTCGGAACCCCGAAACTTCAATAATTCACAATAAATAGCTCCTTTGTCAGAAAATTCGAGTCTCGCGACTTTCCATGGGAAATTCCATTCTCTACAACTTTGCAGAAGAAAATTTTTCCAAATTCCAAACAGAAATTGACCGAAATCCACAAACGGGTGATTTTACAGTCTATACTCAATTTTCGGTCAAAAATTATGTCTACCGACACATAAAACATGTGTTAAACATTTAATGCCACAAAAATACTCTACCTCCTCATATATTCATAAATCCCACATTCATTGTAAAAATATCATCGTTAATATATTATTAAAATAATATATTTAAATAAATTATTTTATCAGAAAAAGATAAAATATTAATTTTCAACAATTGTCACATTAAAAATTTTCTCCATCTATATCCACATAAAATAAATATTTTCTTTATCATAATAATCAATAATTAATTATTAAAAATAATATTACAGAATCACAGTACTGACAACCAGGCTGTTCCCAGGATAGAGGGGGCTTTCCAATAAGGATTTCTCCTTACTGGCGCGCAATTAGATGACCAAACCTCTCCTTGACAGAACTTTCTAGACATTGCCAATAATGTTATCTGATAATATTATTCAAATAATATGAATTATTGATCTGATAATGGAACATACTGTGCAATGACAAACAATAAAAAATATAAATATCAACGCAGCAATTATTGAATCAATAAAGTAATGAACAGTAACTCCTGTAGCAATTATTGAGTAGTGCCTTCTTACGTAAGGATCAATAATTCAAAATACTGTGCAATACCGTGTGCCACTGTGCAACAACGCGTATTACTGTATTTTAACCACCGGGTATTCCAACAGTGTAAACAGTAACAACTACGCCGTTATTTTTAAACAGCTTATATTTGTCGTTTTCTTCTTCTGCTCTTTTCTCTTCCCGCCTCTCCTCTTCGGGGTGACCAGGATCAGCTCCGATTCCGACGCCTTTTGGAGGATGCCGCCTGCTCTCCATTCATTTTCTCCATCTGCTGTTCGAGCTCTTCCTGTTGGAGGCGTAAGGCCAGTATGGCGTCGTTGTTCTGTTGCATCTTCCTTTTCAGGATGACCTACCTCTGATCCTGGCTACCTTCTCCCCGGGACTTTCCATGCACCTCTAGTGCCCGAGATTGGCTCTCACCCGCACGACTAGCCTTAGATGGGGTGTGATGGCTGCCATGGAAGAGTTTTCGTTGAAGAGGAGGAGGTGGTATTTCTTCCAAATCCAGAATCCTGGACCCCAGGCGGTCCTTCACCGACCCCCTCACCTGTGTGGTCTGGTGTGACTGCTGGGACCTTGCCTTTTCCTGGGCAGAGAAATTATTTTACTTACTCGCCATAATCTCCTGCCGGAAAAGTGGGTGGTGATTGCAAAAAAATATTAAACCCCTCCTTCTAGCGCCAATGTTAACACCAAGTTTCGTCTGCACATCTAATCACAGAATCCACGCGCTGAAACCTGCACAATAACGGATCACACAGAAGTTTGACGGCCGTGATGCCGGGGGATAGCTCCGGTGTGAGAATAAGTACAGGCCGTTCACAAGGTTTAACAATGGAGGCATAAATGTTTAGTTCTCAAAGATGTATTACATGTTAATTGTAACCTTGGCCTTGTATTTATAGTACTCCCATCACCTTAGAATCCTTCTCCGAGTCGGAATAGGACTCCTTAATATGGTAGTTACCTATATTTGGGTCCAACACAATCTCCTTAAAAGGTGCAAGTAGAATCCATTTCCAATGCTACCTTTGGAATTGTCTTATCACTATATGATTAGGGTTAGGACCTTTAACCACGTAATCCCCTTATTACTCCCAAATCTGCGTGTGGGCTATCCGACTGCACATGCCCAACCCATCAAGCATCATAAACACCGGTCCGGGCCTCGGTCCAAAGGACGCGAAGACCCGACCCCGACCTCCATGATCACAACCGGATCCCGGCCTATTGGGCTCGGGTATCCGAACTCGAACTTCCTCGACCTCTTGTATGTCTTCGGCCATATCGACCCAACCTCTCGATTCCAACCCAGGCTTACAGTCGACATGAGAGTCGGTAAAACACTCCCGAACAAATAACATTGGACGGGACGGGGAGGGGAGGGGAGGAGAGGGGTGGTTTGGTGTTTATGTTTGCCAAGTGTGTTTGGCATTTTCATGCTACATATTTTAATAATATATAATATTTTTTATGATAAAAAAAGAAAAAAAAGTTTTGTTATATAATGTGAAATATTTCTGCAGAATTGCGACTTATGATTGCGACGTATATTAATACATAATATTTGATAGGATTATAAAATTGATGCACTATCAAATACATCATAAAAGTATTACCAATTAGATTTATCCACGTAATTCGTAATAAAAAAATCAACATGTAAAGTCGTAAAATATATCATTTTTTTTAAAAAAATGTATGACATTAGGAAGGGTAGTTTTGTAATTCGTGAATATTTGAAGGGTAGTTTTGTCATTTGTGACGCGTAAATATTTCAAGAGTTATATTTTCTAAAATTTTCAAATATTTCCTTTTAATTTATATATATATATATATATATATATATATATATATATATATATATATATATATATATATTGACGAAATTAAACTTATGAAGTTTGCAGTCATACATGCATCTAGCGTAATAGAGGCAGAAAACATGCATGGTCTTCAATATACAAAGGGGAATCACTTTTTGGTCATTGTACGGTCCGATTTTTATTGTGGTTATCGAATTTTTTTTATTACAATTATTCTAAAAAATTACAAAATGGTCATTTCTTACGATTTCCGTCCAAAAAACGGACGGAAGTACTGAGTTGGCGAACGGAAGTGTTGAGTTAGCGATTTGACTCTGTTTTTTTTGCTGATGTGTATATGGTTTTGTCACGTGGGAAAATAATTGTATCTTAATAATAATTTAAAAATAATAAAAATAAAAATAATTTTATTAAGAATAATAAAAATAAAAATAATAATATTAAGAATAATAATAATAATTTCAAAATTAATAATAATAATAATAACTTTTAAATAATAATAATAATTTCAAAATAATAATAACAACAATAAAATAAATAATTTTTAATTTATAAAAATAATAATAATTACAAAATAATAACAATAATTTTACAATAATAATTTCTTTAAAGAATAATAAAATTAAAAATAATTGTATCTTAATAATAATTTTAAAAAAAATAATAAAAAAAATAATATTATTCAGAATAATAAAAATAATAATAATAATATTAAGAATAATAATAATTATTTCAAAATAATAATAATAATAATTTTTAAATAATAATAATAATTTCAATATAATAATAATAATAATTTTTAAATAATAATAATAATAATTTTTAATTAATAAAAATAATAATAATTACAAAATAATAACAATAATTTATATTATTTTTTAATAATATTAATTTTTAAATAATACTCCCTCCTATTCAGATTAAATGACGTTTTAGGGAGTTTAATTTTATTCTATATAAGTGTCGTTTTGGAATCTCTATGCAATATTGCACTATTTTTTTCTAATTTATTCCTCTATTTAATATGCTTTGTAAATACAATTGTGGAGAGAGAAATAACTATGCAGAGATTGAGAAGAGATAATTGTGGAGAGAGAAATAATTAATTAGGGATATAAAAGATATTTTGTGTTATTTCTTAATAAGTGTGCTTAACTCTAAAATGTCATTTAATCTGAATAGGAGGGAGTAATATTTATTGGACGAAAATCGTAAGGAATGACTATTTATAATTTTTGAGAGTACGATAATTCGATTGTAATAAAAAAAAATTCGGTAACCACAATGAGAATCGGACAAAAAGTGATTTATCCCACATACAAAGTATCTTTGCAGTAAAGCGACAAGGGCATTAAGTTAAGTTCAGTTGCAAGAACATTAACAGAGAATGATGGACATGCATGAGCAACATGATAACAAAACTTTGTAATTTCTTTAATACACGTGTTAATTGTGCACATTAGTTAGTTAGACAACTGTCTAATAATTGGTAGTTAGTAGTAATTAATTACTCCCTCCATCCCTAAATAACTGACGTTTTGAAGGTTTTCACACTTATTAAGGAAGTCATTTATTACTCCAATTTTGTCATTAAAATTGATATGTATTACCACAATTACTCTTGCACTAATTAAGAAAAGATGTACTCTGTTGGGCCATAATACTTTTCGTATTGAGCCAGACCGAATGGGCTCCTCCCTTGGACCGTGATATATTTTACCTTTTGGACTGAATAGGTTGGGCCAAATTATTTGATTATTCTATTGGGTCATTTCGGTTGGATCCGGTCAAATGGGTCATCTTAATTGTATTGGACTTAGTCATTGGGTTGGTCCATTATACAAATTATAACTTATCCTAGCTTTGACCGGTAATCATGACAAAAGATAACAGTTGACTGTTATCTCTGCCACCGTCTGCATGACATTAATGAGGATGTGACTATAATAGCCGGCGGTGGACAAAGGTGATGGAGTAGCTGGTGAATCACCGGACGTGGGAGAGGGTCGTGTCAGAGATAGTGGGTGGCACGGTAAATCGAGTTTTGGAGTGCATATGGGGCAACGATCACACAAAGGAAGGAGGTAACAAATCATTTATCCAAATTATTATCTCTCAAACACTAGACATATTTTTCCTCCTTTGTTAACATTGTGATCGCCGATACTGACTCTCATGCCGGAGCTATCACCCGACGGTCAAGCCGTCAAGCTTTTGGTGTTGACTTGCTGAACTGTACAGGATATCGGACGCGTCTTTGGTGATTGGAACGTGAGGAAAGATCTTGGCGTTAACATTGGCGCTAGAAGGAGGGATGAGTTCTAGTGTCTTCAATAATTTCAATCATAAATTGTGTTTGTTCTACGTCGGAATCCATGAGTAGAACACCTACACCTGAAGGACAGCTGTAAGATCCCAACTTTTTATAAATGAAATTGAATTTCCTCTATTTATTATTTTGAAATAGTAAGGGTTGAATTGATTAATGTGGTTAGTTATAGTTAAAATACACAAAAATTTTAAATAAGCAAATGGTTATAAAATATTCATTGTTGTCGGGGAATATTCGTTTGGTCGTGGAATATTCTTCCTGTCGGGGAATATTCGTACGACGGCGCAGTCTTTTGTGGGCCCCATAACGAAAAGCGATTGGATGAAGAAAATGACAAGTATAAGTTGTTTATAAATAACGACATAGTTGTTACCGTTAATACTGTTGGAATACCTGGTGGTTAAAATACAGTAATACGCGTTGGTGCACAGTAGCACACGGTATTGCACCAATTATTGATTCTTAAGTAAGAAGGCACTACCCAATATTTAAAACATGTTAAACATGTTTGTGGACCCCAATTTTTGACTAAAATTTGATTATAGCCCGTAAAATCGTCCGTATATGGATTTCGGTCAATTTCTGTTTGGAATTTGGAAAAACTTAAACTTACAAAGTTGTAGAGAATTGAATTTCCTATAGAAGGACATGAGATTCAAATTTTTCTGATAAAAGGCTATTTATTATGAATTATTGAAGTTCCGAATTTTCGAAATAATTAATTTTTTTAGTTTAAAATATTTTAATTCACAAAAACGTTTTTTTATGTAGGCTACTTGAGTGGCTGATCTTTGACTAAAAAAATAGGCGTAGGAAATTGATATATATATATATATATATATATATTTATATTTTATTAAATTTTCTGCTTTGGTGTTCTAAGCAATTTCCTATAAGTAATGTGCTTAAGTTAGAATAGAAAATCACACCAGAAACTAAAGTTCTCTCTCTCTTTCTCTCTCTATATTATCGAGCGTATTCTTGTGAGTATTTTGATACTTTGAGTGTTGCTATACGGTGAAAGTTCCCTTCAGCACTATATCCAGTATTCCAGCTAGAAGTACTGTCTTTTCTGAGGTAAGGGATGTTATTTTCTTCTTAAATGATATTATTTTCTTCAATAGCATTATGCCAAAATATTGGTTTGAACTTTTTATCAAATTTGGAACTTTTTGTGTCGGAGTTACTATTCACGTATACAACACTATTCACGTATACGACACTATTCACGAATATGGCACTATTCACGGATACGGCACTATTCAACAAAAAATGAAAAATTTCTTTTTTTGTCCAAGATGTCTATTATGGTTACTATCTTTAATTGTAACCATGTTTTGATCTTTATTTTTGAATTTTACTTCAAATTTGGTTATTATGGAGTATTATTGAACTCGGATAAAACTGTAGTACGAATCCCAAATATTTATTCTTTTGTTTCACTGGATTCATTTTCTTTAAAATATTTTTTTATCATCCTCAGTCCTAAATGATGATATTACTGAATATCTTTGCCCTGTAGTGCAAAGATGAATGATTTCTGATGAATATCTTTGGCTCGTAGTGCAAAGATGAACAGATGTTTAGATGAACATGACCAACTGATGAATATCTTTGGCCTGTAGTGCAAAGATGAATATTTGATTTCAGATATATGTTGATTGATGTTACAGGGATAAAATATTGACGATGGACTTTTAAATTCATATATAGAAGATAATATATTTTATTCTCTACTTAACTCTTCTAATGAATTATTATTTTCGTTGCGGATATTGATTTAAAACTTGTTGATTATTGTATTCTATTAGATTTTTCCCTGTTGAGGACTAACAATAATTTTTTCTATATTATCTTAGTCATAATGTTCTTTACTGGGCTAGTTGAGCTCACCCTTTTCTTTTTTGTTCCATTATTCTTCTCTGGAGGCGAGAATTTAGTGAGTACTAGTCGGGGTGTGGAATAATGGTTCTAGAAGGTTTTTTAGTAGTCCTAACTATTTTGTAAAATAGTGTATCAATAATTGTAATGAGGACTTATTTGAGTGTGGATATTGTCTAGATGATAATATTTGTATTTAAACTCACAGTTTAAGTGTTGCCATATTTTGCACGACAATTGTATTAATAAAGTTGCAGTTGTTTCTGTACCATGTATTTGGCGACTTAGAATGGGTGTTGTATACCTATTTTGGGGGCATCACAGTTGGTGTCAGAGCTTAGGAATATGGTCTCTGGCGGAGATCGGGGAATAGAACTAGGAGGGGAGAGACGAATAATCCTTCGCTAGTGTGTCATACCTAAGCTTATTTATTTGGTCGGTCATAATATAAGGTTATTATGTGGCATGTTAATTTCTTTAATTAACCCTTGTTTTATGGCAGTATTTGAGAATGGCAGCTGAGAATATTAACAATGGAGTGAATGAGACCGTAGAGAAACCTTTAATCACCACCCAAGGGAACGTGCAACAGGAAGACAATATTCCTCCTGTAAACAACACTACCGAACAAATGATGAATGATGGGATGTTTAGAAGCTTTTTGCAGTTCATGCAAAACCAGACGAGGGAGACTCGTGTACAAAATACAGGTGGAAATGATAGCAACGCACGACTTATCACGGCCAAGCAGTTCAAAGAGTTTGGACCACCAAAATTTATTGGAAAGCCGGATCCGATCAAGGCAGAGACGTGGGTTAAACAAATTACTAAGATATTCGATGTATTGGGATGGACGGAGGAACAGAAGGTTCTATTCGCCACCTTTATGTTCCGTGGTGAGGCAGACTACTGGTGGGAGTCTGTGAAACGTACTTAGCCTGCCATACTCAGCATGTCTTGGGAAACGTTTCAGAAACTTTTCAATGACAAGTACTTTCCTGAAAGTATTCGCCATATGAAGGAGGTAGAGTTTATTAGACTAGAACAAAACTGTAAGACCCCAACTTATTATAAATAAAATTGAATTTTCCTTTATTCATTATTCTAAATTAATAAGGGTTAATTTGATATAATACTTTGGTTATGGGTGAAATGTGAATTTTTTTACAAAATAAACAAGTGGTTATAAAATAATCATTGTTGTCGGGGAATATTCGTTTGGTCGTGGAATATTCTTTTTGTCGGGAATATTCGTACGACGGCGCAGTCAATTGTGGGCCCCATAACGGAAAGCGATTGGAGGAAGAAAACGACAAATATAAGTTGTTTAAAAATAACGGTGTAGTTGTTACCGTTTACACTGTTGGAATACCCGGTGGTTAAAATACAGTAATACGCGTTGTTGCACAGTAGCACACAGTATTGCATCAATTATTGATTCTTACGTAAGAAGGCACTACTCAATAATTGTTACAGTAATTACTATTCAGTATTTTATTTTATTGATTCAATAATTGTTGCATTGATATTTTATATTACTGTTGTTTCAATAATTGTCACTACACAGTATTTTTCATTATCGAAACAATAATTCATATTATCTGAATAATATTATTAGATAACATTATTGGCAATGTCTAGAAAGTTCTGTCTAAGGAGAGGTTTGGTCATCTAATTGCGCGCCAGTAAGGAGAAATCCTTATTGGAAAGCCCCCTCTTTCCTGGGAACGGCCTGGTTGCTAGTACTGTGATTCTGTAATATTATTTGTGAATAATTAATTATTGATTTATATGATGAGAAAAGTATTAATTTTATGTGGATATAGATGGAAAAATTTTTTAATGTGACAATTGTTGAAAATTAATATTTTATCTTTTTCTGATAAAATAATTAATTTAAATATATTATTTTAATAATATATTAACGGTGATATTTTATAATGAATGTGGGATATATGAGTATATGAGGAGGAAGAGTATTTTTGTGGCATTAAATGTTTAACACATGTTTTGTGTGTCGGTGGACATAATTTTTGACCGAAAATTGAGTATAGACTGTAAAATCGCCCGTTTGTGGATTTCGGTCAATTTCTATTTGGAATTTGGAAAAATTTTCTTCTGTAAAGTTGTAGAGAATTTAATTTCCTATAAAAAGTGGCGAGATTCAAATTTTCTGACAAAAGGGCTATTTATCATGAATTATTGAAGTTTCGGAGTTCCGAAATAATTGATTTTTGGAAGTTTTAATTATTTTATATAAGAAAAATGTTTTTGTGGTTGTTGGCACATAGGTGGCTGATGTTTTTGACCAAAGAAGGCATGCTAGAGTTTTCAAAACATGTGGGTAAGAATTTTGAATAAATAATAATATATTTTATTAATTTAGTCTCTTTGGCGTTCTAACATTTTCCTATAAATAGAGGGCGAAGTTAGAATTAAAAATCACACCAGAAACAAAGTTTTCTCTCTTTCTCTCTCTATATTATCGAGCGTATTCTTGTGAGTATACTTTGAGTGTTGCTATACGGTGCGAGTTTCTGTCAGCACTATACCGAAATTCAGTCAGAAGTACGGCTATTTTGAGGTGAGGGATGTTATTTTCTTCTCAAATGATATTATTTCTTCAATATCATTATGCTGAAATGTTGGTTGGAAATTTTTATCAAATTTGGAACTTTTTCATGTCGGGGTTACTATTCACGAGTTACTATTCACGAGTTACTATTCACGAGTTACTATTCACGAGTACTATTCACAAAGCGTGAAGATGTTTTTTGTGAAATTTCTATCTTTTGGTGTCGGAGTTACTATTCACGTATACGTCACTATTTACGTATACGGCACTATTCATAAATACGGCACTATTCACCGAAAAATGAAATTTCTTCTTTTTGTCCAAAATATCTATTCTGGATACTAGCTTTGATTGTATCCATATTTTGGTCATTCTTGAATTTTACTTCAGTATGATTATTTATGAAGTATTTTTGAACTCGGATTGTTTAAGAGTACGAATCCTTAATACTTGTTATTTTGTTTCACTGGATTCGTTTCCTTTAAAATATTTTTCATCATCCTCAGTCCTAAATGATGGTGTTACTGAATATCTTTAGCCTGTAGTGCAAAGATGGTTGATTTTATTATGAATATCTTTGGCTCGTAGTGCAAAGATGAACAGGTGTTGAGATGAACATGATCAACTGGTGATACAAATGAATATCTTTGGCCTGTAGTGCAAAGATGATTAAAGATGTATATTGATTGTTGTTACAGGGATGAAATATTAATGATGGACTTTTAAATCTTAGAAGACAGTAGAATTCATTCTCTACGTGACTCTTCTAATGGATTGCTGTTTTCGCTGCATTTGTTGATCTAAAACTTGTTGTTTATTGTATTCTATTAGATTTTTTCCTGTTGAAGACTAACGATAATTTGTTGTATATTATCTTAGTCATAATATTCTTTACTGGGCTAGTTGAGCTCACCCTTTTCCTTGTTGTTCCATTTTCTTCTCAGGAGGTGAGAACATAGCAGGATCGAGTCGGGGTATGGAATGAAGGTTCTAGAGAGAGTTGTTTAGTAGTCCTCACCATTTTTGTAAAATAATGTATCAATAATTATGATGGAGATTTATTTGCGTGTGGATATTGTCTAGACGACAATATCTGTATTTAAACTCACAGTTTATGGGTTGTAAAAGTTGTAGTTGTTTCTGTACCATGTATTTGGCGACTCAAAATGGGTTGGATGGAATGGACCTATTTTGGGGGCGTCACAGTTGGTATCAGAGCTTAGGGATATGATCTCTGGCGGAGATCGGGGAATAGAACTAGGAGGGGAGAGACGAGTAAATCCTTCGCTAGTGTGTCCTACCTAAGCTTATTTGTTGGTCGGTCATAATATAGGGGTATTATGTGATTTGTTAAATTGTTTAATTAACCCTTGTTTTATGACAGTATTTGAGAATGTCGACTGAGAATATTAACAGTGGAGTAAATGAGACCGTGGAGACGCCTGTACTCACCAATGAGGAGAACGTGCAACAGGCTGACAATGTTCCTCCTGTGAACAACACCACTGAGCAGACGATGAACGACGGGATGTTTAGGAGCTTTTTGCAGTTCATGCAAAACCAGACGAGGGAGACTCGTGTTCAAAATACAGGAGGAAATGATAGAAATTCACGGGTGGTCATAGCCAAGCAGTTCAAAGAGTTGGGACCACCAGAATTTAAGGGAAAGCCCGATCCGATCATGGCGGAAACATGGATCAAGCAAATTACCAAGATATTCGATGTCTTGGGATGCACGGAGGAACAGAAGGTTCCATTCGCCACCTTTATGTTCCGTGGCGAGGCAGACTACTGGTGGGAGTCTGTGAAGCGTACACATCCAGCCGCACTCAACATGTCATGGGAGACGTTTCAGAAACTTTTCAACGAAAAATACTTTCCTGAAAGTATTCGCCATATGAAGGAAGTAGAGTTTATTAGACTAGAGCAGAATAACATGACGGTGTCCCAGTACGAGACGAAGTTCGCGGAGTTATCCAGGTTTGCACCTCATTTGGTAGATAATGAGGAACGTATGACGCGGATGTTTCTGAGAGGTTTGAAACCCGGCATACGTCAGTATCTCATTTCTCATAAATTTTCTATCTATTTAGATGTTGTCAACATGGCTCAGTTGTTAGAGCGAGATAACGAGTACGTTCAACCGAGGGATCATAACCAGGATCATACCGAAGATAATAGTCATCAAAATAACGATAACCTGCGGAGAAAGAAGAATATGGACAAAGGTGGTAACCACTCTGGTGGTAATCGTGGCCATGAAAATAGAAGAAGCGAGTCGGGAGGAGATTTTAAAAAGAGGAGATTTAACAACGACCACGTGAAGACGACAGTGCCAGCAGCAACTGGTTCCAAGGGAGGAGAAAGACCACCGGTCGTATGTTACAAATGCGGAAAAGAGGGACATATCAGCCCAAACTGCCCACAACAGTTCAAGGTATGCTATAATTGTGGAAAGGAAGGACATATCGCTAGAGAGTGTACGGTAGCGAAACCAATTCTAGCGGGGATGGTGATTCAAAAGGCTGTCCCAGAAAAGTCAAAGTCAACAGTTCCTAGAAGAGCGTTTGTCGTGACCGGTCAAAATGCGAGGAACCCAAACGAAGTTAGCACGGGTTAGTTAATTATAATTCTTGCGAAGTTTATACCTTACTAGGTACCGGTTCTACCCATTCTTTTATCTCTCTTGCTTGCGCTCAACGTTTGAACTTGACTACGGAGAAATTAGACTTTGACCTATTTATGGAGACTTCGTTAGGAGAAACTTTCATTACATCCGTTGTTTAGAAATCTTGCTTGATTCAAGTTGGCACTATCACATTACCTGTTAACCTTATTTCTATAGAGATATTTGCTTTTGATGTGATTTTAAGGTTAACTACTCATCATGCCGAAATTGATTACTTTCGTAAGGTTGTTAGTTTTCATATTCCTAAGCAACCTGTTATTCGAATTTAAGCAACCAAACCATTGAAGTCAAACACTTTCATATCAAGCCATAAAGTCATTCGTTTATGTTATGGACTTGAACAAAAATATGTCAGATTTGAATGATATTTCTGTTGTTAGTAAATTTCCTGACGTATTTCCTGAAAAATTTCCTGGCTTACTCCTAAAGTGTGATATTGAATTTTGTATCGACTTTGAACTCGGTACAAAACCCATTTCTAAAATTTCATGGCTCCTATTGAACTTCAGGAGTTAAAAATTCAACTGTAGAAGTTTGTACCCGAGCCTTTATCTGGTGACTTCCTTTATGGAATACACCGAAGCCAGACTCTCCGTAGGGGATGCCATATTCGTGCGATAGTAAACTGATAGGTGTCATTGTGACGTGTTATCCAAGGTTGGGATATGAGTTACAGTTGAGAGAAACCTAAGTCAATAATCGAAATACGTAGTTTTCTAGGCTTAGTTGGTTATTATCGGAGATTCGTTGAAGGATATTCTCGAATCGCTACTCCATAAACGCAGCTGACTCGTAGAGATACAAAATTCAAATGGAGCAAGGAATGTGGGAAGAGCTTTGAAGAACTCAAGAGGAGACTCATTTCAGCACATGTTCTGACCATGCCATCCTGGAAAAGCGAACGTGGTAGCTGACGTGTTGAGTAAAAGATCGTATACAAGTACGAGTACGATATTGTCAAAGACTGATTTCGTATAATTTACAAATAATAGAGATAGAGATGAAAACTCTAAGTACCCACGTGATGATATACAAGAATAATTGACTTTTATCGACAAAGTTAAAATCGCTCAGGCTACACACCGGAGCTGATGAATATGAAGAAGGAGGTGCAAGAAGTTGTTATTCTAAAAGCGAGAATTGGCGATGTGAGGAAAGCTCAAACCTTCGATTTATTTGAAATCCTCGATCGAGTAGGAACTGTGGCCTATAGACTCGTTTTACCGCCAAGTATGACGCGTGTTCATAACGTTTTTCACGTATCGATGTTACGTAAATATGAGGACGACCCGAACCACATTATTGAGTTAGAACCAGACGAGAAAGCCGAAGATTTAACGTATGAAGAGGTACCTGTTAAGATCTTAGATAGGAAAGAGCATGTCCTACGCACCAAGATTATACCACAAGTTAAGGTTTTGTGGAGAAACCATGCTATTGAGGAGATGACATGGGAGTTGGAGTCAGAAATGAAAGTGAGGTACCCTCACCTTTTCGATACACCAGGTACGTACGTCAATTTCGAGGACGAAATTTCATGAGGGGAGGTTGTAAGACCCCAACTTATTATAAATAAAATTGAATTTTCCTTTATTCATTATTCTAAATTAATAAGGGTTAATTTGATATAATACTTTGGTTATGGGTGAAATGTGAAATTTTTTACAAAATAAACAAGTGGTTATAAAATAATCATTGTTGTCGGGGAATATTCGTTTGGTCGTGGAATATTCTTTTTGTCGGGAATATTCGTACGACGGCGCAGTCAATTGTGGGCCCCATAACGGAAAGCGATTGGAGGAAGAAAACGACAAATATAAGTTGTTTAAAAATAACGGCGTAGTTGTTACCGTTTACACTGTTGGAATACCCGGTGGTTAAAATACAGTAATACGCATTGTTGCACAGTAGCACACGGTATTGCACCAATTATTGATTCTTACGTAAGAAGGCACTACTCAATAATTGTTACAGTAATTACTGTTCAGTATTTTATTTTATTAATTCAATAATTGCTGCATTGATATTTTATATTACTGTTGTTTCAATAATTGTCACTACACAGTATTTTTCATTATCGAAGCAATAATTCATATTATCTGAATAATATTATTAGATAACATTATTGGCAATGTCTAGAAAGTTCTGTCTAAGGAGAGGTTTGGTCATCTAATTGTGCGCCAGTAAGGAGAAATCCTTATTGGAAAGCCCCCTCTTTCCTGGGAACGGCCTGGTTGCTAGTACTGTGATTCTGTAATATTATTTGTGAATAATTAATTATTGATTTATATGATGAGAAAAGTATTAATTTTATGTGGATATAGATGGAGAAAATTTTTAATGTGACAATTGTTGAAAATTAATATTTTATCTTTTTATGATAAAATAATTAATTTAAATATATTATTTTAATAATATATTAACGGTGATATTTTATAATGAATGTGGGATATATGAGTATATGAGGAGGAAGAGTATTTTTGTGGCATTAAATGTTTAACACATGTTTTGTGTGTCGGTGGACATAATTTTTGACCGAAAATTGAGTATAGACTGTAAAATCGCCCGTTTGTGGAATTCGGTCAATTTCTATTTGGAATTTGGAAAAAATTTCTTCTGCAAAGTTGTAGAGAATTTAATTTCCTATAAAAAAACGCGAGATTCGAATTTTCTGACAAAATGGCTATTTATCATGAATTATTGAAGTTTCGGAGTTCTGAAATAATTGATTTTTGGAAGTTTTAATTATTTTATATAAGAAAAACGTTTTTGTGGTTGTTGGAACATGGG
Source organism: Panax japonicus (assembly GCA_020205505.1). NCBI lineage: Eukaryota > Viridiplantae > Streptophyta > Magnoliopsida > Apiales > Araliaceae > Panax > Panax japonicus. Next base: position 32,078,920 of record CM035111.1, read on the forward strand.
TGGCTGATGTTTTTGACCAAAGAAGGCATGCTAGAGTTTTCAAAACATGTGGGTAAGAATTTTGAATAAATAATAATATATTTTATTAATTTAATCTCCTTTGGCGTTCTAACATTTTCCTATAAATAGAGGGCTAAGTTAGAATTAAAAATCACACCAGAAACAAAGTTTTCTCTATTTCTCTCTCTATATTATCGAGCATATTCTTGTGAGTATACTTTGAGTGTTGCTATACGGTGCGAGTTTCTGTCAGCACTATACCGAAATTCAGTCAGAAGTACGGCTATTTTGAGGTGAGGGATGTTATTTTCTTCTCAAATGATATTATTTCTTCAATATCATTATGCTGAAATGTTGGTTGGAAATTTTTATCAAATTTGGAACTTTTTCATGTCGGGGTTACTATTCACGAGTTACTATTCATGAGTTACTATTCACGAGTTACTATTCACGAGTTAATATTCACGAGTACTATTCATAAAGCGTGAAGATGTTTTTTGTGAAATTTCTATCTTTTGGTGTCGGAGTTACTATTCACGTATACGTCACTATTCACGTATACGGCACTATTCACAAATACGACACTATTCACCGAAAAATGAAATTTCTTCTTTTTGTCAAAAATATCTATTCTGGATACTAGCTTTGATTGTATCCATGTTTTGGTCATTCTTGAATTTTACTTCAGTATGATTATTTATGAAGTATTTTTGAACTCGGATTGTTTAAGAGTACGAATCCTTAATACTTGTTATTTTGTTTCACTGGATTCGTTTCTTTTTAAAATATTTTTCATCATCCTCAGTCCTAAATGATGGTGTTACTGAATATCTTTGGCCTGTAGTGCAAAGATGGTTGATTTTATTATGAATATCTTTGGCTCGTAGTGCAAAGATGAACAGGTGTTGAGATGAACATGACCAACTGGTGATACAAATGAATATCTTTGGCCTGTAGTGCAAAGATGATTAAAGATGTATATTGATTGTTGTTACAGGGATGAAATATTAATGATGGACTTTTAAATCTTAGAAGACATTAGAATTCATTCTCTATGTGACTCTTCTAATGGATTGCTGTTTCCGCTGCATTTGTTGATCTAAAACTTGTTGTTTATTGTATTCTATTAGATTTTTCCCTGTTGAAGACTAACGATAATTTGTTGTATATTATCTTAGTCATAATATTCTTTACTGGGCTAGTTGAGCTCACCCTTTTCCTTGTTGTTCCATTTTCTTCTCAGGAGGTGAGAACATAGCAGGATCGAGTCGGGGTATGGAATGAAGGTTCTAGAGAGAGTTGTTTAGTAGTCCTCACCATTTTTGTAAAATAATGTATCAATAATTATGATGGGGATTTATTTGCGTGTGGATATTGTCTAGACGACAATATCTGTATTTAAACTCACAGTTTATGGGTTGTAAAAGTTGTAGTTGTTTCTGTACCATGTATTTGGTGACTCAAAATGGGTTGGTTGGAATGGACCTATTTTGAGGGCGTCACAAAAACAACATGACGGTGTCCCAATACGAGGTGAAGTTCGCAGAGTTATCCAGGTTTGCACCTCATTTGGTAGAGAATGAGGAACGAATGACGAGGATGTTTCTGAGAGGTTTAAAACCCGAGATTCGACAATATCTTATCTTTCATAAATTTTCTTTATATTTAGATGTTGTAAACATGGCTCAATTATTAGAGGAGTACGTTCAACCGAGGGACCACAACCAAGGTCATACCGGTGGTAGCAGTCATCGGAGCAATGAAACCAGCGGGGAGGAAAACATTCGGACAAAAGCGGTAACCACTCTGGTGGTAATTGTGGCCATGAAAATAGAAGAAGCGAGTCGGGGGGAGATTTTAAAAAAAAGGAGATTCAACAATGACACTGTGAAGACGTCAGCACCAACAACAACTGGTATTAAGGGAGGAGAACGACCACCAGTCGTATGCTATAAATGTGGAAAAGAGGGATACATCAGCCCAAACTGTCCACAACAGTTCAAGGTATGCTATAACTGTGGAAAGGAAGGACATATCGCTCGAGATTGTACTGTAGCGAAACCAAGTCTAGTAGGGATGGTGACTCTAAAGGCTGTCCCAGAAAAGTTAAAGTCAACAGTTCCTGGGAGAGCATTTGTCGTGACTGGTCAAAATATGAGGAACCCAAACGAGGTGATCACGGATAAGCTAATCATAAACTCTTGCAAAGTTTATATATTATTAGATACCGGTTCTACCCATTCTTTTATCTCTCCTACTTGTGCTCAACGTTTAAACTTAACTCCAGAGAAATTAGACCTTGACTTATCTGTGGAGACTCCATTAGGAGAAACTTTCATTGCATCCACTGTTTATAAATCTTGTTTGATCCAAGTTGGTACCATCACATTACCTGTTGATCTTATTTCTTTGAAAATACTTGCATTTGATGTGATTTTAGGGATTGATTGGTTAACCACTCATCATGCTAAAATTGATTGTTTTCGTAAAGTTGTTAGTTTTCATATTCCTAACCAACCTGTTATGCGAATTCAAGCAACCAAACCTCTAAAGTCAATCACTGTCATATCAAGCCATAAAACTATTCGTTTATTGAAAAACGGATGTCAAGATTTCTTAGCCCATGTCACGTACTTGAACAAAAACACGTCAGATGTGAATAATATTTCTGTTATTAGTGAATTTCCTGACGTATTTCCTGAGGAAGTTCCTAGTCTACCCCCAGAATGTGAAGTTGAATTCTTTATTGACCTTGAACCGGGTACAAATCCCATTTCTAAAACCCCATATCGAATGGCTCCTATTGAACTTCAGGAGTTAAAGGTCCAACTACAGTAGTTGTTGGACATCGGTTTCATTCGTCCTAGTACATCTTTTTGGGGTGCTTCTATTTTATTTGTAAAGAAGAAAGACGGGAGTATGTGACTTTGTATTAACTATCGAGAATTGAACCATGTCACCATCAAGAATATGTATCTGCTACCTCACATTGATGACCTGTTTGACCAATTGCAAGGAGCACAATTCTTTTCAAAAATCGATCTTCATTCTAGATATCATCAACTGAAGGTTAAAACTGAGAATATTCCAAAGACTGCCTTCAGAACTCGGTACGGACATAACGAATTCTTAGTCATGTCTTTTGGATTGACTAATGCTCCTGCTTCTTTCATGGATATAATGAACTGAATATTCAAGGAATATTTGGATCAGTTCATTGTTGTCTTTATTGATGACATCCTCATCTATTCCAAAATTCATAAAGATCATGAGCGCCATTTGAAGCTGGTACTGCAAAGGCTTAGTGATAACAAGCTATATGCCAAGCTGAAGAAATGCGAGTTCTGGCTTGAGGAAGTAGAATTCTTTGGGCACATGGTGTCAAAACATGTAGTATCTGTTAACCCGACGAAAATTGAAGCAATACAAAGTTGGGAGCAACCGAAGTACGTAGCTTTCTGGGCTTAGCTGGTTATTATCGAAGATTCGTGGAAGGATTTTCTCGAATTGCTACCCTGTTAACTCAGCTGACTCGTAAAGATATAAAATTCGTATGGAGCAAGGAATGCGAGAAGAGTTTCCAAGAACTCAAGAGGAGACTCATTTCGACACTTGTTATGACAATACCGTATGGTTCGGATGGATTTGTTATCTACAACGATGCTTCGGGTAAAGGGTTAGGATGCGTTCTCATGCAACAAGGGAAAGTCATAGCCTATGCCTCGCGACAAATCAAAGAATATGAGAGGAATTATCCTACTCATGATTTAGAGTTGGCAGCAGTCGTTTTTGCGTTGAAGATATAGAGACACTACCTGTATGTGGAGAAAGTGGCGATCTATACAGATCTTAAAAGCCTCAAATATTTCTTTACCCAAAAAGAACTCAACATGTGGCAACGACGTTGGCTCGGGTTGTTGAAAGATTACGACCATACCATCCAATACCATCCTGGAAAAGTAAACGTGGTAGCTGACGCATTGAGTAGAAGATCATATGTGGGTACAAATGCAATGTTGTTAATACAAATGCCCATTTTGTATGACTTGTAAAGGATGAAGATAGAGATAAAGGCTCCAAGTACCCACGTGATGATATCAAACATATGAGCAGAACCGACTTTAATCGATAAAGTTAAAGCTGCTCAAGCTACGGACATGGAGCTGATGCGTATGAAGAAGAAAGTTCAAGAATGTACTATTTCAGAAGCAAGAATCGAAGAAGAAGGAATAATTTGAGTACACTCCAGACTTTGTGTTCCTAACGATTCAAGAATGTATCATGATCTTCGACATACATTTTGGTGGAACAATATGAAGAGAGAGATCGCAAAGTTTATCTCGAGATGTTTAACTTGTCAACGTGTAAAGACAGAGCATCAAGTACCAAAGGGTCCATTGCATGCGATTTGGGTTATTGTTGATAGATTAACCAAGTCTGCCCATTTCTTGCCAATACGGGAAACTTATTCCCTTGAACGTCTTGCTAGTATGTACATAAATGAGATTATGAGATTGCATGGCATGCCAGTATCCATAGTTTCGGATCGTTACCCAAGATTCACTTCAAGATTTTGGGTTAGTTTGTAAAAAGCTATGGGCACGGATTTACGATTCAGTTCGGCATACCATCCTCAAACGGACGGACAATCAGAGAGGACTATTTAAACTCTTGAAGATCTATTAAGACTTTGTGTCCTAGATTTTAAAGGGAGTTGGGATAAGTACCTACCATTAGTGGAATTCTCATACAACAACAATTATCAGGCAAGTATAGGTGGCTCCATTCGAAGTATTATATGGACGAAAGTGTCGCTCTCCAGTATGTTGGGATGAGGTGGGAGAAGCAACGTTGTTGGGACCAAAGTTGGTACGAATGACTACAAAGAAGATTCAAACGATTAGACAACGTATATAAATGGCACAGGATCAACAAAAGAGTTATGCAGATCTTCATCGAAAGGACGTGGAATTTGACATTGAGGATCATGTATTGTTACGTATTGCTCCATGGAAGGGAGTTACAAGATTTGGGAAGAGAGGAAAGCTCAATCCATGATTTATTGGTCCATTTCAGATTATTGACCGAGTAGGAAATGTGGCCTATAGACTCGCGTTACCTCCAAGCATGTCTCGTGTTCATAACATTTTTCACATATATATGCGTTGTAAATATGTGAAGGACCCGAACCACATTATTGAGTTAGAACCAGACGAGATAGCCAAAGATTTAACGTACGAGGAGGTACCTGTTAAGATCTTGGATAGGAAGGAGAATGTCCTACGCACCAAGGTTATAACAAAAGTTAAGGTTTTGTGGAGGAACCATGCTATTGAAGAAACGACCTGGGAGTTGGAGTCAGAAATGAAAAAGAGGTATCCTCACCTTTTCGAAACACCAGGTACGTACGTCAATTTCGAGGATGAAATTTCATAAGAAGGGAAGGTTGTAAGACCCCAACTTTTTATAAATGAAATTGAATTTCCTCTATTTATTATTTTGAAATAGTAAGGGTTGAATTGCTTAATGTGGTTAGTATGGGTAAAATGCACAAATATTTTAAATAAGAAAGTGGTTATAAAATATTCATTGTTGTCGGGGAATATTCGTTTGGTCGTGAAATATTCTTCCTGTCGGGGAATATTCGTACGACGGCGCAGTCTTTTATGGGCCTCATAACGGAAAGCGATTGGATGAAGAAAACGACAAGTATAAGTTGTTTATAAATAACGGCGTAGTTGTTACCGTTAATACTGTTGGAATACCTGGTGGTTAAACCACAGTAATACGCGTTGTTGCACAGTAGCACACGGTATTGCACCAATTATTGATTCTTAAGTAAGAAGGAACTACTCAATAATTATTACAGTAATTACTGTTCAATGTTTTATTTTATTGATTAATAATTGCTACGTTGAAATTTTATATTATTGTTGTTTTAATAATTATCACTACACAATATTTCCCATTATTAGATCAATGATTCATATTATTTTAATAATATTACTAGATAACATTATTGGCAATGTCTAGAAAGTTCTGTCTAAGGAGAGCTTTGATCACCTAATTATGCGCCAGTAAGGAGAAATTTTTATTGGAAAGCCCCCTCTTTCTTGGGAACGACCTGATTGTCATTATTGTGATTCTGTAATATTATTTGTAAATAATTAATTATTGATTTATATGATAAGGAAAATATTCATTTTATGTGGATATAGATGGAGAAAATTTTTAATGTGACAATTGTTGAAAATTGATATTTTATCTTTTCTGATAAAATAATTTATTATTATATTATAATAATATAATAATGATGATATTTTTACAATGAATGTGGGATATATGAGTAAATGAGGAGAAAGAGTATTTTTGTTACTAAAAATATTTCAAACATGTTAAACATGTTTGTGGGCCCTAATTTTTGACAGAAATTTGATTATAGCCCGTAAAATCGTTCGTATATGGATTTCGGTCAATTTCTGTTTAGAATTTGGAAAAACTTAAACTTACAAAGTTGTAAAGAATTGAATTTCCTATAGAAGGACATATGATTCGAATTTTTCTAATAAAAGGGCTATTTATTATGAATTATTGAAGTTCTGAAATAATTAATTTTTTTAAGTTTAAAATATTTTAATTCACAAAAACGTTTTTTGTGATGTAGGTTACTTGAGTGGCTGATCTTTGACTAAAAAAGTGGGCGTAGGAAATTGATATATATATTTATACTTTATTAAATTTTCTGCTTTGGTGTTCTAAATAATTTCCTATAAATAGTGTGCTTAGGTTAGAATTAAAAATCACACCAGAAACTAAAGTTTTCTCTCTCTTTCTCTCTCTCTATATTATCGAGCGTATTCTTGTGAGTATTTTGATACTTTGAGTGTTGCTATACAATGAAAGTTTCCTTCAGCACTATATCCAGTATTCCATCTAGAAGTACTGTCTTTTTTGAGGTAAGAGATGTTATTTTCTTCTTAAATGATATTATGCCGAAATATTGGTTTAAACTTTTTATCAAATTTGGAACTTTTTGTGTCGGGGTTACTATTCACGTATACGACACTATTCACCAAAAAATGAAAATTTTCCTTTTTTGCCCAATATGTCTATTATGGTTATTATCTTTGATTGTATCCATGTTTTGATCTTTATTTTTGAATTCTGCTTCAAAATTAGTTATTATGGAGTATTATTGAACTTGGATAAAACTGTAGTACGAATCCCAAATATTTGTTCTTTAGTTTCACTGGATTCGTTTTCTTTAAAATATTTTTCATCATCCTTAGTCCTAAATGATGATATTACTGAATATCTTTGGCCTGTAGTGCAAAGATGAATGATTTTTGATGAATATCTTTGGCCAGTAGTACAAAGATGAACAGGTGTTTAGATGAACATGACCAACTGATGAATATCTTTGGCCTATAGTGCAAAGATGAATACTTGATTCCAGATATATTGATTGATGTTACAGGGATAAAATATTGACGATGGACTTTTAAATTCATATATAGAAGATAGTAGATTTTATTCTCTACTTAACTCTTCTAATGAATTATTATTTCCGTTGTGAATATTGATTTAAAACTTGTTGTCTACTGTATTCTATTAGATTTTTCCCTGTTGAGGACTAACGATAATTTGTTCTATATTATCTTAGTCATAATGTTCTTTACCGGGCTAGTTGAGCTCCCCCTTTTCCTTTTTGTTCCATTTTTCTTCTCAGGAGGTGAGAATGTAGCGAGTACTAGTCGGGGTGTGGAATGATGGTTCTAGAAGTTGTTTTAGTAGTCCTAACTATTTTGTAAATTAGTGTATCAATAATTATAATGAGGACTTATTTTAGTGTGGATATTGTCTAGATGACAATATTTGTATTTAAACTCATAGTTATGTTGTCGTATTTTGCACGACAGTTGTATTAATAAAGTTGTAGTTGTTTCTGTACCATGTATTTGGCGACTCATAATGTGTTTTGCATACATATTTTGGGGGCGTCATAACAGCCGATGGCTGTCAGTTTGTCTACACTGCGAGTACCAGTCAAAGATCGTTTGGGACCTGCAATCAGTGCTCATGCTAGCATGGCTTCCAAACGTCCATCTGAAGGTTCTCGCCCGAAGCCCGTGGGTAACGTTAAGCGATGGCTAGTTTTCACGACGGCGAAAGAACCTGGTCATGGTCGGAAACGGGTAGAAGGCACACCGCCTAGAACCCGACACCGAGATGATCAGGATGATAAGGCCTTCAAGTTGGCCAAGATGGCAGACGAAGCGGATAAGGCTATGGAGGTACTTCTGAAACAAAGACATGATATAGCCGAGCATATGCTTCGGATGACGGAGTTAACATGAGAGGAAAAGAGCCTGCCATTCGGGTCGTGAATCTCGGAGCCATCCTTGAGAACGAAGAAGATCAAGGAGCCCTACTCCCCAAAGATCGAAGAGGGCACACCACCCTGTCGGTTCTAGGGAGCAGGGTCGAAGCAGCCAGAGAGGCCGGTCCAGAGAGTATACACCCAAGAATACAAAGAAGGCACTTTGCCTTGTACATTCTCGTCACAACGATGGAGCTCAGTGATGAAGCAGGTCCAGAAGTTATACTCCGGAGGGTCCACTGAGGGCACACCGCCCTGTGGACACTCATTGTCAGAGAAGCCCTGAAGGTTGGGGGTTCCATTGTTAAAGCCCGATCTACTCAATAGAAGAAAGAGTCACCGGAAAAAGAAACATCATCTCAGCCAGAAGGAGTGGAGTATCTGGTTAAAGAACAGAAGGAGCTTCAGAAGTAGCTTGCTGAAGTCCAACAAACGAAGAATACTTCGGGAAAGAAGGCATTTCCTTTTTCCGTGGAGATCCTTAAGGAGAAAGCTGACCCCACCAAGAAGTTGCTCCATATGGAAAGATATGATGGATCGGGGGATCCTTATGACCACAGTCAGACGTTCGACCGACTGATGGATTATTATAACTTTAGCGATGCTGCTAAGTGTCATACCTTTTTCACAACGCTCCGAAAGGATGCCAAGCAGTGGATGGGGACTTTGCCTTCAGACTTAGTCTCGTCATGGGCGGATTTATGCAGTAAGTTCAATGTTCGTTTTAGGAGCAACAGGAGGAGGGGAAAACCAACCGGCTCATTGGCTCAGGTTCGATAGTATTCGAATGAGTCTTTGGGCCAGTATGTGAAACGGTTCCGTGAAGTAGTCGGCCAAGTGACAGACCTAAACGATCTACAAGCCGTTGGGCTATTTTAGAATGGTTTAGACCTGGTTAAATCAGAAAAGTTGGTGAAGAAGTTGATGTTTCACCACCCGAAGAGTCTCGCTGAAGCCTTCGATAAAGCAGAAGGCTATATCGTGGTAGAGGAAGCCATATTAAACGTCCTTCTTCGGATCGGCTCAAGGAGACAGATCGGGACAGAACAGATGGGGACCAGAAGAAAAATGAAGGGAACAAAGACCGCTTTGATGGTGGGTCAAAGAAATACAATAACAACTGGAGACATGGGGGAGGTCGTTCGTCCGCTCCAGCCCAAAAAGTTAATAGGACGTACACTACACTCAATACTGATAGGGCTGTCATCCTGGACCAAATCAAAAATCAACCTATCTTCGAACCACCTCGAGATAACATTAAGCCTGGAAAAGGTAATTCTCGTAAATATTATGACTATCACTAAGCCTCGGGTCACGATACAAATGACTGTGCTAGTTTGAAGGACTTCATCGAGAGGAAGGTTCAAGGTGGAGCCTTAGTTCAGTATGTGGCTGCAAGAACGACTCAACAAGTCCAGCAGAGGGATAAAGAGCCTATTCAGGCAGCTCAACTAGTTCAACAAGCGTTGCCAGCTCCTGGACAGCCTGTAAGGCATGTGGTAGATGTCATCACCGGGGGAACTTCTGGCAAGATTGTTGGAAAGAAGCGCCGAAGCTATCTGGATTCGGTCACGTCGGTGGCAGGTACCCTCTCGAAGACTGACAGACCTTATCCGGGTACTGTAATCTCCTTTACTAATGAGGATTACCCTTCGGAAACCATTGAACTTCATGAGGGATCATTGGTGGTGACTGCACAAGTGGGTTCGGTGGACTTGAAGCGAATGATGATAGATAATGGGTCTTATATGGATATTATGTATACCCACGTTTATCAGAAGATGCATCTGGATGGGCAAAAGATGGAAATCGGGCAGGAGGCTCCTTTGTACGGCTTTAGCAACGATCCAGTCAAGGAGGCTAGAACTATTGAGCTGCCGGTCATCTTCGGAACGACTCCCCAACAGGTAGAAATAACTTGCAAATTTTATGTTGTGCATGTAGATTCTGCTTATAATGCCATTTTGGGGAGGCCTACTTTAACTGCTTTATAAGCTGTGACCTCAATCCCTCATTTCAAAATCAAATTTCCTACGGCTCATGGAGTTGGAGAGGTGAAAGGGGATTAGGATCTGGCCAGACGATGTTATAGAAATACAGTGATCACTTCGGGAGTAGGGGTGTCGAAGCAAAAATAGACCCATGACGATAGAGATCGAAACCTTCACCGAGAGCAGTTTAGAGCCATTAGTCATGCCAGCTGGGGAAACAGAGGAGATCGAGCTCATTCCTGGCAAGGCGAACAAGACAGTAAAAATAGGTTCGGGTCTGTCGGAACCTCTCTGGACGAACCTCATGGAGCTCCTACGCTGCTATGCTGACATCTTTGTGTGAGAACCTCAAGATATGCCAGGGGTGAGCAGGGAGATTGCTGAGCATCGGTTGGAAGTGGACCATTTAAAGAAGCCGGCTTGGCAGAAGAGGAGGATTTTGCACTTGAGCGCCAAAGGATCATCGATGAAGAGATTGCAAAGCTGTTGGCTGCGGACTTCATCTTTGAGATCGACTACCCGCAGTGGATGGTGTTGCCTCTTTTTTAGTCTTAACAAAAGAGCTCTAACTCATGCAAGCATACATGTGTCAACAAGCAATATAGAGCAAGTAAAGTATCGATCCCACAGAGAAAGTTGTTTAATTCAAATCACTATGCATTAATTAATTCACTATATTTATATGCTCAAACTAATGACTAAGATTGGTTTGTTCTCGAATTACAAATAACAACTAAAACAATAATAACACGGAATAAATCAAATCTGGAATTAATGGGATCCTAACTTCATTTAATCCTTCATTCAATCGCCACTGTCATGCATGCCTTGTTCACATATCACAGGAAAGTAGCCAAGAGCACTAAGAGAGTATTAGCCATTTTTCAATGCACTAAGACCTACTTACACAGCATCCACAGATGATAGGCTCTATGTAATCATCAATATAACCAAAATCACTATATGTCTATGTGAAATTGCAACTATAATGATTTTAAGTTCAAGCCCTTATTCTAACTTATACGGTGAAACAGTATATGTCTATCTGGTTCACGAAATACATAAGCCATATAACATAGCCCTATATACGTATACTATCATAATTACAATCCATATTTGCATGTTAACTGTCAATTCCATACAAATACTGAAACGAATGGTGATCAAGCATTCATACATGCAAAACAATCATGATAGACATCCCATATGATATATAAAACAATCCAGCATTTAAGCATGCAATCAAACTACATATTAAAATCTGTTAGAATCCCATAATGGAGTTTAGTTCATGACTGGACCAAAAGCCATTATGGGATCAAATATAAACATGATTAATAAACAAATAATTGAAAGATGAAAGGTAGAAACAATCAAATCCAATTGCTGAATATAGATCAATATTCAAATCCTCATAAGATTCCAACAAAATAATAATAATAATAATCCACTCTGGTAGAAAATCCCAAGAAGATGTAGGAAAGTAGAGTTTTGGCCTTCTTCTACGTTGGAATCTCTCCCAAAGAGTAAACCCTAATTACGATGTAAAGAATACGACTAAAGTTGTCAAAGATCCCCCTGAAACCAGTTAGATATCGTTTTTTAAAACATTACAACCCCTAAAATTTGGAAATTAAAATAAAACAAATCAGCAGCTTTAGGCCTCGCGCGCGGCCGTGTGCTCCTCCAGCCCTTTACTCGCGCGGGCGCGAGCCTTGCAGTAAGTTCTATGTTCAGCCGGGCTCTCGCGCGGGCACGCGCTCCTTAGGCTTGTCATGCTCGCGGCTATACAACTTGCTGTAGGTTCCATGGTCTGGCTAGGTACTCGTGCGGGCACGCGCCTCCAAGCTATTCTTGCCGCGGCTTGCACTCTACAGATCCTGGTTCTTGTTCTGATTCTGTCATGCTACTACTGCTGCTACTTGTTCATTCATGCTTAATATCTTTCCAGGCTTGGTCTCCTTGCTCCATTGCACCTTCATGCCATGTATATCCCGCTTTTGCCTTGCCTTCACGCATCCATTAGCCCCGTGCCCTATACTACCACCAAATTAGGGCGATTCCTACACTTATTCACCAAAATGAGTTTTAAGTATATGCAATGCAAACTAACATGAAATGCAGCTAAAACATACCAAAATATACTTGAGATGAGCATAGTTCGCATGAATTGGTACTCCATAAGTAGGTATAAAATCCACTTATCAAATACCCCCAAACTTGAACCGTTGCTTGCCCTCAAGCAATGCATACTAATGAACAATGAAAATGTAGCTATATTACTATGCGACTAAATTGTGATGCAACAAATCTCACATTATCCCAACTATCATAGAAATTCAGTCCAATTTGCCTCAGCAAATTTTTCTAGATTCAATAATACAGATTCAAATCAAACTGCAGGCATAATGTCATACACTCAGATAATTCAAAAATGCTATAGAGATGCTGTGTGTGTGTGTTGTGTTCACCAAAACTTGATTTAGGCACAGAATACTCATGCTATCTTGCTCAAAATAGAAATTTGCAGCTTAAACCAAGACTTATGTATATATATATGCAACCAAGACTATTCCAACATCTTAAAATAAACTAAGGTTCAAGACTGGGCTTAACTGCTTTATTTCTACTCACGAGGGCAACTTTTGCACTTCCCCACGGTGTTTATTGCTATTTTTCTTTCTTTTTTTCACATGACAATGCAATGTCTTACTCCATTAGGCACACTGCTACCCCTTAGCGAGCTTTAAACAAACGACTCCCAGACCATGAAAGACCTTAGGGCGCTAGGTGTAGAGACAATCCCCTTGGGCATACTTACTCAAGTAGCCAGGGCCTCGAAATAAGACTAGCCACGTTATTGCTATTCTTTTTTTTTTATACACAAATACTCATGTTTTCCCAAAGTTTAAAAATCAATGTTTTATACAGTCTATACTCACTTTTCACATATTTCCCTTTTTAAAACTACATTTTTCTATCGAGCATTGCAACAAATGCTTCTTATACCTACAAGCGATTGTGAACACATTTGTGCAAACCGAAAGCATTTAAACAACATTTTAAATTTTATTATGTCAAACATTATATCTCAGCTCGTATAACCCAAAATACTCAAAAATCATATAACAAAAATTCACTATCATCATTGGCTAGACAAAAAATTCTATATGGCAAGAACTGTGAGATATGCAAACTAAACATGAACATACAACTATATAAGCAAAAATATACTCTAAACATGACAAAAATTAAAAATTTAAACTGAACATGCAAAAACTAAAGAATTCAACTACTCATGCTAAACTACATGCAACTAAACTACTCCCCAATACCCCCAAACATAGAATATTCAATGCCCCATTGAATGAAGGTAAAGGGTACGAAAAACTCCCCTAATTATCGGTGGTGCCACCCTCCTTGGGTGGTGAATTTGGTAGTGGATATGGTGATGCGGTTCCAAACTGAGGTCATTCTAGTGTTGTTCCTTATTGCGCAAAAGCTTCGGCCAAGGCCCTTGTGAGTCCCGTCGCAAATGTGCCCAAATTATCGTACATGGCATCGACTTTGCGCTCCAACCTTCGGAGCAGGCGATCGCCATGGGTGGCACGTGCGTGCGTAGACGGGCCGACTTCGTCTGTCTACGGTGGTTGCTGTGATGTTTCTGGAAAAGTGGGCTGAAGGATGAATCCTAGTCCGCGTGGGTGTGGTACACAACTTGTCCACTCCTTGAAATTTGCAATAGTCGCATGAGTGATTGTATGGTTTGGGTACTGCAGCTGCTCATTATGCCATTGGACTCCTTGTTGATTACAGAGCATGGCTACCACCGATGCATGCAGAATAGTCCCATTTCTGTTCCCACACATATAACTCAGCATGTTTCTATGGATTAAAAGGCCGACATCAATGAATGTACTTGCCTTTGATGATTCCCCACAAAATAAGTGCACGCTCAGTGGTTATTGCATTGTAATGAGCTGACGGAACTAGCTTGGCACAAATAAACATGTTCCAGACCTTGGCATATCGATTCAATGCTGACGATGGAAATAATTTTGGTTCAGTTGTCCCTGCCTTATACTTCCATTTGGTGCCCGAAATACACAAATTAGTAATCACCACTGCTAGATCCGTTTCGAGATATGCACCTTCTATCCAATTATCAGACCCGGTGGGTGGTGCATCTTATATATTGAATACTTCTCTGATCGCGGAAGGTCTAAAATTCACTTGCTCTTCTCGAACTAGCGTGATTCATCTTGTTATCATCTCCTCAGCATTCGCATAAAATTCTCTAACAATCCCCATGGGGATAGGCATAATAGATGCAGTTAAGCCAACCTAGTCTCGTTCACGTATCATATACCAGAGTTGGCCATCCTGCTTTGCAGGTAGAAGACCCCATTCCTTCACATAAGATTTAACCACACTTCGATAATAGTCGTGCTGGGCTTCCAAACTGATAAATTTACTCTCGTCCAAGACATCCTCTTCATGGTGATCGGAGGAAGATTCTGATGAAGACGAGAGTGAGATTTCGCGTGCTCTTTTTAGGCCCATGTGTGGATGACAAAGCGAATACAGAGGAATTGTTGATGAGCGTCCCCCCAATCTTACTGCTACACAGCCCAAGTAGAACCCTAGATTTATGTCAGGAAAGAGATGTGAGGGTATGGACTTTGATGAGGGTTGATTGGCCTTATTAATATAGGAGAACAGAATAACACGCTTCTGTTATATTAAAGGAGAGACCCAATTAGACCACAACTCATATTTTGTACTGTTAAAAAAAATATTTCCACTTTTGCGATCGCGCGCGGCCGCGCGTCCTTTCAGTGGTTCTCAGGTGCGGGCGCGCGAGTGGCATTCTTGGTCTAAGCTGTGTAGCGTGCGGGCGCGCGATCATGTGCTGTGTTCATCACACGGCCGCGCGATCCTGCTTCCTGCACTGTTATTTTTTTATTTTTAGACTCTACAAGACAGAAATGCGTGCTCTCCAATACACCTGCCATTCATCAATGAACCTTATCAATGCATGGTTTACAAATAAACATGAATGTCTATGGTAACACCCTTATTTTATACAATGCATATACACGCTCCCCTTCAATATCAGCTAGTATGTGAATTATGCAGAGATAATCACATGGTCCTAACTTAGGTTGAAATTGAGTTAACGCACTAATTTAACTAAATAAATAAAGAGTGAAAGAGAGAATTTAGAGATAGAAAATAGTGGGTTGCCTCCCATCAAGCGCTAAGTTATAGTCAATTATCTTGATTGTCTCTGACGCTCATGTTGAAGAGAGAATTGAGGCGACTTTCTGTCTGTCTACCTCACCACCAAAGTAATGTTTTAAGCATTCAACCACAGCACTTGGCGCAGCGGTAAGCTTCGACCTGGGGTGAGCCGTAGACCCGGACATCCTGGGATCGAGTCCCGCCTGCCTCAAGTGTGAATTTATATTCGCGTGGCCACGGACTGCCAGTGCAAGCTGGTGCGCAAGCCCAAAGGGTGGTGTCCGGCCCGGGTGATTAGTCTGACCTGCGGGTTGGGAAACACCTCGTTAGCAAAAAAAAAAAAAAAAAATGTTTTAAGCATTGTCCATTCACCTTAAAAGGCTTGTCTGTCAACGTATCGAATATTTCAATAGCACCATGCGAAAAAACAGTTTTCACTCTGAATGGTCCTGACCACCTCGATTTTAGATTCCTAGGAAAAAGTTTAAGTCTGGAGTTATAAAGCAAAACCCTTTGTCCTGGTCCAAATGCTCTCTCAATAATTTTTTGGTCATGCCATTTCTTCACTTTTTCCTTATACATCTTTGAATTCTCGTATGCCTGCAATCTGAATTCATCCAACTCATTGAGTTGATGTAGTTGTTTCTCCCCGACAGATTTCAAATCAAAATTTAGCTTGCGAATTGCCCAATATGCTTTATGCTTGAGCTCCATAGGAAGGTGGCATGCTTTTCCATGCACGAGTTGAAAAGGTGACATACCCAATGGTGTCTTATATGCCGTTCTATAAGCCCATACTACGTCATCTAACTTCAATGACTAGTCCTTCCTTGTGGGATTCATAACTTTCTCCAGGATTCTCTTAACTTCTCGATTTGACACTTCAGCCTGGCCATTCATTTGTGGGTGATATGCTGTAGCAATGCGATGATTCACCCCATATTTAGCCAACAAAGCTGTAAACTGCCTATTGCAAAAATAACTACCTTTGTCACTGATGATAGCCCTTGGAGTCCCAAACCTCGTGAAGATACTTCTATATAAAAATCTAAGGAAGACCTTGGCATCATTTGTCGGAAGAGCTGCCACTTCTACCCATTTCGAGACATAATCTACAGCGAGCAGAATGTAGAGATTTTTGTAGGAAGAAACAAAAGGCCCCATGAAATCAAATCCCCATACATCAAAAATTTCGACTTCCAAGATTGTATTCAATGACATTTCATTCCTTTTAAAGATGTTCCCCACTCGCTGACATCTATCACACCGCTGGACAAAATTGTATGCATCCTTGAAAATTGTCGGTCAGTAGAATCCTGTTTGTAGTATTCTAGCCGCTGTTCTTTCACCACCATAGTGTCCACCATACACAGTAGAGTGACAATCCTGCAGAATCCCCTCAGTCTCTCTATATGGAATACACCTTCTTATAACTTGATCAGAACACTATTTAAACAAATAAGGCTCATCCCATATATACCATTTGACATCATGCAGAAATTTCTTCTTTTGATAACCCACCAAATCGGAAGGTAGTATTTTACTTACCAAATAGTTTGCATAGTCTGCAAACCATGACACTTCCCCTTTCACCACAAAAAATTGTTCATCTGGAAAGGATTCATTGATTAAAACCTTGTCATCTGTCTACCTTTCCGGATTCTCAAGTCGAGATAAGTGGTTTGCCACTTTGTTTTTTGTGCCCTTCCTGTCCTTGATTTCCAAATCAAATTCCTGCAGTAATAAAATCAATCTGATCAACCGAGGCTTTGCATCCTTTTTCGCCACTAAATGTCGAATTGCGGCGTGATCCGTATACACTATCACATTTGTGTCGATCAAATATGCTCGAAATTTATCAAAGGCGTACACCACTACCAGTAACTCTTTCTCCGTGGTGTAGTTCAACTGTGCGTCTGTAAGGGTCTTGCTGGCATAATAAATAACATAAAACATCTTCTCTTTCCTCTGCCCCAAAGCAGCCCCTACGGCGTAATCACTGGCATCACACATCAGCTCAAATGGCAATTCCCAATCTAGTGCAGTAATAATTGGTGTTGATGTTAATTTCCCTTTCAGGTGCTCAAATGCCGACACGCAAGCCTCATCAAAGATAAAATGCGAATCTTTCTCCAATAAAATGTATAGTGGTTTAGTTATCTTGGAGAAGTCTTTGATAAATCTGCGGTAGAAACCTGCATGTCCCCGAAAGCTGCGAACACCTTTTACCGAAGTAAGTGGTGGCAATTTCTCTATAGTTTCCATCTTTGCCCTATCTACCTCGAGTCCCTTCTTCGATACTTTGTGTCTTAGTATAATTCCTTCTTGAACCATAAAATGGCATTTTTTCCAGTTCAGTACTAGATTTGTTTCAACACATCGCTTCAAAACCATCACCAAATTCTCGAGGCATAGATCAAACGAGTCCCCAAAAACTGAGAAGTCATCCATAAATACTTCCACATTCTGCTATACCATATCTTAAAATATAGCCATCATGCATCTCTAAAAAGTGGCTGGAGCATTGCACAACCCAAAAGACATTCTTCGGAAAGCGAATGTGCCGTAAGGACATGTGAAAGTTGTCTTTTCCTTGTCTTCCGGAGCTATAATTATTTGATTATAGCCCGAATATCCATCCAATAGGCAATAGTACGCATGCCCTGCTAATCTATCCAATATCTGATCAATGAATGGAAGTGGAAAATGATCTTTCCTAGTAGCCTTGTTGAGTCTGCGGTAGTCCATGCATACTCTCCACCCTATTACTGTTAGTGTTGGAATCAACTCATTATTCTCATTAGTCACTACTGTCATGCCACCTTTTTTCGGTACACACTGCACTGGGCTCACCCATGAGCTATCTGAGATTGGATAGATTATGCCTGCATCCAGCCATTTTAGTACCTCTTTCTTAACCACTTCTTTTATTATCGGATTAAGTCTCCATTGTTGTTTCTCAACTGACGACTTACTTTCATCTTCCATCAGGATTTTATGCATGCAAAATGAAGGCCTGATCCCTTTGATATCCGCTATGGTCCAGCCAATTACTGATTTGAACTCTCGAAGCACTCGTAGCAGTTTTTCTTCCTGGAAAGATGTTAATGCAGAAGAAATAATTACAGGTAGCTTCGAGTCTTTATTTAAAAATGCGTACCTGAGATGTTCTGGAAGTGGTTTTAATTCTAGTTTTGGAGGTGTCTCAAGAGATGGCTTTAATTTTATTGAGGTTTTTCCTACTTTTGTGAACGGCTCAACATGTATTCTGAATTTTCTGACTTGTGGAGTGGTAACCAGATATTTCACAAGTTCGTCAAGTTCCTCGTCCTCCAAATCTGAATTTTCAGCAATTGCACTCCTCAAAGGTTCGTCATCCACCCGACTTTGTACTTCATCATTTACGACCTGATCCACCAACCAAGAAACATTCCTCTTCCTCTGCTGGAAACTTCATAGCTTTGAACACGCATAGTGAGTTCCCCCTTCTGCACATCTATCAGAGTCTTTCCTGTGGCTAAGAATGGTCTTCCCAGTACGATTGGTATGTTTTTGTCTTCCTCGTAATCCAATATGATGAAGTCAGCCGGAAAGATAAATCTCTCAACCTTCACTAATACATCTTCAACAATTCCTCGTGGATAGGTGATGGATCTATCATCTAGCTGTAAAGAAATGTTTGTTGGTTTTAGATCTGGCAATCCCAACTGGTTAAACACTGACAAGGGCATCAAATTTATGCTTGCCCCAAGATCACATAAACACTTACTAAGTTCATCTTTCCAATGGTGCATGGAATTGTGAAGTTGTCTGGATCCTTCAGCTTTGGAGGTAATTTCTACTAAATCACTGCACTGCATTCCTCTGTCAAGGCTACCATTTCAAACTCATCTAGTGTCCTCTTCCTTGATAGTATACCCTTCATAAACTTGGCGTAGTTGTGCATTTGTTCCAATGCCTTGGCGAACGATATGTTGATCTGCAGCTTTTTGAATACCTCCAAGAATTTGCTGAATTGTTTATCTTCCCTTTTTTTATTTAATCTCTGTGGATACGGAACTTGAATGTGAATTGGTGGTACTGGACTCTTAAGCTTCTCCTCTTAACCTGTTTTCTCAGCCTCTTCCTGCTGAACCTTAGACTTTTCCAGATTTTCTTCTTGAACAACTGACTTCTCTGCCTCGCGCGGCCGCGCGCTCTCCTCAGTTCAATCTCGCGCGGGTGCGCGACTTACAGTACCTGACAAATCTTTCCCAGATCTCAATGTGATCGCTTGACACTGTTCCTCACGTCTCTTCTTAGATTTGTCTCTGTAGTACTTGGCAATGAACCTTAAGGCCTGTTAGTAAGCATGTTCGCTATCTGCCCCATTTGAGATTCCAGATTCTTTATAGCCACTGCTTGGCTCTTGATTATAACTTTTGTGTTTTCCATGTATTTCATCATCATCTCCTCCACTTCTGATTTCTTTTCTTGCTGAGGTACAGCTGGAGTGTGATGTTGCTGTTGTTGTTGAGAAAATCCCGGCGGAAAGGGTGGTCTAGAATTAAACTGCAGCTGCGCTGGTTGTGACTGAAATTGATTATTCGGTTGAAACTGATTTTGCTGATTCCCTTGATTAGTCGACCAACTAAAGTTTGGATAATTTCGGTTGTTGGGGTGGTATGTGTTCTGAAATTGACCTTGGTCTTTTCTGTAGTTGCTCACATACTGCACTGATTCTGAGCTGATAGCTCATTGATCCGTCGAGTGTGACCCCACAAAAATCTCAAATATGAAGGCAACCGTTTTTACTTTTCCTTCTGCCAAAGTATCTATCTTCTTTGCCATGGCTGCCATCTGTGCTGACAACTGAGTAATAGCATCAACCTCCAACACACCTGCAACTTTGGGTTGTGGCATCCGAGATGTAGGATTATGAAAATTATTGGATGCCATTGTCTCGATCAGGTTATAGGCTTCTTCATAGTTCTTTGCCCATAATACCCCTCCTGCAGCTGCATCTACAATCGGTCTCGACTGCCATCCCAATCCATTATAAAACGTGTTGATTACCATCCAATCTGGCATACCGTGATGTGGACACTTCCTCAGTATTTCTTTGTATCTCTCCCATGCTTCATATAAGGACTCGCCCTGTTGTTGCTCAAACTGAGAGATAGATGTCCTCATGTTTGCAGTCTTAGCCATTGGGAAGAACTTAGCTAAAAACTTCTATGCTAAGTCCTCCCATGTAGTTATAGATCCTGCTGGCAAAGAATGCAGCCAACTTTTTGCTTTATCCCTCAATGAGAATGGAAACAACCTTAGTCTAATAGCATCTTCCGTCACACCGTTGTATCTGAATGTATCACAAATTTTGATGAAACTTAATAGGTGTTCATTCGGATCATCTGTAGCAGCACCCCCAAACTGAACTGTATTCTGCACCATTTGAATAGTGCCAGTTTTTATCTCGAATGTATTGGCTGCTATCGCTGGTCTGACGATGCTAGACTGTAGTCCGTTGATATTGGGCATGGAATATTCCTTTAGAGCTCTATTCTCCTCTCGTTGCTCTTCTCCTTGTACCTCGGCTGCCATGTTAATTGTCGTATTTTCTAACTGTGCTTGTATATTTCTACGAACACCCGCTTTCTAACCTCTCCCGTTTATGTTATCCTGAACAGTTGTTAAATCGGGGTTGGATGACCGCGTGCGCATAAAAATTTATCCAAGTTCCTGAAACAAAAACAAAAACTAAAATTAGATAAGACTAGAATTGTCTAAGTCATACAATATAGTTTACAACTAATGATAGTAATACTAAATTAAATGCCTCTCCCCGGCAACGGCGCCAAAAACTTGTTGCCTCTTTTTTAGTCTTAACGAAAGAGCTCTAACTCATACAAGCATACATGTGTCAACAAGTAATACAAAGCAAGTAAAGTATCGATCCCACATAGAAAGTTGTTTAATTCAAATCACTATGCATTAATTAATTCACTATATTTATATGCTCAAACTAATGACTAAGATTGATTTGTTCTTGAATTGCAAATAACAACTAAAATAATAATAACACAAAATAAATCAAATCTAGAATTAATGGGATACTAACTTCATTTAATACTTCATTCCACTGTCATACATGCCTTGTTCACATATCACAGGAAAGTAGCCAAGAGCACTAAAAGAGTATTAGCCATTTTTCAATGCACTAAGACCTACTTACACAGTATCCACAGATGATAGACTCTATGTAATCATCAATATAACCAAAATCACTATATGTCTATGTGAAATTGCAACTATAATAATTTTAAGTTCAAGCCCTTATTCTAACTTATACGGTGAAACAGTATATGTCTATCTGGTTCACGAAATACATAAGCCATATAACACAGCCCTATATACGTATACTATCATGATTGCAATCCATATTTGCATGTTCATTGTCAATTCCATACAAATATTGAAACAAATGGTGATCAAGCATTTATACATGCAAAACAATCATGATAGACATCCCATATGATATATAAAATAATCCAGCATTTAAGCATGCAATCAAACTACATATTAAAATTCGTTAGAATCCCATAATGGAGTTTAGTTCATGACTGAACCAAAAGCCATTATGGGATCAAATCTAAACATGATTAATAAACAAACAATTGAAAGATGAAAGGTAGAAACAATCAAATCCAATTGCTGAATATAGATCAATATTCAAATCCTCATAAGATTCCAGCAAAATAATAATAATAATCCACTCTGGTAGAAAATCCCAAGAAGAAGTAGGAAAGTAGAGTTTTGGCCTTCTTCTACGTTGGAATCTCTCCGAGAGAGTAAACCCTAATTACGATGTAAAGAATACGAATAAAGTTGTCAAAGATCCCCCTGACACCAGTCAGATATCGTTTTTTAAAACATTACAACCCTTAAAAATGGGAAATTAAAATAAAACAAATCAGCAGTTTCAGGCCTCGCGCTCCTCCAGAACTTTACTCGCGCGGGCGCGAGCCTTGCAGTAAGTTCTATATTCAACCGGGCTCTCTCGCGGGTGCACGCTCCTTAGGCTTGTCATGCTCACGGCCGCGTAATTGCAGTAGGTTCCATGGTCTGGCTGGGTACTCGCGCGGGCGCGCGCCTCGAAGCTCTTCCTGCCGCGTGACTTGCACTCTGTAGATCCTGGTTCTTGTTCTGATTTTGTCATGCTACTACTGCTGCTACTTGTTCATTCATGCTTAATATCCTTCCAGGCTTGGTCTCCTTGCTCCATTGCACCTTCATGCCATGTATATCCCGCTTTTGCCTTGCCTTCACGCATCCATTAGCCTCGTGCCCTATAATACCACCAAATTAGGCCGATTCCTGCACTTAATCACCAAAAGGAGTTTTAAGTATATGCAATGCAAACTAACATGAAATGCAGCTAAAACAAACTAAAATGTACTTGAGATGGGCATAGTTAGCATAAATTTGTACTCCATAACTAGGTATAAAACCCACTTATCAGATGGCAAATGTGGTGCTGGTCCAGAAGCAGAATGGGAAATGACGAGTCTACATTGATTATACAGATCTGAACAAAGCTTGTCCTAAGGATTTCTACCCGCTACCCCACATCGACCAGCTCATCGATGCGACTTTGGGGTATGCTTTATTGAGCTTCATGGAAGCATTTTCTAGGTACCATCAAATTTCCATGTGCAAAGAGGATATACCGAAGACGGCGTTCATTACGCATCGTTCGGTATATGCCTACAAGAAGATGACCTTTGGCCTAATCAATGTCGGAGCCACATACCAGAGAATGATGAACTTTGTCTTCAGACAT
This sequence comes from Panax japonicus, assembly GCA_020205505.1. NCBI lineage: Eukaryota > Viridiplantae > Streptophyta > Magnoliopsida > Apiales > Araliaceae > Panax > Panax japonicus. The sequence continues at coordinate 32,102,357 of CM035111.1, forward strand.
CAATTGGGCATTAACATGGAGGTGTACATCGACGACATGATTGTTAAGAGCATGCTGGTGCAGAAACACTTTGATGATTTAGAAGAATTCTTTCAGACAGTTTGTCATCACAACTTGAGGCTGAATCCTACTAAGTGCACCTTCGGATTAGGGGCTGGCAAGTTTCTGGGTTATCTTATCAGTCAGAGAGGAATTGAAGCCAACCCAGAGAAGATTCAGACAATCTTGAATATGAAGACTCCTCAGTCATTTAAAGATGTCCAACGTCTGACTCGAAGGATTGCAGCTTTGAGGAGATTTATGTCCAAGTCGGTAGAAAGGTGTTTGCCGTTTTTTGATACATTAAAAGGGCCGAAGAATGCAAAGACGTTCTAGTGGACTTCGAAATATGAAGACGCCTTCCAGAGTATAAATACCTATTTGTCTTCGGCGCCATTATTGGTGAAGCCCACTCCTGCTGAGCCTCTGTATTTGTACTTAGCAACTAGTTCGTTGGCAGTAGGAGCAGTTTTGGTGCATGAAGTACGGGGTAAGCAGCACTCGGTTTACTACGTAAGACATGTCCTTAGGATTACTGAAACAAGGTACCCAAACATTAAAAAATTTGCCTTTGCTTTGATGATAGCTAGTCAAAAGCTTAGGCAATATTTCCAGGGTAGGTTGTTAGTGGTATAAACATATCATCCTTTGAAGAAAATTATGGGAAAACCTGAAGTTTCGGGGAGATTAGCTGCATGGACGATGGAGTTGACCCAATTTTCATTGAATATAATCCCTGAACAGCTATCAAGGGGCAGGCCTTGGCTGATTTTGTGGTCGAATGTTCATTTTCTGAAGCGGATGAAGCTGGGACAGAAGCTGAAGGGTCTAACAGAGCAGTTGCAGTTCTTCAGCAGAAGTAGAGCTCATGGACACTGTATGTAGATGAGTCTTCTACTTCAGAAATCAGTGGAGCAGGGATCATTTTGACAAGTTCGGAGGGATTCAAAGTGCAGCAGGCCATCAGATTTGAGTTCAGAGCAGCGAACAATGAAGCAGAGTATGAGGCGGTGCTAGCAGGGTTACGATTGGCTAAGAGTCTAGAAGTGTAGAGGATAGTTATCTTCAGTGATTTTCAGTTGGTCGTCAAACAACTCTCAGGGGAATACGAAGCTCGAGGTCAGAGAATGATCAAGTACTTGGCAGAATTGAAAGATCAGCTTCAGTATTTCCAGTCGTACGAGTTCCAAGGAGTTGAGCATAGTGACAATTCCATTGCCGATGCACTCTCGAAGCTGGCCACTACAGATGTTAACATTTTTGATGGATCCGTTTACTTGGAAATTTTGCAACATCCTAGTGTTCATCATGAATTGGTAATGTGCATTGATCGATCCAACTGCTGGTTGACTCCATATCTGGAGTATCTGGCAGATGGCGTCTTACCTTCAGATCAGATGCTGGCCAAGAAAATCAAATATAAAATTGCTAACTTCGTCCTGATAGATGGAGATCCTTTTTGAAGGGCCTTCTCGTCTCCATTCCTGAAGTGTTTGACTCCGTCTGAAGCTGATTATGCTCTCCGAGAAGTTCATGAAGGCATCTGTGGCGACCATATGGCTGCTAAGTTATTCGCCTACAAAGTACTTTGTCAGGGGTACATTGGCCTATCATCTTCAAGGAAGCAACGGAGTATGTCAAGAAGTGCGAGAAGTGTCAACTCAACAATCCAATCCCACATCAGCCACCAGAAGAGCTATACTCGATCTTATCTCCTATACCCTTTGTTGTTTGGGGGTTGATATACTGGGTTCATTGCCGAAAGCTAAAAGTCAGGTCAATTTTGTTATAGTCGCCATTGATTATATGACCAAATGGGTAGAGGCAAAGCCATTTAGGTTAATAACGGAACAAGAATGTTTAAAGTTCATGAATGAGTCAGTAGTGTTTCGTTTCAGAATTCCTAAGGTATCATATCGGACAACGGACGTCAATTTGTGGGATCGAAATTTGAAGCATTTTTGAAGGATTTGGGAGTTCAGCACAGAAAGACTTAAGTAGCTCATCCTTAGTCGAATGGGCTAGTCGAAGTGACCAACAGAACGCTGCTGAATGGGATCAAGTGTAGACTGGATGAAGCTAAGGGATGATGACCAGAGGAGCAGCTCAGCGTGCTATGGGCTTATTGGACTACACCGAGGTCTACAACAGGGGATTCACCTTTTAGACTGGCCTATGATACTGATGCCTTAGTCCCAGTTGAAATTGGATCTCAAAGTCTTTGGGTCAGTCAATTCAAAGAGATCTACAACGAAGAAGGGCGGAAGGTCAATATTGATTTACTTGAAGAAGTCAGAGAAACGGCCTTGATCAGATTGGCGGCCTATCAACGAAGAGTGGCTAAGCATTATAATAAGGGGGTAAAGCTTCGCAGATTTGAAGTGGGAGATCTTGTTCTCAGAGAAGTCGAAGAATCTACGCCTCAGAACTTGGGAAAGCTGATGCCGAACTGGGAAGGACCGTATGAAGTCATCGAGGTACCAAAGCCAGGGACTTATCGGTTGAGGGCATTGGACGGATCAAAAATTAAAAATACTTGGCATGCTGGTAGGCTTCAGAAATATTTTTAGTAGATACAATTTCAGTATACCGGAAGTCTGTAAATGTTTAAGTCATCATCAATAAAAGATCCTTTTTTCTCAGCAAGTCTTGTGTTTGTTGTTATTCATGTCATCAGTGTAAGGAGGTTCGGGTGGACTTGCTGACCATTCGAAGGTAGCCTTATTGGCAGGTGGCCTTTATGAGTTTGTCAGGCCCTTCGTGGTAGGCAAATGTCATCGGTGTAAGGAGGTTCGGGTGGACTCGCTGACTATTCGATGGTAGCCTTATTGGCAGGTGGTCCTTATGAATTTGTCAGGCCCTATGTGGTAGGCAAATGTCATCATTTAGACTTTGTCTGACCCTTCGTGGTAGGTAAATGTCATCCTTTAGACGTTGTCAGGCCCTTCGTGGTAGGTAAATGTCATCCTTTAGACTTTGTTAGGCTCTTCGTGGTAAGCAAATGTCATCCTTTAGACTTTGTCAGGCCCTTCGTGGTAGGCAAATGTCATCCTGTGGGTTTGTTAGGCCCTTCGTGGAAAACAAATTCCATATGAAGCAGATCTACCTCACACTTCGGTAACAAATAAGTATTCCTTTACTTTATTACCTAAATTTGTCTAAGTGTTGAGTTCGGATTGCTTCGTAACTTAACTTGATCTTATCTGTTATATGACTTGCCTAATTGTTAATTAACAGTTTAAGTTAAGTTCATAAAGAGCTTGTACATTTTTCAAGTTGATTGATATTGAAATATTGACAGAAACTAATAACAAAGAAGTAATAAGGAAAGAGATCGATATTTCATTAACATAAGGTTGATTACAAAAGATGGACGTTTATACAAAAATCCTATGAACTAAGGGAGAGGAGGTTCGTCTTCAGGCATCGTCTTCCCCTTCAGAAAAGTCCAGAAAAGTTGGGTCGAGCTTTAGCCCCTGCGAGCTTTTTTTTGCACTTGCTTTGGCACAACTCATAACCTTCAGTATGCATCTTAATGATTTCTGCGGTCAGCTCATATGATTTTCGGTAATCATCTCTAATCTGTTGACGCAGTTCTTCGGTTAGAGGTGCACCTTATTCTTCCAAAGCTTGCAACTTGTTCTGAAGCTTGCGGCGTCTGGCATGGTATTTTTCTTTGTCAGTCCTGGCTTTAGTCTGGACTTCATCGATCTGCTTCTCCAGGCTTGAATTTGCTGCAACCAGCTCTACATTCTTATTCTTCAACACTTCATTTATATGAACAAAATCAGTGTTCATACTAGTCATCGCTTGCTGACTAGCCTTGGTCGTTTTAAGCTCCTCTTTTATCTGAGCCAATTCTTTCCGAAGACCCTCATTGGTATAGAGGAGATATTTATTACAATACGCTATTACAACTAGCTGCACTTTATAACCCAAGCTGAACTTGGCTTTAATCTTTTTCTGTATCCGAACGCATTCGCCATATCTGCAATGTTTTATCATTATATAGCAAGGGTGAGCATAAAAGTTGCCCAGCAAGTTTATATACAATAACATAACAATATATATCATGATTGAAGAGTATGAATAATTGGTTGGCTATAATTCAACAATATGATTGTGAACTAGCAGGAACAAAATTTTGACTGAACAAGTATTTTACATGAACAACATTTCTGAACCAACTGGTAATGAATGTGATCAGCCTTTCATACCTGACTTATACATGCAAGATGTACAGATTACAAATTTTCATGGCAATCAGCAATGATTAACCATAAGCTTGAATAAACTACTCTTATTAGAGCTAAGTACAAGAAAACTTGCCTGATCCGTTGATTACCGCACGCAATTTAATAACGCTTTTATCCGAAGACCTAATATTAATAATATAGATCTCCAATAATTAGAATAATATCATCACAGTAATATACTGTTATATTTATACACAGAATAACCTAAACACATTACCACATAACCCTATCAGTCTTTACAACACATAAGACCTAGTATCAGGTCAAACTATTTCAGTCTGACTTGAAACCGATACAATTCTATCATCCCGACGATCTAGTCGGAAAAAAATCGAGTTTAAGTTCAATTAAACTATGTCTAACCACTTAACCATTATCACGGATACTTTTTAATCAGACAAAACATTTTTCCTAGGCTCGTAATAATTTTCGGATAATATTTACCATTTATCAACAAATTTTCAATCCTCAAAACCGTATTTAAATAAATTAAATACTACATAATACCTTAATCATTAATATTCATTTAATATAAAATATTAATGAAAATCATTACATAATATTATAATATAATTATTATCTCACAAAGTATTTTTAATACCTTAAAATCATTATTATATGATTTTTAAACCATTAAATCCATTATCTGATAATTAGTATTAATATTAAAATATTAATATTTTCATGCCAAAATATCAAAAGTTATATTTTATAATTTAAAATATTTTTATAACACTTAAATCATTTTTATACGATTTATAAAGCATTATTACTAATTTTCCATAATTTATTTAATATATCTATTAAATAAACTAATTACCATTAATAATAAATTATTAATGAAATTCACCACAAAATCTCAAAAGTTATCAAAAATAACTTAAAATATTTTTTATACCATAATATTATTTTTCATGATTTTTTGTGAATTAAAAACTGTTTTTAAATAATTTATTTAATATTGTAATTAAATAAATAAATACCATTTACATTCCAAAAATACTAAATATTTTTGAAATATACTCAAAATAGTTAAAAACTATTTTTCAGACTTTAAAATGATTTCTCATAATTTATTATGTATTATTAATAATTAAAAACCTTTTTTTTCTATTTATTTAATAATTTCCGGAAATATTAAATAAATCTGTCGCTAAAGGCCTATAGCGACGCTTTCTGTCGCTATAGGTGTTCTTGAGGCCTTTTCCAGATTTCCGGCAGAGGCGAGGTTACTGGTTTGACCGAGCTTAAATCCTTGTCTATTGCGATTCTGAGTGGGTTAAAACTTTCAGATTGTAGTACTTTTGCAATACTACAACATGAAACCAAGTTCATGGCCAAACAACAACATATAAGCTAGATCTAAGCTTCCAAAAATGAGGTCAGGCCTGTTCTTCAAATTCTGGGTTTTCCAGATTTGAAAAACAGCCTTAGGTACCTACTTTGATGCTTAATAACTTTTTAATCGTGAAACCTTTATGCGATCTATCAATTACAAGTTGTAGATAACATGTAATATTACAACTATAGAGCAAAATAACACAAAACCATCAAAGTATGAACAAGATACGGCCGGTCAAACTAGGACACGGACCACTGTTCTAATTTTCTGGGTTCCGGGTTTTTAGGCAGATCGGTCAACGACGTTTGACCGTGAATATCTTGCAATCTATAATAGAACTAGGTCTGATTCTTTTTGCAACTTAAAGAACACATATCAAGATACATGTTACAAGTTTTAAACATCAAAAACACATAACACACACGGATCTAGAGGATCTGACATTTGACTGAAAAAAATGAAAATTTCCCATTTCTAGATTTTGAAAAACTTTCAATTCGTGCACTTTGATGTTATGGGTCATGGATTTAACAACCCAGAACATCAATTGACACCTATTAACACTACTTTTAACAATCAATTGCAACATTTAACCACGAATTGAAGGATTTCTAACAATTAGGAATTATACCTCTTTTGAGCTTGATTTTCAATTCCGAGCTTCTGATATGTTATGATCAACGTGGGGCTTGATTTTAGAACTGGTCTAGCTTAGATTTTCGTGGGTTTGAGAGAGAGTAGAAGTTGGTGAGAGCAAAAATTGATTTTGGCTAAGTTTTGTACATTTTTTCTCTCTAAATCCATTTATATTTTGATTCATTGCATGTGTGTGATGTAGCTGCTGATTTGCTGGACATTGCTGAGATATAGTCACATGCTAAGCTATATTTTAGGTCTAGGGTTGGTGAAAAACCATCTTAGGGCAAGACTTGCAATCAACAAACAATAATGCACTTAAGGGCATTTTTGCCATTTCCATTTTATTCTAGATTTTGTAATTTGATGAAACCCTTAGGGTTAGGGTTTGAGCATACTTAGATTTATGATTTGGACAAAATTTGGGTTTAGGTTTTAATCCCCAAAATTTTTTTTAGCAACTTGAATTTCCAAAATTTTCTAATTAAATATAAAAATAGAAAATTTTGATTTCTAAAATTATAATTAGGGCTTCCTAATTATTTCATAATTTCCTAATCATGAATCAATCTTTGCTAATTAGGACTAATTAATCCTAATTAAAATTGTTAATTACGCAATTAGGGTCAAAATTGCACATTAGGTTTCAAAACCACAATTTAGGTTTTAAATAATATAATATTTTAATTTTTCAAATTAAATTTCCCAATTAGATTAGGGTTTCTAATAACTTGACAATTAGGATTATATTTCCTAATTAACATCGCAATTATAGCAATTTAATCCACCACTGTACAATTAGGGTTCAAATTCACGGATTAGGGTTTTCAACCCACAATTAGTGATTTCTAATAGAAAATAATTTTTCTAATTTAGAAATTAATATTCGTAATTAGATTAGGGTTTTCTAATTACTCACAAACTAAAATTTTTAGGATTAGGGTTTCCTAATTAACATTGCTAATTTTAGCAATTAAATTCCACCATTGAACAATTAGGGTTTCTGACAGAACAATTAGGGTTCCAATAAATTGAAAAATTAGGGTTTGTAAATTAATTAACATTTACCCTAATTAGACTTATAATTAATAGCACTAAAGCATTAAAATTCTCCGTTATAATCCCATATTAGGGCTTAACTTTAACAGAATCTGAAACTAGGGTTTTCAGATTTGGCATTAGGGTTTCAAATTTGGAATTAGGGTTTTGTAATCAATTGTTAAGATTAACCCTAATTAATCTTTTAATTATTTACACTTATGCCATTAAGTTCCCGATTTAGGGTTTCATGCACCGAATTAGGGTTTCGGATTCCCGGAACTGAAACTAGGGTTTACAGAACCGATTTCTAGGGTTTCTTATTAATCGTTAGGGTTTTCTAACCGAACGTTGTCGTTCTTAATATATTCTTAGGGTTTGTTACAGATATAATTTATCTGGTCAACCCTTGACCCTTAACCACATTCTGTACACAGAACATAACCATATACACAGAACATAATCACATGAATTCTTAATCCTGAATAATTCACCAATATCCTTTACAGAATTTTGAAATCCTCAAAATTCAATCCCAATAACATTAAACACATACACTTATTTTCTGTCTAGGTCTAATATTTGACCTTAAATCAATCATTTAAGATTTTACTAAATTGCCCAAATTTTCGGGTTGTCACATTCACCCCTCCTTATAAGAATTTCGTCCCCGAAATTCACCTTACACCTTACACCGTGCACCTTACACCATTCACACATAAACCATTCACACACATTATTACTTGTTACCCAATACACCTCTCACCAGAGTAAAAGTTTTGAATTTGTACTGAGGAGTCATTTAGACTATTTTTCTGTCATTTTCGCATAGATTTTACGAAAATTCATCCACAAACCGTCATTACTTACGGACACAAAGGGTGATTAGCCCGGTATGCCCTGTACTGATCAGGTACTGTTGGTCGGAACAATTTGTTCCTCTTTTTCGCCTTGGGCGCATAAACTTTTACCTCAGTCTTATTGGATTCCGCACCAAAACAATTTGGTTTGGGAAATTCTTTCAATGAACACTTGGAGTTTTTATAACTTTAGTCTTGCTGAATCAAATAGCATAGACTCATATCAATAATTCAATTCAATCGAATTATTTAGGTGTAGACAAACCCCGTTGGCTAATTTAAAATTTTTTGAAAACATTTTCGAGAATGACGTCATGATGCCGTACTGTATTAACAGTCCGTTTGAGGATGCCGTCATTGTATGACTTTGTCATAACACATCATACAATAGTGGAACAACGACTTCAGGTCAAGTTTACACTAAGTATTCCTGTATTTACAACTCCATCACATTTTTATCATCTCTGCACCAGGTTACATGGTACATGAGTGATAATTGAAAACAATTTTTGATATTTCAAATCATTTGCGTCTAGCCGAAATAAGTAGCATAGACTGTACTTTAAACCGTTTCAAAAATGGCTACGAGTCTACATTTTTTTTTAAAAGGCACATAGTGCGTATTTAGCTTGATGTCAAAAATTTTGAAGTTTAGCATAGCTGGGAGTTTAGAGAAACCTAAGTCTCCACTAATGATCATATGCTTAATAATCTATCTGTTCTTATAATCCTTAACACTCCATTCACACACAACTATACCCAATTCATAAAACCACACTTATGATTTCAAAACCTGGCCACAATTATATGAGTTTACAAACTGACCCTGACCTTTTAGCGACCGTTCGCTGAGGGGCTCATAAACATTTCATATAACTATGCGTCAAGAATGTCACATAAGTATGAGTTCTAAGAACTCGTACTTAATCCTATTTTCTCTACCTATGACCTATTTATCTATATAATAACTAGCGTGACACAACATTTCAACTATTACCAATGCCACCAACTAAGTAGTTTTTAAACCAAGTACAATTCACCTCCCATACAAGGAATCATACAACTCTGTTGCTGGCACGAGTCCTCATTGAAATCCCCACCTAACCTTAACCCCCTTTTTCAATACGAATTCAATTCGTATTCATAATCCATAACCCATTTATGAGTTTTCATTTTCATAGTACCATTTCATAGTACAACTTTCACACATCATCTTGCTATAAACTTTTCAATCATTAGATTGATTCATTTTCCCATATCATAACCTTTATCAGATCACAGGGTGATCTTATCGTGTGTATTACGATTTATTTCTATGCCTATGATCGTTTTGTTTTACGATCTTCTATTCCTGCACTTTCAGTCCTTTAGACTCGATCTATTCACCATTACTGTTCAACTTTATTATCAGAGTTAGGGAACTCTGTGTCTTTACACTCGCCGAGATTCATCTTTGAATCTTACCGACCAACTAACTCTATGTGAGTTAGATCTTATCCTAATCACTGCGGTTATTGGCCTCAGGTATTCCTACCTAAGCTTCATAACCAACGGCTCTGATACCAACTGTAGCAACCCCGAATCCGGGCCCCAAATCGCCGCGGACTCGGTACACTATTTCTATCACTATTTGCGGAAGATATAAACATAAATTGTTTATACATTACATTACACACTATTCCCCAAGGTCGAGTAACCTTAACTTAAAACACAATTCTTAAAATATCTATTACACAACAATATTTATTACAATACGCTATTACAACTAGCTGCACTTTATAACCCAAGCTGAACTTGGCTTTAATCTTTTTCTGTATCCGAACGCATTCGCCATATCTGCAATGTTTTATCATTATATAGCAAGGGTGAGCATAAAAGTTGCCCAGCAAGTTTATATACAATAACATAACAATATATATCATGATTGAAGAGTATGAATAATTGGTTGGCTATAATTCAACAATATGATTGTGAACTAGCAGGAACAAAATTTTGACTGAACAAGTATTTTACATGAACAACATTTCTGAACCAACTGGTAATGAAGGTGATCAGCCTTTCATACCTGACTTATACATGCAAGATGTACAGATTACAAATTTTCATGGCAATCAACAATGATTAACCATAAGCTTGAATAAACTACTCTTATTAGAGTTAAGTACAAGAAAACTTGCCTGATCCGTTGATTACCGCACGCAATTTAATAACGCTTTTATCCGAAGACCTAATATTAATAATATAGATCTCCAATAATTAGAATAATATCATCACAGTAATATACTGTTATATTTATACACAGAATAATCTAAACACATTACCACATAACCCTATCAGTCTTTACAACACATAAGACCTAGTATCAGGTCAAACTATTTCAGTCTGACTTGAAACCGATACAATTCTATCATCCCGACGGTCTAGTCGGACAAAAATCGAGTTTAAGTTCAATTAAACTATGTCTAACCACTTAACCATTATCACGGATACTTTTTAATCAGACAAAACATTTTTCCTAGGCTCGTAATAATTTTCGGATAATATTTACCATTTATCAACAAATTTTCAATCCTCAAAACCGTATTTAAATAAATTAAATACTACATAATACCTTAATCATTACTATTCATTTAATATAAAATATTAATGAAAATATTACATAATATTATAATATAATTATTATCTCACAAAGTATATTTAATACCTTAAAATCATAATTATATGGTTTTTAAACCATTAAATCCATTATCTGATAATTAGTATTAATATTAAAATATTAATATTTTCATGCCAAAATATCAAAATTTATATTTTATAATTTAAAATATTTTTATAACACTTAAATCATTTTTATATGATTTATAAAGCATTATTACTAATTTTCCATAATTTATTTAATATATCTATTAAATAAACTAATTACTATTAATAATAAATTATTAATGAAATTCATCACAAAATCTCAAAAGTTATCAAAAATAACTTAAAATATTTTCTTATACCATAATATTATTTTTCATGATTTTTTGTGAATTAAAAACTGTTTTTAAATAATTTATTTAATATTGTAATTAAATAAATAAATACCATTTACATTCCAAAAATACTAAATATTTTTGAAATATACTCAAAATAGTTAAAAACTATTTTTCAGACTTTAAAATGATTTCTCATAATTTATTATGTATTATTAATAATTAAAAACCTTTTTTTTCTATTTATTTAATAATTTCCGGAAATATTAAATAAATCTGTCGCTAAAGGCCTATAGCGACGCTTTCTGTCGCTATAGGTGTTCTTGAGGCCTTTTCCAGATTTCCGGCAGAGGCGAGGTTGCTGGTTTGACCGAGCTTAAATCCTTGTCTATTGCGATTCTGAGTGGGTTAAAACTTTCAGATTGTAGTACTTTTGCAATAATACAACATGAAACCAAGTTCATGGCCAAACAACAACATATAAGCTAGATCTAAGCTTCCAAAAATGAGGTCAGGCCTGTTCTTCAAATTCTGGGTTTTCCAGATTTGAAAAACAGCCTTAGGTACCTACTTTGATGCTTAATAACTTTTTAATCGTGAAACCTTTATGCGATCTATCAATTACAAGTTGTAGATAACATGTAATATTACAACTATAGAGCAAAATAACACAAAATCATCAAAGTATGAACAAGATACGGCCGGTCAAACTAGGACACGGACCACTGTTCTAATTTTCTGGGTTCCGGGTTTTTAGGCAGATCGGTCAACGACGTTTGACCGTGAATATCTTGCAATCTATAATAGAACTAGGTCTGATTCTTTTTTCAACTTAAAGAACACATATCAAGATACATGTTACAAGTTTTAAACATCAAAAAAACATAACACACACGGATCTAGAGGATCTGACATTTGACTGAAAAAAATGAAAATTTCCCATTTCTAGATTTTGAAAAACTTTCAATTCGTGCACTTTGATGTTATGGGTCATGGATTTAACAACCCAGAACATCAATTGACACCTATTAACACTACTTTTAACAATCAATTGCAACATTTAACCACGAATTGAAGGATTTCTAACAATTAGGAATTATACCTCTTTTGAGCTTGATTTTCAATTCCGAGCTTCTGATCTGTTATGATCAACATGGGGCTTGATTTTAGAACTGGTCTAGCTTAGATTTTCGTGGGTTTGAGAGAGAGTAGAAGTTGGTGAGAGCAAAAATTGATTTTGGCTAAGTTTTGTACATTTTTTCTCTCTAAATCCATTTATATTTTGATTCATTGCATGTGTGTGATGTAGCTGCTGATTTGCTGGACATTGCTGAGATATAGTCACATGCTAAGCTATATTTTAGGTCTAGGGTTGGTGAAAAACCATCTTAGGGCAAGACTTGCAAGCAACAAACAATAATGCACTTAAGGGCATTTTTGCCATTTCCATTTTATTCTAGATTTTGTAATTTGATGAAACCCTTAGGGTTAGGGTTTGAGCATACTTAGATTTTTGATTTGGACAAAATTTGGGTTTAGGTTTTAATCCCCAAATTTTTTTTTAGCAACTTGAATTTCCAAAATTTTCTAATTAAATATAAAAATAGAAAATTTTGATTTCTAAAATTATAATTAGGGCTTCCTAATTATTTCATAATTTCCTAATCATGAATCAATCTTTACTAATTAGGACTAATTTATCCTAATTAAAATTGTTAATTACGCAATTAGGGTTAAAATTGCACATTAGGTTTCAAAACCACATTTTAGGTTTTAAATAATATAATATTTCAATTTTTGAAATTAAATTTCCCAATTAGATTAGGGTTTCTAATAACTTGACAATTAGTATTATATTTCCTAATTAACATCGCAATTATAGCAATTTAATCCACAACTGTACAATTAGGGTTCAAATTCACGGATTAGGGTTTTCAACCCACAATTAGTGTTTTCTAATAGAAAATAATTTTTCTAATTTAGAAATTAATATTCGTAATTAGATTAGGGTTTTCTAATTACTAAAAAACTAAAATTTTTAGGATTAGGGTTTCCTAATTAACATTACTAATTTTAACAATTAAATTCCACCATTGAACAATTAGGGTTTCTGACGGAACAATTAGGGTTCCAATAAATTGAAAAATTAGGGTTTGTAAATTAATTAACATTTACCCTAATTAGACTTATAATTAATAGCACTAAAGCATTAAAATTCTCCGTTATAATCCCATATTAGGGCTTAACTTTAACAGAATCTGAAACTAGGGTTTTCAGATCTGGCATCAGGGTTCCAAATTTGGAATTAGGGTTTTGTAATCAATTGTTCAGATTAACCCTAATTAATCTTTTAATTATTTACACTTATGCCATTAAGTTCCCGATTTAGGATTTCATGCACCGAATTAGGGTTTCGGATTCCCGGAACTTAAACTAGGGTTTACAGAACCGATTTCTAGGGTTTCTTATTAATCGTTAGGGTTTTCTAACCGAACGTTGTCGTTCTTAATATATTCTTAGGGTTTGTTACAGATATAATTTATCTGGTCAACCCTTGACCCTTAACCACATTTTGTACACAGAACATAACCATATACACTGAACATAATCACATAAATTCTTAATCCTGAATAATTCACCAATATCCTTTACAGAATTTTGAAATCCTCAAAATTCAATCCCAATAACATTAAACGCATACACTTATTTTCTTTCTAGGTCTAATATTTGACCTTAAATCAATCATTTAAGATTTTACTAAATTTCCCAAATTTTTAGGTTGTCACAGTTACAGTATATTACATTCATATATACCTCCATTTTTAATTTAGTCATGCAAGTAATATCAATTTTGCACCACCTCCCCTAATAGTACATGCATGTCACTCAATAGTACGCACATGTGAACAAATAGTTATAAACATGTGAATTAATAACAATTAATTGCTTAGTTATCCGATTAACTACCGATTGGTCAACATAACCTCCAGACATCAATTATTATCGAAATAGATGTCGATTTCCACTAACACTAATAATCCATACACAATAGAAATATCAATTTTATCTTTAATCAATACGAACTTATTCATCATTAATATTATAACTCACAATATTTAACAACCAGATCATTCCCAGGAAAGGGGAGACTTTTCGATAAGGATTTCTCCCTATTGGCGCTCAATTAGGTGACCAAACCTCTCCTCGACAGAACTTTCTAGACATTGTCAATATTGTAAATAATAATATGAATAACTTTGTCGTCTCAATTATTGATTTAATAATATAAATATTGATACTGTGATAATAATTAAATAAATAATATGAGATATATTATGCAACAATTACTGTTGCAATAATTGAGTATAACTGAGTGACTTATCACATAAGCATCAATAATCAATACCGTGTGCTACTATGCAACCACGCGTATTACCGTATTTTTACCACCGGGTAGTTCAACAGTTTAACAATAAAACTTTCGTTGTTATTTTTATAAAAAGATAATTATGTCGTTTTCTAACTACGACAATACTTACGTTGTGGGGTCCACTAATGATTGTGTCGTCGTACGAATATTCCCTATTAAAATGAATATTCCCCGACCAATTGAATATTTTATAACAACTTGCATACTTTGCAAAATTTATAAATACTACCCACAACTATAACATTATATCAAATCCACACCTTAATATTAAAAAATTATTTTGAGAAATTAAATATTTATTCATAAAAGTTGGGGTCTTACAGTATGTACGTTTGCAAGAATAAAACTCAAAGATATTAATGGGGGCCCGCACCAACGATGGATCATGTGATTTAATTTGATGCAACGCCCAAGGCTTGACACGACAGTTGACTAATCTTTTACAAGTTCATGGATAATTGTGTGGAACGATGGACTTACCAGGCTTGATCGGTGCGAAGGGCGATGTTACTTCTTAAATAAAGTTTATGAATAATTATGTAACAAAAAAAACTTTTGGTAGCTTATTTGAATTCTGTGGACGAAATTATTTTTAAGGAGGGAAAAATGTAACAATCTGAATTTTTTTTGTTAATAATTACTTATTAATTTTATTTTTTCCTAAAATTATCCAAAGCGTGAAACTACTTGGGAGGCGTAAGAGACTATTCAGCAAGAGTATCCTCACTTTATTAAGGTCATGTAAATCTTTGTTACTCTTTTGATTCCAGGGACGGAATCCTTTTTAAGGGGTAGGTGATGTAATACCCGATAAAATAAATAAATAAATATTGAATAATAAAAATTATTTTGTTTTAAAATATATTATTTGGACTTTGTCATTTATTTGGGTCAAACGAGTTGTTCAATTTATCTGGACTAATAAATATTAATAAGTGATGGATACATTAAATTGGTAAAATTTGGCTTTAAACTAAGTGGGTCTAATTTATAATTGTGTAATTTTAAAATCCTATTAAAATTTGGTAAGTTAATAAATATATTAATTAATAAAATTTGTTTTTAAGTGAATAAATAACTAAACCTAATCTTATTTTTATTATACAGCCAGAGAAAGAGAAAGAGGAGGAAGCCGCCTCTTATTGTGGAGAAGTTGCGTAGCGGAACAATAAGAAAAGGAGACAAATATATCTTGTTTATCTGCCATTTGGAATAAAAAATTTTAGCCAGGTAAGATAACTTTTAGTATCATGTGATAAGCTTTCTTCAATTGGTATAGATATATTATTATATTACAATAGTAAGTATATGTATGTGATTGATCGGACACATCCTGACTGCTTATATGTAAAGTTGATGATTTAATGCTTATATTTTCATGAATGTGTCATCGTCATTAAAAAGTCTTGTGATGGTAATGGGAATTGAGGATTATAAAAAAATAAAATAAAAAATGCAATGTTCGCATATGGAGTAACGAAATTATGAGACACGAATATGAAATTGGATGAACTTCTAAGTTAAAAAACATCATGGATATTGATATATACCTATTGTATATGCATACTGCTATGATAATTTAGTTAACAATTATAATAGGTTGACTAATGTATTATGTAAGATTATTCAAAAATATTTTAAAAAATTTGAAATTTACAAGAACATAATAATAATAATAATAATAATAATAATAATAATAATAATAATAATAATAATAATAATAATAAATCTTGGGAAAAAAAGGTTTATTAATTAGTAATTTAGCATATGAATTATTAATTTATTTCTGTAAATTTATGTAATTAGTTCGGACGGGAGGAATTTAACAAGTTATATTCAAATTATAATTTTGGGTATGACGTTGCTTAATTCAAGTACAGATTCCGTACTCCACTCCTTTGATTATTGTTGCATTATTGTTTCATTTTTCTTATAATCCTATTGGAAATCTTAAATAGAAATTTGGTATTTGATACTTTGGCTGTAGTCAGTAATTTAAACTTTTTCCTTCTATTACAATTTGTACATATTATATAATTTTTCAGTGATACTCTTGTTAAATTTGATTTGTTCGTTTTGTTCCTTGTTTCAAATTTTGTTATTATTTCACATAATTGTTTCTTGTGAAATTAATATATTTGTTTCATTTTGGAGTTGACACACTGGACTCGTACCTGTACTCTTTGAATTAGGTTATCATATCTAGTATTTATTTTGATATTTGTGGAGCGATATATGTTATTACCTTCTTTTGGAGACATTATGATTTGATATGGTTCAACATATACATTAGAACCCCATTTTTGTGGATATTGTGTCGCATGTGTTGTGACACGGTATTTTTTTATTGGTATTATGTTGCATGTGTTTTGACATGATACCTATTTTGATGGTATTATGTCACATGTGTTGTGATATGATATTTTTGTTAGAATGTATCATAGGGTATACCGGAGCTATAACCACCTGTGGGGGTACCACATGCATGTCATCTTGGCACGAGAGGCATGACACTTTCAGTGGCGGTGTGATTAGTCCACGGTGTCTCTGTTTAGGCTTTGGAGGAAGTGGGCCATTTGGTATTTTGTTGTGGGAGGGGTATGGGTTAACCCTAGTTTTCTGTTCTGTGGATTTATGATGTTATGCCAAACACACCTATCCGATTTGCATTCATTTGGGATTCGCGATCCAATGTGTGATTTGCCTGTGTGGCATTATTTTGGTTACCTGTGTGGCATTATTTTGACTTGCCTGTGTGACATTGTTCTGATTTGCCTGTGTGGCAATGTATATTTTTGAGCTCACTCGGTATGAAATAACACCTATCCATTTGATTCAGCCTATTATTTCATTATATTAGTTTTGTTTGTTTATGATCAGTTTAATTTATTGAGTTAGTTATTTCAGTTCATTCTCTACTCTTCTGTTTGTTTCATTAAATCTGTTGATTTGAATATATTCTATTCAGACTTTGGATATCATATTTTCGTCGATCTTTAAGCTTGAGGCTTTGTTAAGTATGTTGCTTCAACTGATTTTGTATTTAAGTTATTTATCTTTGTATTATCTATATCCGTACTGGGTAATTGGCTCATGCTGTGTTTTTCTTCTGACAGGTTTGCAGGGGTGATTCAGTGCTAGTGTGATAAGAGTGTTGCCTTTGACCATCTAGGTTGATTCAATTTTTGGTTTTGTTCATTTTGACTCTAGTTGGAGAGTTGTATTTAGTACTTCATTGATGGATGTCATTATTACATATTTGAAGTCATTAGTGCTATGTTTACTTATTTTGAGGTTTGTTATGTTTTGCACGTGACCTCCCATTCTTTTTCGGGAAGGGGGTGTTACAATCACCTTCCTCGTATTATCACGAATTGCAATACCAATGCTAGTATTTGTATTATTGCCTAAAGTTTTGTCAGAATTGATTTTAATCGCATTAGGAGGAGGTATTTTGCCATTTCCGAACCAAAGGAGTGCATATGAATGACATATGAGAAACTTTAAAATGGCCAAACCTTCATAGTGTAATGGAGTTGAACGATTTATAATCCATCTCACATTAATTCTTCATACTAATGATGATACTTGGGTCTATTGACCTTGGCTTTGATACTAGATGTAGGTAGCGGAGTTGAACGATCTATAATCCATCTCATTATCAATTCATTATACCAATGATGTGCACACATATGTAGACTGACCCATCAAGAATGTTGGACCACCTTCTATTCAATAAATTTAACCTATTTCGTTGAGACTCCACGATACTTATTAACCCCTCTATACTCTTGAATTTATCATATTTGGAATTTATGTGAAATATCCCAATCTCCACCTTTTATTTGAATATTATTTGAGTCATTCAAGAGCTCTACTCGACTCTAATACTACTTCACCATGTCCGATGTAGACGTGGGAGTACAACATTATTACTTATGAGCCCTTCACCTTGAACAACTTCCCTAGAGTCTTCTTGAGCCTGCTCCGCCCGACTCAAATCATACTGCACACATTCAAGAGCTCTACTCGACTCTAATATGACTCCACCATGCTCGAGGAAGATTCGGGAGTACAAAATTTCTCTTTGTGATCCCTTCACGCTGAACAACTTTCCTAGAGTTATCTTGATCGTTTCACCCGACTTAAATCATACTTCACTGCATGGTGATAAACGCATGAGTGGTCCCCCTGTGCTCCACACGGCTTGCGAATGTACTCCATTCTAGAGTACCAACCTTATACTTGGGTCTATCCAACCTGACTTTGATACTACTTGTAGTGGAGTTGAACGATTCATAATCCATCCCACATCAATTCATCATACTAATAATGATACTTGGGTCTATCAACCCTGACTTTGATACCAGGAGTAGCAGAGTTGAATGATCCATAATCCAACCCATTATCAATTCATTATACCAATGATGCGCACACATATGTAAACTGGCTCAACAAACATGTTGGATCACCTCCTTATCTAAAAAGTTAACTTATTAGGTTGAGGCTTCACCATACTTATTAACCTATCTACACTCTTAAATTTATCCGATTTAAAATTCATGTGAAATATCCTAACACATGCTACACTACAAAAGAATTCTTACAACAATAATCCAACCTTATTCCTATTATTCCAGAGGCAGTAGCAAATCATAGCAATAGGACCCAGATCAGAAGCGCATAAGTTGGAAACAAGCTCAGACTACCAACTAACAAAGTCAACTGAAGATATGGTGAAAGTGTAGAATGAAGAAGGTAAAATCCATTGCTTTACTAGACAAGATTTGGGTGGATACCACTAAAATTCATGGTTTAAAAGCCGATTAGCTAATGTTATAATAGCTATAATCAGGGGCGGATGCATATACAGTTAAGAGGGGGCAAGTGCCCCAACCCTTAATTTTTAGAATCTTTTGTAAGTAAAGGGATAATATAGTAAAGTGGTGCCCCATTAAAAAAATATTAGGCCACTTATCAACAAATATATATTTTTAATATCATCTTTCAAATTTAATTTTCGTTTTCATGAGTTAATTTAATATTTTCCAAATTTTAAGGTTAAAACTAAATATAATTAATTTTTTCTCTAATATTTTAATTAGCTACGAGTAATTAATTATTTAGTTTTGATTCTTATTTATTAATATTCATTCATACTAATTAGGACATCTGAACATACTTTTTAATTTTACAGTATATATTATAGTTTTTGACATGTGTGTCATTTGATGTTGTATTAAATTAAAACATGGATTGTGAAAATATAATTTTGTTTTGGAACCATATGTTTAGGTGTTTGATCTGTTCATATTATTATATTTATTATTTAGTTTTTCTATTATGTTGTGAATTTGTATTTGATATTATGAATAAACATAAATAGATATGAATTGAGAATATAAAATTTTGTTTTAGGACTGTGGGCCCAAGTATAAATTTGGGTTCACTTGACTTAATTGAATTAAATGCACAAATTAAGGTTTGCAGTATGATTAAATGGAAAGACGGAAGAGCCTAAAATAAAGAAGCAAGACCTGTGAGAATCTTTCACGTGTCCCGAGGTGGAAGACACGTGGAGGTGACTCATTTTAGAAATTGATTGAGTGATTGGATTGGTAGATAGAAAGGCAGGATGATCTGGGCATTACTCTTATGACTAAAGGGTAAAATTTGAATTTCCCCGAGGGCATGTGCCTAGCACATGACCACTCTCCAGAAAACCCTATAAATACCTCTTCCACTCCATTGGGAAAGGGGGACCTCACTTCTGAATCTTGGACCTTTTGGAAGATTAGGAGATTAGGAGATTCTCTCTCAACCCGAAGACTCAAGAAAGCTCTCTGAATCCTTGTTACCATAACAAGGTTCTCGGATTCTAAGAGTTCTGCCACGTGTCGTTGGAGTAATCGCTCACCTGTTCTTCTCCCCTCTTCAATCAATCAATCAAATCCGTACTTTTTGTGGATTTCTCTCCTCCTAATCCAACACGAAATCCTAACTCTAGCAAGGTATGATTTCCATGCCCACATTTCTTTGTCGACTCTGCTGGGGAGGTGTAGAATTCATGAAGGGTATGCCCATAACTCGAAGTGAGAGAACAACAGGAAGAGTTTCGCCGATAACGAGCATTACTTCACCAGGTCCAGTTCGAAGGCAAGCAAATCAAGCTTTTCAGGGTGCAAATCTGGATCTCGATCAACCTATTATTGAAGACACTTTGGAAGGAAGTTCAACATCACCACACTTGGCCAATCAACAACAAATGAATGCCAGACAAACAGGCACGGGAAGGCAAGGTGATGATGCAAGCGGAGAGTAGACGAATGCTGTGCAACTGGAGATGCTCAAGGAATTCAAAGAAGCACGAGAAGGACAAGGAATGATGATGGATATGATGTTGGAGATGCAAAGAAAGCTAGAGGAAATGAGGAATTTTCACCAGTAGTTGATGCAAATTCCCACCCTCAAGGCCATGTTCTCAGGCAATTCGCAGGGAGAACAAGCAGGGGTGGAGGACAATAGCAAGGACAACAAAAAAACAACAACAAAGAACATCAAACTTTACTTCCATTGACAAAGAATCAGTCGGTCCCAATTATTAACTTGGAGCCCTAGAATAGTGGTGACGTGCCATAACCTAGACTGGAAGCAAGTAAGCCTTAGACGAACAGCATCCCAATTGCTCTCCCCATATTTTCATAAATACATATACCAGCCATCCCGATCCATGTCCAACGAACAAGTCAACCAGTACAACGGATACAGATTTTACATGATGCTAGTGTACATAAGCCAATTTTTATACCATACACATGACCAATGCAGCCATACATCATAACACCACAAAGAGTCCATACCACGAGCCAATATATGACAAAGGATGATATGATCGATGTGATAAATCAATTTCACAGGCAGACATCCTGAACTTTAGAGTTAGACTTTACTCTACCTTACCCGACACATATTCGGAGGTAACCTTACCCGACCAGATATATCGAGCATCCCCCGTAATTTCCAAAATACAATGGGGAGAAAAGAAATGCCAAAAAACACATTGCCAGATTTATAGAGTCAATGTCTCCGTGGTTAGGATATGATGAAATGAACAATAACAATTTGTTGATGAGGGAATTCAACAAGACTTTGATGGATAATGCCTTTAGTTGGTACTATAATTTGGAGAAGAGATTAGTCTATGATTGGGATGATCTAAAATTATAATTTTTAAGAATTTTTTCTATGTGCAGAAACATTTAACCATCGTAGAGCTCATGCGATTCAAGCAGAAGCCAAACAAGGAGTTGTCAGATTACGTGGATAGGTTCAGGGCACAAGCACAAAGGTATGTAGAGCCAATTGAAGAAAAGAACTTGGTTAACATATGCAACAATGGTGCTTAGATGACTTCAAGCCCCACCTCATTACCAAAGCTTGTGATTCATTTGTGACCCTCTCATCTTTTGCACAAGTCTTGGGAGGAATCATGACATTTCCCACCAGCCATGTGATGGTTACATAGAAGAGCAAGAGGACACCAACTGTGGCTTTGGCGGATTCTCAGTCAAAACCACAAGGGGGTAAGAGGGAGAAGAATGAGAAATTTGAGTGAAGCAGAGAAAAGCATGGGGACAAGTATACCAGAATATCAGTTCTGGAGGCTATCACATGCAGCAAGAAGGCATTCAAGAGCCTGTACGAATAATGAGTCGAGCACGGAGTGGTGAAACCTCCAAGTCCCCGGTTGGTTGTCACGGAAGGGATGAAAAGAAGACCAAACTTCTGTGTATACCACCAATACGCTGTGCATTCCACTATGGACTGTTACAGTCTGCGGAGGATATACCTGTGACACCCCTAAATCCGGGTTACCTGACCCCCGAGTTTGGTGTTCACGATCCACAATATAAATAACATTTAACTACCCATAATATATATAGATAGTAATTTTCATAAGTTTTTATCAGAGTTTAAGAATACATCACCCATGTTTTCTAACCTTAACTTTACAAACATACCCTTTAGATATACAGAAAAGGTTTACAATACAACAATATAAATAATACTGTTCATAAAACTAATTCATTACGATGCCTTTGCTTTTATTCTTCTTCGCAGGACCTTCTGCAACTTCGTCCCTAGATGAAAAGTTTTATTTAGCAAGGGTGAGCAACTAATTTGCCCCGCAAGTTAAGTCATACAATAAATGTATAAGAATTTAAAACAACAGACTATCTATTTTGATAGAATGAAATCAAAGTTTGGGGAACTTTGAAATAGCTGAACAAATCGTTATTCAATAGCAAGTCTTCTCATATTCTATACAACACAATAATTCAATAATGAAAGAGTACAACACTTTCAAAGTTTCTACGATATTCTAATGAATAATCAAGAATCAATTCTACAAAATAACAAAGTGGAATGTTTTCCAGATTTAATTCTGAGCGATCACACAAGATCTTGAACTTATTTTCTCGGGTAGATATCGAAGATTTACTTTGATATATACTTAGATGTATCAGATAACCATAAAGATTAAATCATACCCCTCTGCAAGTATAACAAGTGATCAGCTTATTATACCCTATATTATGCATAATACTTAAAACGCGCGCAAAGGTCAAATTCACGACCAACAAAATGTTCCCTTTATATAAAAGGTTGTTCTTCTCAGTCTTAGAATCAAGATTTTGATTTTACAACGAAATACTGGGATTTCAAATTCTATTTACTTCTCGGTCGAGCCGAAATAATTGGCATCGATTTGTCAATAATAATTGAATTTATTTTCTCGAATCTATCAAGTTCTAACAATTGTTCGTCTAGCCCGAATAATTAGCTAAGACATTTCTCAGTATAATTTGGTAATAAACAGGTATTATCTGTATTGTTAATTCTAACTTCTACAGATATGAATATCCAACAACAGTTATTCTACAAATATATATTTCTGAATCAAAACATGCACTAACTGCGAATAATCAACAATAAATTTCCTGGATGTGGTGTAATTAACAATAATTAACCACTATAATAATTGAATGAATTTAACTCAAGGTTGAGTTAGGAAACTTGCCTCTTCTGCTGATTACAGCTACATAAAATACTTATTTGCTTTCGAAAGACCTATAACCAATAATATCGGTCTAACAATTAACATAATAATTCACATAACACACAACACTGTAATTCACAGTCAAACTTCTCCTAGACACATTACCACATAGCCACAACAATGTTTATAACCTATATAAACACTTAACAAGTCAAACTAATTTAGTCTAGATAGACTTCGATCCATTCTCGGTGTTCTGGTCACCCTATCCGATAATTAACACAGTTATTTTTCATAATTTAAAATAATTTTTAAAACCATTTTTACTAATTTTTAGAATTTATTTCTACTTTTAATCATTTTCGGAATACTCGGAAAATTAAATTATTTAAACTGTCGCTATAGGGCTATAGCGACACAAAGCGTCGCTGTTGGTGTTCCTGAGCTCAAGAACACTGACAGCCGGCAGTGCAAGGGGTCAACTTTGACCGTGTATAATTTTCTGTACATTTACATTCTGAGCTAACTTAGACACAAATCATGTAGTGAAAATGTAAGACTACAATAACCAACTAACATCTTGGTCATAACACAAATCAACAAGTAGATCTGTGCATTTAAAATCATTGTCAGACGGTTTCTGGGATTACCCAGAACCCCAGCAGTCTAAGTGACCACTTTTCAATTAATTTTTCTATACAATCCGTTCTTAATTCATGTAATACAATGGTTCCATTACATACTACTTATGTCAGGTAACATTTATAGATCAACAAACCAGATTAAAAACAACACATTTTCCGGATAGATTGTGGTCAAACGTTGTCAGAAATATTACTTAAACTGTTTCTGGAATTTCCCATAAATGCAAAACAGTTCTAGGGGCTTACTTTGACCACTTCCTACGACCAACATGTTGATTGATTTCTGAGATATTAATGCATGGGTCTATAGTACTCATTACAGGCTACAATATAAATATCAGAACATCAACAAATAACAATTATACTGACAGATCAAGACACTACAAAATCTTGTCAGACATGGTTTTAAACGTTCTGGGTTGCCCAGAAAGTTACTCGGTCAACGTCGGTCAACGTGTTTTGACTGTAAATAACACTCGGTCTAGACATCATTTAGCTGTACTACCACTTGCAGATTAAAGCCAACATGACAAGCTATACATACCAACTTTAAAACACTAAAAACCATAACCGAACAAGAATCTGTGGCTCCTGGCATTAGCTTGTCAGACCACAGATCTTGTTCTTAAAAGTTTGGAAAATAATCACTTTTAAAGTCATTCGATGCTATTGATCTATGTTATATCAACATAGATCATCATAAAACATCATCTAGCAAAGATCTAAACACTTTAACACAAAAAAAAATTCAAGCATACAAGATCAAAAATTAAAATTTTGGTTATACCTTCAGCACTTTCTTATTCTCTAAAATCTTTTAAAATTGTATCATCAATTCGTTTTTATCAACACAATATTAATTTGTGTTTCAAATTCTAACATATGACTTGAATCTATAAAAGAAAACAATTCACAGCCATATTTATCCAATATCAATCGCGTAATTTAAATATTAAGCGAAATTGTTACCTGCTGCTACCTCCTGAGTAGCTACTGCATCTAGCGCCGTCATGTTGAATGTACGGGCTGTTGGTCTTCCTGGCTGTGCAGGTCCTCGAATCGCCAAGGTTCCACCACCAGGTCCCTTGTTGGCACTTTCTTTTTCTGCATTCTTCTTCAGACAGTTTCGAACCAGATGATCAGTCGATCCACACGCCTAGCAACCTTGAATCTTTTTCGGGCTGGGACAATTGGGCGACATATGCCCCTCATGTCCGCAGTTGTAACAAACCCCCTTCTTTTTCAGACAAACACCAGCATGATTCTTCCCACAATTCGCACAAGGCTCTCCTCCTTTCTTATTCCCTTCAGTTTTACTACCCGATTGGATATTCTCGCTCCACTTCCTCTTGTTTGGATTACTACCACCACTGCTTCCACCCTCATTGATCTTCTTCTTCTTCTTCTGATGAAAACGAGATGCAGCCTCGCTTCCTCCTTCAGGAATTAACGCTTTCTCTAGTAAAGCCGCAAACGTGTTGATCTGCAATACTGCCACCTTATTGAATATCCCTAGTTTCAGTCCGTTCTCAAATCTTCTTATTTTTCTAGCTTCGGTATCCACCTGATGAGGTGCAAATCTTGCTAATTCGTTGAATTTAGCCACGTATTCAGAAACAGACATGTTCTCCTGCTTAAGTTCCAAGAATTTAACTTCCATCCGAGCTTGCATACTCGGTGAGAAGTAGTTCTCAAAGAACAATTCCTTAAATTTGGTCCACGTCACCACCGCTGTACCCGCTCTCGATTGATTAGTTTCCCACCAATAATTGGCTTCTCCCTTCATTAATTATGTTGCAAAAGCCGTCATTTGCTCTTCCGCCACTCGCGCAATCACGAACGCTTTCTCCATCTCTTTCACCCAAGTTTGGGCTTCAGTTGGATCCGTAGTCCCCTTAAATTTCGGCGGTCCTACCGCTTTAAAATCCTTAAAATTAGCTAATCTGTCGGCTGGCTGATTCCTTGGTCTTCCCCTGGCTGGAGCCCTATTTTCCATAGCTTGGGCCAGCATATCCACAAAATTCTGTATCGGGTCTGCTTGACCTCCTTCGTTATTCACTGATTGTTCTTCTCTTTGGTTTCAATTCTGTCGTCTAGGCGGCATGATCTGATTTAAATGAAAATCTTATATTAATATTCTTTCTCTATACAAATTCGTAACACAATAAGAATTCAACACATAATTCTCAAGTAATCACATATTTATTCAAATAGCACATAGTACCTATAGTATTTAACACATATAACTATCCCTTTAAAATAATACTAGGATTAACACACTCAACTTTACAAAAGTTGCAATTCCCCAACTTTACACAAAAAGTTGACATTCTCTAATTTCACATTACTATTTCCAGTTCATCAAACTTACCATACTTAGGAGTTCAGTAACTTGTCACAACTATATGAGTGTATGAACTTATCCTAGTCAGACCTTTGGCGTCAATTCGCTGAGGGGTTCAGGACAGTTTATATAATTATGAGTCATGAACATACCATAAGTATGAGTTTTAAGAACACACAATTTCATTTTAATCTTATATTCATATAGAAAATAAAGATTTCATTCATACAAACATATATTTACATAGGTTCAAACATCATTCTTTATATTACATATCTTAATATCAGAAACTTCTACCAAAAGATATTATAACTTATATCTAAGTTATCAAACGTCCACTCCCTTCACCAGTCTTCTTCTTGCTGGGACACTTGTTGAACCCGTACCCCGTTTGCCCACAAGAAAAATACTTCCTCATATTCGGTTTAGGACAATGTAAAGAGATATGTCCTTCATGCTTACAGTTGAAGCACACGTTCTTCCACATCATGCATTCCCCCACGTGAGTTTTACCACACTTGCTACATGCTTTCTTTTTTCTTTAGGTTCGAATTTCCAGAGTTTTCACTGTCATTGTTCCTCTTTCTTTTCTTCTTGTCCTTCTTTCCGGTTCCTTCAGACGATCCACCACCTTCAGCCTTCATCTTCTCCACCTGCGCTTTCAGCTCGTTCCATTCTTTAGTCATTTCGCGTAATGCCCGCTCCATCTTCCACAACTCCTCCAAAAGAAATACTTTGATTCGGAGTTCTTGGACTTCCACAGATAGCTGATCTTGTTCACCAACCTTGATCTTATTCTTTAGTTCCACCTTAGCTTCTTCAGACTCCGCCTCCTCATCACCACTTAGATACATCTCAGGATAATCATCATGATCAGTCCCAAGATTGATCATTGGTTCATCTTTCCCCACTTCTTCAACTGATTCGCTCTGTGCTGGCACCTCGACTACTGCCATTGGTGCGATAGCCGCTGGCATTTCCGTACTCATTTCATCTTCTCCCGACATCCTACAATCAGTTTTAAACAACTTGATTAGTACTTCACCAGTACAAATTTCTCTCACTACGAATTTACTTATCTTACTATCGATACACTTCAACGATCACTCACTTAGTATTCTAAATGAGTATTCTCTATCTCGCTATGGTCATAATCCTAGGGTTTTCCCCCACCCCACTTAAGGTTTATAACCTACAGCTCCACTATCAGATGGTGACACCTTGGTCACTACAGCTCTAATACCAACCTGTAACACCCCCAAATCCGGGTTACCTGACCCCCGAGTTTGGTGTTCACGATCCACAATATAAATAACATTTAACTATCCATAATATATATAGATAGTAACTTTCATAAGTTTTTATCAGAGTTTAATAAAACATCACCCAGGTTTTCTAACCTTAACTTTACAAACATACCCTTTAGATATACAAAAAGGGTTTACAATACAACAATATAAATAATACTGTTCATAAAACTAATTCATTACGATGCCTTTGCCCTTATTCTTCTTCGCAACACCTTTTGTAACTTCGTCCCTAGCTGAAAAGTTTTATTTAGCAAGGGTGAGCAACTAATTTGCCCCGCAAGTTAAGTCATACAATAAATGTATAAGAATTTAAAACAACAGACTATCTATTTTGATAGAATGAAATCAAAGTTCGGGGAACTTTGAAATAGCTGAACAAATCGTTATTCAATAGCAAGTCTTTTCATATTCTATACAACAAAATAATTCAATAATGAAAGAGTACAACACTTTCAAAGTTTCTACGATATTCTAATGAATAATCAAGAATCAATTCTACAAAATAACAAAGTGGAATATTTTCCAGATTTAATTCTGAGCGATCACACAAGATCTTGAACTTATTTTCATGGGTAGATATCGAAGATTTACTTTGATATATACTCAGATGTATCAGATAACTATAAAGATTAAATCATACCCCTCTGCAAGTATAACAAGTGATCAGTTTATTATACCCTATATTATGCATAATACTTAAAACGCGCGCAAAGGTCGAATTTACGACCAACAAAATGTTCCCTTTATATAAAAGGTTGTTCTTCTCAGTCTTAGAATCAAGATTTTGATTTTACAACGAAATACTGGGATTTCAAATTCTATTTACTTCTCGGTCGAGCCAAAATAATTGGCATCGATCTGTCAATAATAATTGAATTTATTTTCACGAATCTATCAAGTTCTAACAATTGTTCGTCTAGCCAGAATAATTAGCTAAGACATTTCTCAGTATAATTTGGCAATAAACAGGAATTATCTGTATTGTCAATTCTAACATCTACAGATATGAATATCCAACAACAGTTATTCTACAAATATATATTTCTGAATCAAAACATGCACTAACTGCGAATAATCAACAATAAATTCCCTGGATGTGGTGTAATTAACAATAATTAACTACTATAATAATTGAATGAATTTAACTCAAGGTTGAGTTAGGAAACTTGCCTCTTCTGTTGATTACAGCTACGCAAAATACTTATCTGGTTTCGAAAGACCTATAACCAATAATATCGGTCTAATAATTATCATAATAATTCATATAACACACAACACTGTAATTCACAGTCAAACTTCTCCTAGACACATTACCACATAGCCACAACAGTGTTTATAACCTATATAAATACTTAACAAGTCAAACTAATTTAGTCTGGATGGACTTCGGTCCATTCTCGGTGTTCTGGTCACCTTATCCGACAATTAACACAGTTATCTGTGAATTACACTTGGTCTCTAAGCTTCAATATTAATTTAGATAAGTCAATTATCATTAATAATATTTTTTGGAAGCTTTTAATAATTATCAAGCAATTATTATAATTTACAATAATTTTTCAAATATCATAATCATTTTAAATGATTTAATTATAAATTAATAGTATCATTATTAATATTTAATAATATCAAAATATTAATAACATACTTTTCAAAATATTAAAGTTATTATTAATAACTTAAAATATTTTTAAATCGACAATATTCCACTTAAATGATTTTTAAAGTAATTAAAATCATTTTTAAATTATCACCATTAATATATAAATATTAATGAAATTATTATCCAAATATTAAAAGTCATTAATTATAACTTAAAATATTTTAAAACTATTTTTCTCATTTTTAAATGATTTTTAAATCAATAAAATCATTTTTAATTCATTTATTTAATATAATAATTAAATAAATCAAACATCATTAATATTAATTTATTAATGAAAATTCTCCAAAAATATTGAAAATTATATTTTATAATTTAAAATATTTTCTAACACTTTATTCTAAATTAAAATGATTTTTAAAACATTAAAATCATTTTTATCTTATTTATTTAATTTAATAATCAAATAAATCTAATATCATTAATATTAAATTATTAATGAAAATTCTCCAAAAATATTAGAAGTTACATTTTATAACTCAAAATATTTTTAAATACATTATTCTTATTTAAAATAATTTTTCATAATATTAAATCATTTTTCTCTAATTTATTTAATACACTAATTAAATAAATTAAATACATTTAATATTTAAATAATTATAAATATTAAAGAAAAATATTCCAATTTGGCAAAATTATTTTTCATAATTTAAAATAATTTTTAAAACCATTTTTACTAATTTTTAGAATTTATTTTTATTTTTAATCATTTTTCGGAATACTCAGAAAATAAAATTATTTAAACCGTCGCTATAGGGCTATAGCGACACAAAGCGTCGCTGTTGGTGTTCTTGAGCTCAAGAACACTGACAGCCGGCAGTGCAAGGGGTCAACTTTAACCGTGTATAATTTTCTGTACATTTACATTTTGAGCTAACTTAGACACAAATCATGTTGTGAAAATGTAAGACTACAATATCCAACTAACATCTTGGTCATAACACAAATCAACAAGTAGATCTTTGCATTCAAAATCATTGTCAGACGGTTTCTGGGATTACCCAGAAACCCAGCAGTCTGGGTGACCACTTTCCATTTAATTTTTCTATACGATCCGTTCTTAATTCATGTAATACAATGGTTCCATTACATACTACTTGTGTCAGGTAACATTTATAGATCAACAATCCAGATTAAAAACAACACATTTTCTAGATAGATTGTGGTCAAACGTTGTCAGAAATATTACTTAAACTGTTTCTGGAATTTCCCAGAAATGCAAAACAGTGCTAGGGGCTTACTTTGACCACTTCCTACGACTAACATGTTGATTGATTTCTGAGATATTAAGGCATGGGTCTATAGTACTCATTACAGGCTACAATATAAATATCAGAACATCAAAAAATAACAATTATACTGACAGATCCGGACACTACAAAATCTTATCAGACATGGTTTTAAACGTTCTGGGTTGCCCAGAAAGCTACCCGGTCAACGTCGGTCAACGAGTTTTAACTGTAAATAACACACGGTCTAGACATCATTTAGCTGTACTACCACTTGCAGATTAAAGCCAACATGACAAGCTATACATACCAACTTTAAAACACTAAAAACCATAACCGAACAAGAATCTGTGGCTCTTGACATTAGCTTGTAAGACCACAGATCTTGTTCTTGATAGTTTGGAAAATAATCACTTTTAAAGCCATTCGATGCTATGGATCTATGTTATATCAACATAGATCATCATAAAACATCATCTAGCGAAGATCTAAACACTTTAACACAAAAAATAATTTCAAGCATACAAGATCAAAAATTAAAATTTTGGTTATACCTTCTAGCTTTGATTCTTGATCTTAACCCTCCAATTTGTTTATGGTTGATCTAGGGAAATTATTTGGGATTGAAATGCTTGCAATTTTCGGTGGTTTAGAGAGAATGAGAGTTGGTGAGAGCTTGTGTACAAAATGGTTAACTTTTATGAACTTTCTTTCTCTAAATCTTATATATATTGCTTAGATGCATGAACTTGCTTGTTGTGCTGTCAATTGGAGGCTGATATGCTGAGCTTTTAATGTCACAAATTCCAAATAGTTTGTAACCTACTAAAGTTATGGCCAAAATTGCAAGTTAGCTTACTAAAATAATAAAAAGGGCATTAAGGTCTTTTCCTTTTATTTCTAGATTTCTCATTTGTTGCAAACCCTTAGGGTTTAGGATTTGAGCAATCTAGGGTTTAACCCTATAATTCTAACCATTAGGTTTTAAAAATCTAACTTCTAGGGTTTTCAAAATTAGGGTTTAATTAAAAAAATAAAATTTCTAAATTATAATTAGGGTTTGTAAAATAGAAATTAAAATAACTAAAATATAATTAGGGTTTTCTAATCATATTAAACTTTAATACACACATTAGGCTTGCAAATTAGTATTTTGGTTTCCTAATTTAGGGTTTAGGATTCCCGAATTCAAAATTAGGGTCCCTTAACGTATAATTAGGGTCTTTAACTGTACAATTTATTTTCTAAATTTGAGATTAGGGTTTTAAATCCCTTATTAAGGTTTATTAATTACAAACCTTATCCGATCAATTATTGATCAACATAATCAACATACAGTACAAACACATTCTTAGCAATATAATTATTTTAATTATATTTTCTATCGAATCCCTATCCGAAAATTAGGGTTAGGGTTTTCTAAAGTTGTTAAGCACAACTCTACTCTAAATTTAATAGTCAATACACAAATTGACTTTCTCGAGACTCGTATCACAGATACTTGTCACAAAATTGATAATTAATATTAATATTAATTAAAAAAAATTATTCGCAAATTTTGGATTATTCGAAATCCTGGGTTATCACAATACCTGTTAGGTTTATAATATTCATGAACGTAATCAAATTGCACAAAATAAGTGGAAACATGGAAAAATAGAGTTTTATAATTTTACAAATCATATACCCAGATCATCCTTTATGCACAATTATTAATTAAACGAAAAGATAAAGAACAAGAATCATACCCTTAAAGAGTCGAGCTTCCTCAGGTACAAGTTCACCTCCAAATCCTTTTCGCATTTAACTTGAATCCACCGGGTTTGGTTCCTTCCTTTGATCAACGTTAGCCTCCCAAGTGTTTGGCCTCTAGAGATGATCTACCAAGGAAGAAGAAATATTCAAGAAAAAGAGTGTTTGGCAAAATCCTAATTTTTTTATCTCTCATAAAAAAAGGTGTTCTCTCCAACTATTGAAAATACGTCTGTTGTTAAAAAGTCAACAACCACTCTCACCCATAATAAGACTCCTCTTATAAAGATAACAGTTAACCTTTCTAATCTAATTAAAAAATAGGGTATTATTTAATTAATTAAATTATTTTAATTAATTAAGCTCATTAATCTTATTAGGAATAATTAATTAAACTCTTTTAATTAATTTAACATCCTAATCTTATTAGGAATATATGAGAGTACTTTTATTAATTAATTCACAAACTCTTTTAGGAATTAAATAATAATAATAATAATTATAATAAGACTCCTCTTATTAATTTATATTTATTATTTTAAAAATATTAAATAATAAACATTAAAATATTTAATTCATTCCATCACAATAGATTAAATTAAATATACTTAACTTATTATTACGACTATGCCGTTTGCTTCTTAAATAATTATTCTTCATTTTATGGTGTGATTTTTTAGGTTCTCCATATTAAATCGGTTGTAAATAAATCAATTAGAATAATTCTAATTTTATTTAAATAAATAAATTAAACTATTAATTTATTTAAATAAATAATATTTATTCTACAATAGGGATAAGCCTCCCTAGCGATTAACGAATTTTCAGATAATATAGATTTCAACATTAATCATAAAATAACTTTTGAGTAAATAGTTACCGTTCAATTCAATTCTTCCACCATACAATGTCCCAATTAAATATAAGACATGGAATTACTGTCAAGTCTTAATTTATTTAATTATATGTATTTTGACTCTTAAATGCACAACTCCAAATAATGCAAATTAGAAACTAATTTCTAATTTCATTTTGCCTTGGCCAAGGACTACTGGGTTGTAATTTATCGAATCACATAGGACATTTCTCTTCTTTCACTAGAAGCGGTAGATTCTTTATTGATCATACATTATCTCCATGTACAACTTATTATACCCAAGCATACCCTTTGATATACCCTCCTAAGGGTCTTAAGGAACAAGTCAAAGTATAATTTATTATACACAAGATACTATGATGATCTTAAGTCCAAAGATCACTTGTACTACTATCACTATAGAAATTCCTATTGACAGACAAGTAAAACTTCATTAGGTATTCCTTAGCGAGCCACGTTCAGTGTACTTATTCTCCAATAAGCACCTATATATTTGTTTTAGTGTCTCCACACAAATGATAATGAGATCAATCATCCTCATCCAATGAGCAAGCAATATATGTACCAATCTATTCAGATTCACTAATTCCCAATTTAGTAATCCAATGATTGGGAACTATTTTAGTTTTAAGCTTTCTAAGAATTTAGATCTCATTAGAATGATCATCATCATTATTCTAAAAGCATTGCTTAAAACTATGAGTTTATCACATATTATAAAGCAGCATCATGTAGATAATTAAAATCCTGTAATAAATTAATATTTTTTTATTAATAAATGAATAAAATTGTTACAAAGTATATGCTTTATCATCAAACATGATTGACTTGTGTGCATACCACTTTCAATCTCCCACTTGCACTAAAGCAAATCGTCATGGCATGTCATACCCTTCTTCTCCAAGTGACGATTATCCTGCTGTTAGATAAGTTTTAGTTAATGGATATGTAATGTTGTTCTTGAGAGTCCACTATCTCTATAGTGATTTCCCATCTTTTTTTTTGCTAAATTTGTGTTTGTATATAAATATACAAAAAACAAAGGATATTATAATGAAGATCAAAACATAACTTTCTTCTCTCGAGAAGGTTAAAACACCTAGATAAGACTAAAGAAACCAATTTCCTAAATTAAATTCTTCCTCACATCCCGAAGCTAGGAAAGAAAACCAACTAAATAAACACCAAGTAAAATAGATAATGACATATTTAGCTACAATAATAAGGACTTGTGTGCTGCAATGGACAACCCACTTCAGGCTGCATAATCATTTAAAATCCAAGCACCAGCCCTGAATGATCAGCAACATGGACCCACGTGAGCTACATAATCAAATTTTCACTGTGGGACCCCAAAATACCTTCTCAATTCTAGCAGTTTCACGGGTGGGATGTACAACCCACGTGCAGCTCAGGATATCAGCCCATACGTGGACCCATCAGCACCTAAACAGGTCATGTGATCAGCACCATCTAAGCACCAGCACCAAATCACCATAACCCACTATGCACCTAATCGTTAGATCAGCTCAGCACCTCAGCACCTCAAACACCTAAAGCACCTCAACCTCAGCATCTCGCCTAAACCCACCTCGCCCAAACACCTAAGGCACCTCCCTCGCCAAAACCACCTCCCTCGCCCCAACCACCTCGCCCAAGAGCAGCAACAGCTGCCTCACACCAACCACCACCACCACACCCGAAGAGAAGCAACATGGGCTCGCTCGAAGGCCACCACACCAGCTCGCCCACCTCCCCAGCTCGCTCAGCTCGCTAACTTACCAGCCTAAACCATCTCACCTCACCTAAACCACCTCACCTCGCCCAAAACATACACACCTCGCCCAAAAAATACTAGACCGTAGTCCAAAGCACCTCACCTGCACCTCATGGACCGTACCCAAAGGCATTTACAATAGCCAATTACAATAATATTGACAGCTGATGGCCTTAAGAAAAGATTTGCAAGTAGAGAGTCTTGATTTAATGAGATGAATGACATCTTTCGCGAGGTTTGCTGGGGGAATGAGGGAAGTCCCATGAATCTTTTTGTTTCAAGCTTCCCAAACTTTATAGAAGGAAATAGCTACACTGAGGCATAGTGTGACGCCCCCAAAATAGGTATACATCACCCATCTTAAGTCGCCAAATATATGATACATAATTTAAATACAAACTTCTATTATACAAAACGACAAAACGTAGCTGAGAGTTTAAACACGGATAATGTCTCGTAGAGAGTATCCAAACTCAAATAAAGTTCTCATTACAATTATTATCACACTATTTCAATAAATAGTGAGGACTACTAATGCAAACATCTGGACCGTCACTCCATTCCCCAACTAGTCCCAGGTATATTCTCATTTCCTGAATAGAACAATGAAAACAAACGGTAAACTCAACTAGCCCAGTTAGAAATATTATGACTAAGATAATGCAGAAAAAATTATCGATAACCTTCAACAATGTTAAATTAATAAAATATAATAAATATCAGGTTTAACTGCAGCGGAATAAGCAATCCATTAGAAGGGTCAAGTAGATAATGATATCTACTATCTTCTATGATTTAAAAAAGTTTATCATCAATTTTATCGCTGAGACTCAGCTTAATAAGTAAACCACATCATCGAATCATCCATGCACTACGGGCCAAGGATATTCATGTAATCATCAATGGTCATGATTATACTGAATAATCCCTGGTCATAATTATACCAATAACTGTCAATGCATTATAGGCCAATGATGATTTTTACCATATCATTTGTAATATTACGGTCATGATTATACCGAATAATCCCTGGTCATAATCATACCAATCAATAGTACATCTATGCACATAAGCCACGAATGACTTTTGTCACAATATAAGCATGAGGATGATGACAATGATATAAGAATTCAATTAAAAGAAAGCGAAGGATAAATTTTTAAAGATTTATAACTTAATTTATCCAGAATTCAATAATGTCCAAATTGTCAACATGATAATGCTTTGTGGAGTAAAATTCAAGAATAATATTGTATCAAAAATGATTTGGATAACAAAGAAATAAATTTTTGTTATGAATAGTACTCCAGATGAATAGTACTTCGTGAATAGTACTTTGTGAATAGTACTCATGAATAGTACTTTATGAATAGTACCCATGAATAGTACTTTGTGAAAATTACCCCGTAAATAGTACTTTGTGAATAGTACCTTAAAAATGAATACTACTCATGGACAGTACTCCAACATGAAAAGCTTAAAATTTAACAAGAATGTGCAGAAAATATTCTTGTGAAATGATACTAGATGAAGCGCAAATTTTAAGGATATTCTACTAATTTCACGAAGTATAGAAGCAATACTTTAACAAAATGATGGTATAATCAAGAATACGAGACGAAATAATATTACTCACATACTACAGAGTCTGGAAGAAAATATTATTCCTAATAATAAAGAACAAAATAATATCCCTTACCTCAGAAGAAGACTGGATACTGGAATAGTGAGGTAGCAGACTTCTCTTCTACTTTCTCTCTAAAGCTTCTATCTATAACTTCTCTCTCTATAATTGCTCTTGTGAGTCTTAGTGAATTGGTGAGAATGAAAGAAGAATGAGCTTCTATTTATAGGAAAATATAGCTTCGATAATTGTATGTTTTGGGGCTCAAAATATTACAGTATAATACCTTCATCTTTTCTTTCATTTTTAATTTAGTCCTGCAAGTATTATCAAACTTGCACCACCTCCCCTAATAGTACATCTTGTGAATCAATAGTACAATCATGTGAAAAAAAATAATTACAGTATAGTACCTTCATCTGTACCTCTATTTTTAATTTAGTCATGCACGTATTATCAATCTTGCACCACCTCCCCTAATAGTATATGCATATGAATCAATAGTACACACATGTGAACAAATAGTTATAAGCATGTGAATTAATAGCAATTAATTATTCATTTATCCGATTAATTACCCGATTGGTCAATATAACTTCCAGACATCCATTATTATCGAAATAGATGTCGATTTCGACTAACACTAATAATCCCAATACAATAAAAATATCAATTACATCTTTAATCAACACAAACTTATTAATCATTAATATTATAACTCACAATATTTAACAACCAGATCATTCCCAGGAAAGAGGGGGCTTTTCGATAAGGATTTCTCACTATTGGCACGTAATTAGGTGACCAAACCTCTCATTGACAGAACTTTCTAGACATTGTCAATATTGCAAATAATAATATGAATAACTTTGTCGTCTCAATTATTGATTTAATAATAATAAATATTATGCAGATGATACTATGACAATAATTAAATCAATAATATGAGAGATATTATGTCGTAATTACTATAACAATAATTGAGTATAACTGAGTGACTTCTCACGTAAGCATCAATAATCAATATCGTGTGCTACTATGCAACCATGCGTATTACTGTACTTTTACCACCGGGTAGTTCAACAGTTTAACGGTAAAACTTTCGTCGTTATTTTTATAAAAAGATAATTCTATCGTTTTCTAACTACGACAATACTTTTGTTGTGGGGTCCACCAGTGATTGCGCCGTCATACGAATATTCCCTGTTAAAAGGAATATTCTCCGACTAATCGAATATTATATAACCACTTGCTTACTTTGCAAAATTTGTAAATAATACCCAAAATTATAACATTATATCAAATCCACACCATAATATTCATAAATATATTTCGAGAAAAATTAATCATTATTCATAAAAGTTGGGGTCTTACAACCTCCCATTCTTATGAAATTTCGTCCTCAAAATTAGGGTGCTTACCTAGTATGTCGAAGAGGTGAGGATACCTTGACTTCATTTCAGATTCTAACTCCCAGGTCATTTCCTCAACATCGTGGTTTCTCCACAAAACTTTGACTTGAGGTATAACCTTGGAACGTAGAATATGATCCTTCTTATCCAAGATTTTAATATGTACCTCCTCATATGTTAAATCTACCACTATCTCGTCCGGTTCTAACTCAATAATGTGGTTTGGGTCTTCCACATATTTACGTAACATGGATATGTAAAAAATGTTATGAACACGAGACATATTTGGCGGTAAAGAGAGTATATAGGCCACAGTTCCTACTCGATCAAGGAATAAAAATGGGCCGATGAATCGAGGATTGAGCTTTCCTCTCTTTTCAAATCTCGTAACTCCTTTCCATGGAGCAACACGTAACAACACATGATCTCCTATATTGAATTCCACGTCCTTTCGATGAAGATCATCATAACTCGTTTGTCGATCTTGTGAGGTTTTTATACGTTGTCGGATCGTTTGAATCTTTTCCGTAGTCATACGTACCAACTCCGGTCCCAACAACGTTGCTTCACCCACCTCATCCCAGCATACTAGAGAACGACACTTTCTTCCATACAACGCTTCGAATAGAGCCATGCCAATACATGCTTGATAACTATTGTTGTAGGAAAACTCCACCAATGGTAAGAACTTGTCCCAACTTCCCTTGAAGTGAAGGACACCGGGTCTTAATAGATCTTCAAGAGTTTGAATCGTCCTCTCCGACTTTCTGTCCGTCTGAGGATGATATGCCGAGGTAAATCGTAAATCTGTGCCCATAGCTTTTTGCAAACTAACCCAAAATCTTGAAGTGAATCTTGGGTCTCGATCAGAAACTATGGATACTGGCATACCATGCAATCTTACAACCTCGTTTATGTACATACGAGCAAGACGTTCAAGTGTATAAGTTTCTCGTATCTGTAAGAAATGAGCAGACTTGGTCAATCTATCAACAATGAACAAAATCGCATCTATGCCTTGAGAAACCTTGGGAAGACCAGTAACAAAATTCATGCACTACAAGAAAATCGTAACACAATTCTGATAGAATTCCATCGAATGTAGACCTCTCCAGTTAGCGCCAAATTTCGCGCCACCGCGAAATATAATTTCGACGAACAAACGTTAATTACGAGGGACGTTTCGTCGAAGTTACGTTCTTTCCGAGAGACTTATGGCCGATGGACATTCCGTCGGAGATAACAAATATAACTTTTCAGCTTCTGCCTTTTCATTTCAGACGCTCGATATTATCTCTCATTCTCTCTCACTCTCCTCCCCTCTCTCATCCCCCACCCACGTCCATCCGGTCACTGGTTCCCCACCGTACGTTCCCCCCCACTGTCTCCCCACTCTGCCCCGGTACACCCTCCTTCCCCCCGGTTCCCCCGCTCCCCTACCCCGGTACCCCCACCCCTCTCCCCCTCTCCCCCTCTCCCCCACCCCAGCCTTATCTCGATACCCCACCCCCAGGTACCCCCACTCCCTCTCATCTCCCCGGTTGCAGGCCACTGCTCAGTTTCGACCACCTCTGCGCCACCAGTTTCGGCCTCTGCCACCAGTTCCGGCCCCTAGCTCCTCTTTTCTCTTCCTCGTTTTTCCTCCTTTAATTCAAGTTAAGAAATCCTAAAATGATGATTTGAGATTATTAAATATAGTTTGCAGATTTGTGTTGTTGATTTCACTAATTATGTGTTACTGAGAATAATTTTGGAGTTATAGGTTGTATCAGAAATTGGGTTTTATATTTTTATTTGCTAAAATTGGGTTCATTTCTGTTATGAAATTTATTTTGCTAAAGTTGTTTATTTTGCGAAAGTTGTTCATGTTGTAAACGGTTTTGCAAATTGGGATTATTTGACTTCAATTCTGCAAATTGTTGCATATTGCTGAAATTGTGATTTATTTTGTGCAATTAAAATTTATGTTAGTGTATACAGTTTATTTGTGCAATTACAGTGTTTGGGTCATAACAATTACAGTATTTTGATCATAACATATATGTATGTCAAGAATGTGATATTTGATATTTCCCACTGAATTCCCAACAGAATATCTGTCAGAAATCTGCAATTGAAAAATATGTGGGCCCTACAAATATATTTATGTATTATTTAATTAATTCAATATAAAATGAAATAAGTTTAATTTAACTTAGTTTATTAGACAAAATAAATGTTAAAAATTATTTAATATAATATAATATAAATTAAAAAATAATAATAAAATAAATTGAATAAAATAAATCAAATTTAATTTAATAAATTAAATTAATGTATATTAAATTTAATTTAATTAAATAAAATTAAAAAATTATAAAAATTAAAAAATAAATTTTAAAAATAAGATAATATAATATACTATAATATTAATTTTAAAAATTAGAAAATATAATATTTATTAATTAAAAAATTAAACAAAATAAAATAAATTAAAATAAAATACTTAATTAAATTAAATTGAATAATACAAAACAAAACAAATTTGATTTAATTTAATAAATAAATTAAATTTAATAAAAAATATTTAAAAAATTAAAAAAATAAAATAAAATAAAATAAATTTAATTAAATTAAAATAATTTAAATTAAATTAAATTTAAAATAAAATAAAATACAATAATAAATACAATTAAATTTTATAAATTAAAATAAAATAAAATAATTTAATAGTAGTCTTCATATATATTCCAAATAACAGTTCTCGGAAACTAAGTAGCACTTGTTTAGTTTTTCATTGGCAAAATAAACTAAGTAGCATTTGCTTAGTTTGCCATAATTTTCAATAAACTTAATAATACGGTCCGTACATATATGTACTCTTTCTTGTATACAGGTTTCGACATAGCAGTTGTATCTAATAGTACTCCAACCGGTTCCTCGACAATAATTAAAAAAAGGGGTCGTAGTTCGTGTTTGTGTCCTATACTCGAATTGTAAAGTTAATTGAATTACTTTAGACATTCTTCACTGTTCCATCATAACAGATGGCAACATCCGAAAGGAGTGTCATTAAGTTGTTGAACAAAGTTCTAGGTCAAGTAACCCTCTAGATAAGCGAACGATCACTTCTTTGCGAGGAATGAATTTGACTTGTATGGGGAGATGATTCATTCCTAGCTGAGAAGTGATCGTTCGTTTATTTAGAGGGTTGCTTAACCTGAAACTTTGTTCAATAGCTTAATGGAACTCCTTTGGGATGTTTTCATCTGTTATGATAGAACAGTGAGGAATGTCTGCAGTGATTCAATTAACTTTATTATTCAAGTATAGGACACAAACAGGAACTACGACCCTTTTTTTGTCGGATTTCCGACTCAAGTAGTCTCTATAGATTCCAAATACTAATTCACGCATGAATATCCAAATTAACTTAATGCGTACTTCTCTGTAGTTAAAAATGCCAACCGACCGAAGTTAGATGTACCGTAGGATACCAAGTGATATGAAGGGATTAGTCTCAGCTTATCGTGTTGGGGTTTTAGATTTCTTGAACAAAGCACTAGAACATACGAATGATCCGAATGGGAAGATGCGATGCCCATGTGTCAAGTCTAAAAATCTGATCTGGAAGAAAGTAGACGAGATTAAATTTGACTTATTTTCTCGTGGATTTGTGGATGGGTACTTCGTATGGACTCATCACGGTGAATCAGAGGTGATTGAAAATATTATGGAACAACCAATTCCACAGGCTTCATACGTCGAACACTATGATCTAGTTGAGATGTTGGTCGATGCTTATGGCCCTACTACTATTGACTGGGATGAATATGAACCTTCTTCAAGCAGTGCGAAGCAAGTGCCAAATGATACAGCTGCTGCCTTTTACAAGTTGCTATCTGGTTCTCAGTCGTTCGAGGAGGCGAAGACGGTAAATGCATTGTATTTAGTTATTTATGTGTAAAGTTCTCACACAAATACTTAAGACATGTTTTATGGTTGTTTGTATTAGGCATTGGGGAGGACCTTGGGCCGAGATCCTACCATTTTAGAGTTTTGGGATCGAGCCCACATGCCTAAGGACGAGCGTGCTTTGTCCCTGGCAGCTTTATCTATACGGGTAAAACTCATCTTACTATTTAGATTTTAATAATATTCAATCGTGACTAAAATGATATAATTAACATACGTATACAGAATACATTACAGGACCGATTTCAGAGGCTTCGGGACGAGCGTATAGCTGAGCTGGAGACTATTAGGAGGGGTTCTGAGTCGTTAGATTCTGCCGCCCCTCTTCCCGATATTGTATTAGACCGGGATGAGAAGATGGGACTATGGGTCGCGTCTCAGGATCCCCCTACTAGCAGTACTGACAGATATCGAGTGTTGGGTCTGCTAAGGATACCTGCATATACACTTCCAGGAGGTAATATTTTTTATTGTTTCACAAAATTATCCAAATTTATCACATTATATAAATTATTATTAGTAATTGAATTTGTATCTCTTTATAGGCTCCAGCCAGCGCCAGCGTCCGAGAGCATATGTCGGACCATCTCATACGGGCGCTGGCTTAGATGACGATATCTTCCGGTAGCTGATAGGGGCCGTGTTGGATAGGTTCCATACCGATCCGGTCTTTCGGCGGCAGCAGTTACCTTCCAATTCTCGTCTTCACCAGATTGCTCAGGATATTATAGTAGGGGCCTCTGCAGAGAGTACGAGATTACCACGGGAGCAGTTCAACGCTTGGAGCACCGAGATGCTCCAGATGGTGATTACCCTCTTGGAGGAGGCTTTTCGTCCGCCCCCACTGACTCAGGTATTCTTATTATTTATGTTTTTCAATTACGGCTAATTTGTTAATTCTCTCTCTCTCTCTGTCTCTCTCACACACACACACATACACACACACACACACACATATATATATATGGACTAATGATTTATATTTTTGATTCTATCAACAGGGTGGCGATGGCGACCAGGCTGGTGATGATGAGCAGGAGCACGAGTCTGACATCCATATACCAGAGCAGCGTCGTTCACCTCCGCCCGATGATGATCATACTTTTACTAGTTTATAGTTCATTTTTATATATTCATGTTATTGTAGAACTTTTATATATATTGTATTGTCTAATTGCGTCTATACAACTATTGTAAATTATATTGTTTAACATTTACGGAACATTAGCTTATATTTGTAATTGATTAGCTTATAATACGTTTTGGTGGATATTTGAATGTGAATGATAATGAGTTGAAGAATAAGTTTTAGTGCTACGTTGCATATTTGAATGTGAGATACAGGTTTATATTACTTTGTATTGGGTTGTGACAGGTTATAGGTACATTAATGGGTTTAAACGCCTGGAAACTGAACTTTTAAAATCTGCATTTTAAAAAAAAGGATAGTTAATTCCGACGGAATAAGGTAG
Organism: Panax japonicus; assembly: GCA_020205505.1. Lineage (NCBI taxonomy): Eukaryota > Viridiplantae > Streptophyta > Magnoliopsida > Apiales > Araliaceae > Panax > Panax japonicus. The sequence goes on from CM035111.1 coordinate 32,146,055, forward strand.
TTATGACGGAACTTCCTTTGGAAGTAAGAAATAAGCAATTTTTAATAAATGCCGAAATATCCTAATTTCAGTCGAACATCGATATCTTCGATGCAACGTATCCGTCGTAAAAACTCTATTTCTGACGAAAATTCCGTCGAAGTTAATAATTAGCCAATTTTAATGAATAATGGGTTATTTTATTATTCAGTTGGACATAAGATACTTCCGAGGGAATACATCCATCGAAAATAGGTACTGTTATATTCGACGAAAAGTTTCATCCTATATATTCGGTCGAAGATAGTTAATGTTTGACGCACATCCATCGGAGATACGTTCATCGAGGATAATGAATTTCTGATAGAACTTTTGACGGATCTTATTTTTGACGCGAATATTTACAATCGAAACTCTGACGAATATTTCCGTTGGGAATAATGTAATTTTGCCCGAATAGGCGTATGTCTGACGGAATAATCCGTCGGACTTAAGATTTTTTCTTGTAGTGATGGTAATGTGCTCCCACTTCCATTCTGGAATTTCAAATGGTTGCAATGGACCTTTTGGCACTTGATGCTCCGCCTTGACTCGTTGACAAGTTAGACACCTTGAGATAAACCCCGCTATCTCTCTCTTCATATTGCTCCACCAAAATGTATGTCGAAGTTCACGATACATTTTGGTACTCCCAGGATGGATTACAAACGGTGTATTGTGCGCCTCCATCATGATTTTATACTTCAAGTCAGAATCGTTAGGAACACAAAGTCTGGAGTTTACTCGAAGTATTCCTTTTTCATCAGTTATTGCTTCCGGAATAGCACCTTCTTGCACTTTCTTCCTCATACGCATCAGCTCCAGGTCTGTAGCTTGAGCAGCTTTAACTTTATCGATTAAAGTCGGTTCTACTCGTATATTCACCATCATCACATGGGTCCCTAGAGTCTTTAACTCTATCTCCATCCTTTGTAAGTCATACAAAATGGGCCTTTGCGTTGACAACATCGCACTCGTACCCGTATATGATCTTATACTCAATGCGTCAGCTACTACGTTCACTTTTTCAGGATGGTATTGAATGGTATGATCGTAATCTTTTAATAGCTCAAGCCATCGTCGTTGCTGCATGTTGAGTTTCTTTTGAGTGAAGAAATATTTGAGGCTTTTATGATCTGTATAGATCTCCACCTTCTCTCCATATAGGTAATACCTACAAATCTTAAGCGCAAAAATGACAGCTGCCAACTCTAGATCATGAGTAGGATAATTCCTCTCATATTCTTTGAGTTGTCGTAAGGTATAGGCTATGACTTTCCTATGTTGCATGAGAACACACCCTAAACCTTTGCCTAAAGAATTGCTGTATATGACAAATCCCTCCGAACCAGCTGGTATTATCAAAACAGGTGCTGAAATGAGCCTCCTCTTGAGTTCTTGAAAACTTTTCTCACATTCCTCGCTCCAACCGAATTTTTTATCTTTTTGAGTTAGCTGAGTTAATGGAGTAGCGATTCGAGAAAATCCTTCCACGAACCTCCGATAATAACCAGCTAAGCCGAGAAAGCTACGTACTTCAGTCATTGACTTAGGTTGCTCGCAGCTTTGAATTGCTTCAATCTTTGTCGGGTCAACATATATTCCGTGATTTGATATTACAAGCCCAAGGAATGCTACTTCCTCAAGCCAGAACTCTCATTTCTTCAACTTGGCATATAACTTGTTTTCACGAAGCTTTTGGAGTATCAGCCTCAGGTGTTGCTTATGATCTTCACGGCTTTTGGAGTAAATGAGGATGTCATTAATAAAGACGACCACAAAGTGATCCAAATATTCATTGAATACTCGGTTCATTATATCCATGAAGGCAGGATGAGCATTAGTCAATCCAAAAGACATGACTAAGAATTCGTAATGCCCGTACCTAGTTCTAAGAGCATTCTTTGGAATGTCATCAGTTTTAATCTTCAACTGATGATATCCAGAACGAAGATCAATCTTTGAATAGAATTTGGCACCTTGCAACTGGTCAAACAGGTCATCAATGCGAGGTAACGGGTACCTATTTTTGATGGTGACATGATTTAACTCCCGATAATCAATACAAAGTCGCATACTTCCATCTTTCTTCTTCACGAATAGAACAGGAGCACCCCAAGGAGACGTACTAGTTCGAATGAAACCGATGTCTAACAATTCCTGCAGTTGGGTTTTTAACTCCTGAAGTTCAATAGGAGCCATTCGATATGGGGCTTTGGAAATGGGTTTTGTACTAGGTTCAAGGTCGATACCAAACTCGATTTCATGCTCCGGGGGTAGGCCAGAAAGTTCTTCGGGGAATACGTCATGAAATTTATTAACAATAGAAATATCATTTAAATCTGACGTATTTTTGTTTAAATCAGTGACATGAGCTAAGAAAGCTTGACATCCATTTTTCAATAAACGAATAGCTTTATAGCTTGAGATGACCGTGATTAATTTTAATGGTTTGGTCGCTTGAATTCACATAATAGGTTGATTAGGAATATGAAAGTTAACAACCTTACGAACATAATCAATTTTAGCATGATGATTAGTTAACTAATAAATCCCTAGAATCACGTCAAATGCAAGTATTTTAAGGAGATAAGATCGACAGGTAATGTGCGGTTACTGATTTGAATCAAACAAGACTTATAAACAGTGGATGTAATGATGGTTTCTCCCAACGGAGTTTTAATAGATAAGTCAAAGTCTAATTTCTCCGGAGTTAAATTTAAACATTAAGCCCAAGTAGGAGAAATAAAAGAATGGGTATAACTGGTATCAAATAAGGTATATACTTCGCTAGAGTTTATGATTCGCTTACCCGTGATCACTTCGTTCGGATTCCTCGCTTTTTGGGAGGTTACGACAAACGATCTCCCTTGAACTACTGGTTTTATCTTGTCTGGGACGACCTTTGATGCCTCCATCCCAACTGGACTTGACTTCGGTGCACGACAAAATCGGGCAAGGTGACATTCTCTTCCTCAATTATAACACGCTTTGGATTGCTGCGTACAGTTTGGACTGATATGTCCCTCCCCTCTGTATTTGTAACATACGATTGGCTGTCATTCCCCTTCCTTAATAACAGGTGCTAGTGATGACGTCTTTCCATCATTGTTGAATCTCCTCTTCTTGAAATTTCCATTTTTATTATCTTGGCCATGATTACCACCGAAGTAGTTACCATTTCTAGCATGTTGATTCCCTCCACATTTTTTGTCACCGATTCGATGACTGCTACCACTGGTATTATCATTTTGTCGACTGCTCTCTCTTGGTTGGGTTGACTCGTTATCGCACTCCAATAACTGAGCCCTATTTACAACATCTGAATACAAACACAATTTGTGAGAAATTAAGTATTGACGTATCTCGGGTTTCAAACCTCTTAGAAACATCCGCGTCATTCTCTCCTCATTATCAACCAAGTGGGACACAAACCGGGACAACTCGGTAAACTTAGCTTCGTACTGTGACACGATCATATTGTTCTACTCCAACTTGATGAACTTTACCTCTTTCATGTTATGAATACTTTTGGGAAAGTACTTATCGTTGAACAGTTCTTGGAATTTCTCCCAAGACATCTTCAGTGCGGCAAGATGAGTACGCTTTACAGATTCCCACTAGTAATCTGCCTCTCCTTGCAACATAAAGGTGGCAAAGGGGACCTTTTTCTCCTCGAAGCATCCCAAGACATCAAATATCTTGGTGATCTTCTTTATCCACGTCTCTGCCTTAAGTGGTTTTGGCTCTCCAATAAACTCCGGTGGTCCCAGCTCCTTGAACTGTTTAGCGGTGATTGTCCGAGAGTTGCCAGTGTTTCCACCTGCATTTTGAACATGAGTCGTTGTCGCCTGATGTTGCATGAATTGCATAAAGCCTCTGAATATCCCATCATTCATCATTTTATCCGCGTTATTGTTTTCCTATGGATTATTGCCATCCTGATACATATTATCCTGTGTATTGATCGTTGCTTACTCAACAGTCTCATGTGCTTCATTGCTTATCTCAACATTTTCAGATACCATTTTCAAATACTGCCACAAAACAAGGGTTAATTGACATGTCACATATTATCCCTATACTCTAATCGACCAAATTAAATACCAAATAAACTTAGGTAGGTTATACTAGCGAAGGAATTCCCCGTCTCTCCCCTCCTAGTTCTTGTCTCACATCTCAGCCGGGGATCATATCCCCAAGCTTTGATACCAACTGTGATGCCCCCAAAATAGGTATACATCACCCATCTTGAGTCGCCAAATACATGGTACAAAATTTAAATACAAACTTTTTTTATATAGTACGACAAAACGTAACTGAGAGTTTAAACATGGATAATGTCTCGTAGAGAGTATCCAAACTCAAATAAAGTCCTCATTACAATTATTATCACACTATTTCACTAAATAATGAGGACTGCTAATGCAAACTTTTGGACCGTCACTCCGTTCCCCGACTAGTCCCAGGTATATTCTCATTTCCTGAATAGAACAATGAAAACAAAGGGTGAGCTCAACTAGCCCAGTAAGAAATATTATGAGATAATGCAGAATAAATTATCGTTAGCCTTCAACAGTGTTAAACTGATAAAATATAATAAACATCAAGTTTAACTGCAGCGGAACAAGCAATCCATTAGAAGAGTCAAGTAGAGCATGATATCTACTATCTTCTATGATTTAAAAAGTTTATAATCAATTTTATCGCTGAGACTCGGCTTAATAAGTAAACCACATCATCGAATCATCCCTGCACTACGGGCCAAGGATATTCATGTGATCATCAATGGTCATGATTATACCGAATAATCCATGGTCATAATCATACCAACAACTGTCCATCAATGCACTATAGGCCAATAAGGATTTTTACCACATCATTTATAATATTACGGTCATAATTATACCGAATAATCCCTGGTTATAATCATACCAATCAATAGTACATCTATGCACGTAAACCACAGATGACTTTTATCACAATATAAGCATGAGGATGATGACAATGATATAAGAATTCAATTAAAAGAAAGCAAAGGATAAATTTTTAAAGATTTATAACATAATTTATCCAGAATTCAATAATGTCCAAATGGTCAACATGATAATGCTTTGTGGAGTAAAATTCAAGAATAATATTGTATCAAAAATGATTTGGACAACAAAGAAATCAATTTTTGTTATGAATAGTACTCTGAGTGAATAATACCTGGGTGAATAGTACCCCATGAATAGTACTTTGATAATAGTATCCTGTGATTAGTAATTTATGAATAGTATTTTGTGAATAGTATCCCGTGAATAGTACTTTATGAATAGTACCGTAAAAATGAATACTACTCATGGACAGTACTTCGACATGAAAAGCTTAAAATTTAACAAGAATGTGCAGAAAATATCCTTGTGAAACGATACTAGATGAAGCGCAAATTTCAAGGATATTCTACTAATTCCACGGAGTATAGAAGAAATACTTTAACAAAATGAGGGTATAATCAAGAATACGAGACGAAATAATATTACTCACATACTACAGAGTATGGAAGAAAATATTATTCCTATGAATACTAAACAAAATAATATCCCTTACCTCAGAAGAAGACTGGATACTGGAAAGGTAGCAGACTTCTCTTCTACTTTCTCTCTAACGCTTCTCTCTCTATAATTGCTCTTGTGAGTCTTAGTGAATTGGTGAGAATGAAAGAAGAATGAGCTTCTATTTATAGGAAAATATAGTTTTGATAATTGTACATTTTGGGGCTTGAAATATTACAGTATAATACCTTCATCTTTTCTTTCATTTTTAATTTAGTCCTGCAAGTATTATCAAACTTGCACCACCTCCCCTAATAGTACATATTGTGAATCAATAGTACAATCCTGTGAATCAATAGTACAATCATGCGAAAAAATAATTACAGTATAGTACCTTCATCTATACCTCTATTTTTAATTTAGTCATTCAAGTATTATCAATCTTGCACCACCTCGCCTAATAATACATGCATGTGAATCAATAGTACACACATGTGAACAAATAATTATAAGCATGTGAATTAATAGCAATTAATTTCTCATTTATTCGATTAATTACACGATTGGTCAATATAACTTCCAGACATCCATTATTATTGAAATAGATGTCGATTTCCACTAACACTAATAATCCCAACACAATGAAAATATCAATTTCATCTTTAATCAACACGAACTTATTAATCATTAATATTATAACTAACAATATTTAATAACCAGATCATTCCCAGGAAAGAGGGGGCTTTTCGATAAGGATTTCTCCCTATTGGTGCACAATTAGGTGACCAAACCTCTCATTGACAGAACTTTCTAGACATTGTCAATATTGCAAATAATAATATGAATAAATTTGTCGTCTCAATTATTGATTTAATAATAATAAATATTATGTAGATGATACTGTGATAATAATTAAATCAATAATATGAGAGATATTATGCCGCAATTACTGTAGCAGTAATTGAGTATAACTAAGTGACTTCTCACGTAAGCATCAATAATCAATATTATGTGCTACTATGCAACCATGCGTTTTACTGTACTTTTACCACCAAGTAGTTCAACAGTTTAACGGTAAAGCTTTCACTGTTATTTTAATAAAAAGATAATTATGTCGTTTTCTAACTACGACAATACTTTCGTTGTGGGGTCCACCAATGATTGTGTCATCGTACGAATATTCCCTGTTAAAATGAATATTCTCCGACCAATCGAATATTATATAACCATTTCCTTACTTTGCAAAATTTGTAAATAATATTCACAACTATAACATTATATCAAATCCACGCCATAATATTCAAAAATATATTTCGAGAAAAAATAATCTTTATTCATAAAAGTTGGGGTCTTACACATAGGATGTTCTGTGAGAGCGTAGTACCTTGGAAGGAAATGAGATATGCCATAAGGTCATCCCAAGAGTGTGGTACGTTGTTCCAGTTGCCTAAAGTAAGAGCTAATCTGATAATTGAGGTGGAGTAAGAACAATCAAAGAAGAGATGGGCAAAGGTTTCGGGATGTTGTGAGCATAGATGACAATCTCAAGTACTACCAGAGTAGTGCATATTCCTATCATTGGTGGGTAGTTTCTTAAGAATGCCTAGCCATAGTAAGAAGGAGTATCAAGGGACATGAAGCTTGTTCCAAGGGATAAAACTCCATTGAACAGAATTTTGTCGAGCGCGAATCGAAGCCCAGATGTGATTAACTTTGACAGAATTTATATCCCAAGTACCCCAAAAAATTCAGTCACACCCAAGAGTGGGAGGAGGAAGAAGCTCCAGTTGGCGCCGAAGCATAATGACCTCATGATGGTTACTTGTTGGCATGATCCACGATGACCCCAAAGATGATCCCAAAATAATGCTAGTCATTTTGGCATTAGGAGGTATGCCCGAGTGAGAGAGGAGACTGAAATTGGGATTGACAGGGACCCCATTTACCCAAGGATCAAACCAAAAGTTAAAGGATTGCCCATTACCAACCAAGTAGTGCAGATGTTGAAGGCCTAAGGGTCAGAGCTTTAGAACTTGTCTCCGAATCCAATAGCAGTCCTGTGGTATAAGGATCTGCCAAAACGATCGGTTTTTGAGAATAGTTTTTTGAATTCAAGTGGCCCATAAGGAAGATGGCTTATCTTGGAGGATGTGCACAAGATGGAACATGATGAGTGATTTTTTCCAATCCAATAGACTCTTTATACCCAACCCGCCTTCAGTAGTGGGTAAGGAGATGGTGGACCAAGCCACTTTGGCACCATATTTTCCCAATGAGGAGCCTCGCCAAAGAAACCTGCAGAGGATGGACTGAAGGTCCCGTGTAACTGCTTTGGGAAGTAAAAAGTAGTTGCTCCAGTAATCTTGGATGGAGAAGAGGATTGATTTGATAAGCTGGAGCCTGCCCGAGTAGGATAGAACCTTGGTGATCCAAGAAGAAGCTCGGTTAGTAATCCTACGGATTAATGGGACATAGTCAGAGTGCGAGAGCTTAGTGGATAGAATAGGGACCCCAAGGAATTTTGAAGGGAGAGTACCCGTTGGGAAACCAAGAAGGGATGAGATGTCCCGAGTGGTGGCATGGTCCAGATTGGAGAAATAGCAGTGACTTTTGTGGGTGTTAGGAAGCAGACCAAAATAAAGGGAGAATGATTGGATGCAGGAATTGATAATGGAGATGAATTGCACACATGCATGACTCAAAATAAGAATATCATATGCGAAAATTAAATGGGTTAGCCTGCATTCTTTTGTTTTCCAGTGATATTTAAATTCAGAATCAGAGGTCTCTTTGTTGAGTTTCAGGGATAACATATCCATCACTAGTACAAATAGGAAAGAAGAGAATGGGTCGGCTTATCTTAGCCCTTGAGTACTAGCAAAGAACCCAACAAGAGTGCTATTAATCTTAATAGAGAACATGGTAGAAGAGACACAAGCCTTGACCCAGCCAATAAAGGAGGAAGGGAACTTGAAGGCTAAAAGAGCGTTGAAGAGAAAATCCCATCTGACCGTGTCAAAAGCTTTCTTTAAATCAATATTAAGTGCACATCTCGAGGGGCCAGAGGATCGGTGGTAGCCTTTGAATAGCTCTTGGGCAAGGAGGATGTTATCACTTATGTTTCGGCCCCTAAAAAAAGCAGTCTATGCTTTGTCAACAATAGAGGGTTGCACATCCTTTAATCTGTTGGAAAGGATCTTTGCAATACATTTGTAGAATGTGTTACAACATAAATTGGGTCTGAAATCAGTCATGGAGTTGGGGTTGGAGCATTTAGGAATAAGGGCAAGGGCAATTGAATTAATTCCTTTGATCAGCCTTCCTGAAGAGAAGAAGTATTTAACAGCTTGAGTAAAGTCATTACCCATAATATCCCAGTAATTGATGAAGAAGTTCACATTAAAGTTGTCCGGCCCCAGACTTTTGTTTCGTTTAATAGAATTTAGAACTTTATAAATTTCCAGATCAGAAATTGGTGCAACAAGCATTAAAGCTTGATCGGAGTTGACCTTATTATGGGGGGAGATGCCAAAATTCTCAAACCCCTCATAAGGTGTTTCATTTGATAAGCTAAACAAAGATTGGAAATAGTCAATAGCTACTGACTCTACTTCTTCTTGGCCATGAACAAGGGTACCTTCTTTATTCTAGATAGAGAAAATTTTGTTCGTGTTTCACCTACTTTTCATCATGTTTGCAAATAAACCAGAGTTCGTATCCCCCAGCGCCAACCAAGTAGCCCTTGATTTTTTTTGGAGGAGAACTTCCTCCCTCTCCATTGCCGCGCAAAGAAGTTGGGAGCAACATTTCTCCTTTTCCAGAAGATCATCATCTAGAGGCCTGTCATGGAGGAAGGACTGGACAAGGTGAAGTTCAACCTTAGCAAGTTTGACCGAAGAGGTTATGTTCCCAGCTAATTTGTTGAGAGAGATAAGGGACTTTTTTTCTTTTTAGTTTCTCAGTGTACACATAGAAGGGATTTCCATAGTCAGTGGTATTCCAGTCATTGGAGACACAATCTTTGAAGCCATCAAGGAGTAACATATGATTGAAGAATTGGAATTATCTTATAGACTGGCACGTCTAAACTCCAGTGTTAAGCAAGATCAACGAGTGGTCAGAAAGGCCTCTAGGGGCATAGATAACAAGGGAGTGAGACAAGTTGATAAACCAATCAGAATTTCCCAGAACTATGTCTAGCTTCTTGTGCACGGGCCTAGTTGTTTGGCTGTTCCACCAGGTGTATAGAGGCCCAATACCATAAATATCATTAACCCCAATTGATAGAATGTAGTCCCTGAATTCCTCCATACCAATATCCCACAAATCATCTTGATTAGTTTCACAAAGATTTTTTATGACATTGAAATCCCCCAAAAGGCACTAGCTACCCATAGGGGAAAGAGGTAGTAAGTCACTCTAGGGAGCTCTTCTATCCACGTAGGAATTCAAACCATAAACAAAGGAGACGAAGAAAGTAGTAGTATTATAGACAATAGATTGCACCTTGCAATGAATTACCTGGGAGGAAACAAAAAGGATATCCAGATTCCAAAAAGTGGGATTCCTTCCAACCCAGATTCTGCCATTGTTGTGGAAATCATAGTTAAAAGTTCAGTTCCAGTGGGGGCAAATATTCCTAGATATCCGAGAGGCTTTATGCACTTTAACTCTAGTTTCTAATAATTCCATAATGGATATTTTATTTTCACCAATGATTTTTTTGACATAAGCCTGCATGGGCTTTTTATTTATACCTCTAACGTTATAGGAAGCTAGCATAAGATTATTGAGGGGTGTGTCTAGCTTTCCCTTTTCCTTTCCTCTTCTTAGCAGCTTGAGGATTTTCATTGGCAAAGTTCTATTTTTGCTTTAGATCTTTTCCTTCCTTCTCATCGATAACCTTCAGCTTGGAGAAAAGAGGATTGTGGGTAGCAGGAGATTCAGAATCTGTCTTTTCTTGAGGACCAGAATCAAAAACTATAGGGGAAAAAGAATTTGTAGTTGTCATAGGAGTAGTAGCCAATGGAAGGGACAAGATAGCAGAGTCATTCCTAGCTTTGATACCTCGGGTCACAGTAATCCAATCATTAGAAGATGGCCTAGGCAGAGAGATAGGGATAAAGATGGAAGCTGGAGAAGGACCAGGGATGACACCTAGGCCAGTAGAAGGGGTCAGAATGGTATTTCCAGCAGAAGGGGCTTTGGGAACCCATTTGAAGTTTGCCTTAGGACATTTAAGATGAGAATGTCCAAAAACTTGATAGGAAGGACATGAATGGGTTCGACTTTGGTATTCCACATCAACATTGACAGACATCTTCTCATGATTCTCCGAGTTGATCAAAATAGCTTTAATAGAGGAAGGGAAAGAGGATGAAGCAGAAATTTTAATACAAACTCGAGCAAAGTTCATGTACTCATTCTTAGAGGTTATCTGATCCGAAAACAAAGGTTTCCAAATAGCGCTAGCAAGGTAGCTAATACCTTCATCAGACCAGTAGAACAATGGGATCTGGCTTAGCTTTACCCAAATAGGATAAATGGCATAATTCGATTTAGAGAACTCTACCCCCTCCTGCCATTTCTGGAGCATAATAGATTTTGAGGCAAAATGCCATGGCCCATAGGCAAGGATGTTATCACGCTTAGCAATAGAGTTGAACTTGAAGATGTAGTAACCCTTACTGTGAACGAAAATCTTTGATAAGCCAAGGTTACCACAAATTCTTCTGGCTATTGGTTCAACAACCTTGTAAGGAAGAGTTAAGTGAAGAAAGTATCCAACTAAGCTTAAGGACCAAAATTGGTTCCCACGTACAAGTAACTCATCAGGGGGTTAGACAAGGATGCCACCATTAGAAGTAATAGGAGGGTTAAAAGGGAGAGATCTTGATGACTTCCAAGTAGTCTATGAGACCACATTACTCCACGTTTTAGGCATACTAGAAGCCGGACCTGGTAAGATTTCACCTTCTTCAGCAATAGATGGGGATTTTTCCTTAGAGTTTAGCGGAGCCCAAGCTCTATCCTTATTCCATGGTTCAACAGACTAGCTTTGGTAGTCTCTCCCCCAGCTAGGGCAGAAGGAGGAGGACTTTGAACAAGCACCTTCCGGCCATTACCAAAATAAGATAATTTCCCTTCCTTTACAAAATCTTGAACAACTGTAAGAGGGACGCCGTGTGCAATGAGGAATTCCATAAGATGGAGATTTTTCTTGCACTCAAATAACGCTTCATCACGATCCTTGAGAGAGAAATGATGGGCAGCAAGAAAGATTTCTTTTGCATTATTGCCTAGAGCTGGACCAATGTTTACCTCACGAACAATGTCCAAAGCAGTGGATTCCTCCAAACTCTGACTAAGAGCCAGAGGGATAGGGTTACAGTTTGACTCTGTCATGCCATCACTGCTGACAGCCAAGTGAGAAGGAGTAGCCGGCGAGTTTAGGTTAGAGACCCCATATTTAGAAAATAAGTCACGAGACTGACTGCTTTCAGTGTTACCAGCTGAAAGGTGAGAGTGGCTAACCATAATGTAAAAGAGGAGAAGGGGAGCCTAATTAGGAAGGAGCTGCAGAACAAGAGGGGAGCAGGGAGGGAGTAGAAAGAGCAGAGAGGGAGGTCAGAGGAGGAAAGAGAGAAAGAGAAGAAGCCGGGAAAGTTAGGTGAGAGAGAGAGAATGTCAGGAAAGTTAGGTAAGTCCTAGGGGTGGGAGAAGATTTGAAAAGTCTAGAGAGAGGGCAGAACAAAAATCTAGAGAGAGAAACATGATGGATGAAATTCGAATTTATATATATATTATATCTTGATTTCCCATCTTTAAATGGTTCTTATAATCAAATGAAAGTGCCACAACACATGTTTAGATCCAAGATGAGACTTAGGAACTATTCCTAGTTCTGTAATGAACTTTTCATCCAAATAATCAATTTGCAGCTTCATTTATAGCTATATACTTTGTCTTTATCACTAAACCATCAACTCTTTGCTGTGTGGAACCTTTCTAATTCATTGCACCACCGTTCAAGGTAACACTTTACCCTAAAGTGGATTTGGTGTCATCTTGGTCAGTCTGAAAAACTTGAGTCTGTTAAGCCCTCTAGTTTTAATTTAGACCCATCATGAATATGATCACATCCTTAATACAAATTAAGTACTTTAAGATGTTTTCACTGTCTTACAATGATCTTCTCCAGAATATGATCGATAATCATCAGGTCTCGTATATTTCATTGTATAAAAGATTGTTACTCATGCGATCTCTCTTTTATGAGTCTATGGGGACTATTAAGAGAGATACACTCCAGGGCTCATCAATATGAGACATCTCTTGGAGTTTTCCATGCTAAACAACTTTAGCATCAAATGAATATACGTTCCTTGGGTTAAGCCGAGCATCCTTTTAAATCTATCTATATAGTTTTGTATCCCTAATTACGATACTCTTCCCAAATCATTCATGGAGGAATGTTTAGATAACTTTATGTTTACTGATTGTAGCATTGGTATGCCATTCCTTATCTGTAGTATATCAACATATAATACTAGGAATGTCGCAACGCTCCCACTGACCCTTTTGTACACACTAAGTTCATTCTAGTTTTTGATAAAATCAAACTCTTTTGATTGTCTCATCAAAACGAATGTTCCATATTTGAGAAGCTTGCTTCAATCCATTTCTCTGAGTGTCTATAACTCTTTCCTTATCATATGTAACTGGATCATCATTTTCTATGATGTTTACCTCATCATCATTATCTATTATAAATCTATACCTCCTAGGTATCTTCGGTACTATTCCAGCTTTACGATTCGGTTGAGGTACAATAGGTCTATCTATAGGTTCCTCTTATTTCACTTATAGTGTTTTGTGGTTCTTAAACTCTTCAAGATCTATTATCCTCTCACTAGCCCCTTTAATGATAAACACCTTTATCTTAGAAGGTAGCGTGTTTCGCAACAAACACCTTTTGATAAGTAGGATTATAGAACATATACCCTAAACTTACTTTAGGATGACCACAAATTTGTACTTGTTAAATCTTGTCCCAAGCTTATCCTTTGAAACCTTTTTCACATAAGCTGGACAACCCCTTATCTTAACATACTTAAGATTAGGAATCCTCCCTGTCCATAACTCTTATAAAGTCTTGGGGCCGGATTTTTAGATTACCTTTTCGTAGATTTGTAGCCATTTCTAGGACATGACCCCAGAGGGATACTGGAATGTCGGTAAAACCATTATTGACAGTACCATGTCTAACAAGGTACAATTTTTCCTTTAAGATACATCAATCAATTATTGCGTATCAGGAGGAGTCCATTGCGAGAAAACCATTTGAGATGATCTAGAAACTTATTGCACAGGTATTTATTCCCTGATCTAATCAAAGAATCTTAATACTTTGCCAATTTGTTTCACTTCTTAATTCTTTGAACCTTTTAAATAATTCACACTTGTGTTTCATCAAATACAAATATTCAACCCTTTGAATAATCATCTCCTTTTCTTATACTAGTTTATTCAATTTACAAAATATTTTTTTACATAAGTCAAGTATACAAAATCCATTAAGTAATATTCTAGTCCTATACAAAACATTATTATTATAAATAGAACAACAATTGTTCTTAAATATAATACCAAAGATTTCATTGTCCAACAACAAAAATGGAAACAATGTTTCTAACGAGAACTAGATTACAATAACAATTTATTGACTTAATAGATTTACCCGTAGGCAGTGCTAAACTATAAGTTTCTATGGCTAATGCAGCAACATTTGCTTCATTTACCAGACATAAAATTACTTATCCTTTATTCATCTTTCTACTTCTGCTTGGTCCCTTCATAAATCTATATTTATTATAACCAAAGTCGGTATCCAATACCCAAGTAGAACATTGGCTTAAAGAAAAATTTATTTTAAATCACGAATAAAATTATATTTGTAACCGAAACTTCACTAAGCTTCTTCTGGTTAGCTCTGCAAGATCCTTCTCGCAATTTCTTTTCTAGTGTCCTAGCTTATTGCAGTGGAAGCAAACTCTTTTGCTATCCGTATCAGTTTTGTTCTTATTATCCTTAGTTTTTGCCTTTTCTATTTACCTTCTTAGAATCGTTCTTCTTTTTAGAAGATCATTTGGCCCCTACTAGTTACACTTGGTCTTTCATGGTTGGAAAGTGGCTCTCAAAATTTTTCAACATGTTAAGCAAATCAACGAAGCTGATATCTAGCTTGTTCATATGAAAAATTCACAACAATTGTGAAAGGTGTCCGAGAGTAACTACAAGATCAAATCTTGGCTCAACTCTCCATCCATGATAAAACCCGTTATCCTAATTGTTCAATCAAATTGATAATGTTAAGGACTTGTGTCTGTACTGTAGTGTCGTTTGTCATTCTAGATCGGAAAAGCTCCTTATATATCTGATATCTATCAGGCCTACTTTCCTCACAATCAACTACTTTATGTGCATGAATATAGTAGGAGAATCCATAGTTTCATGCTGACGCTGAAGCTCATTACTCGTGGATGTAAGCATGATCCATTGAGCCAACTGTGCATCATCTTGTCACTTTCTTAAAGTAGCAATCTCTTTCTCAGAGGCATTGTCTGCAACCATTGCAGGGATAGGCGTATTAAGGACATAAGATAGCTTTTCAGCCGTGAAAACTGTTCTCAATTTCCTTAACCAATCCGTTTAATTCGGTCCGATTAATTTAGCATCAATATGCTACGCAAAGATGGTAATTTTAGACATTGTAAATTTTTTTTAAATGAATTTGTAATTTAACAACATTATATTATACATTCTTTTATTAATTACCAAAATAATTTAGGTCTTATTTTAAATTGGTATCTCCCACTATTTTCTTCAAACTATATTACCCTCAATTTATATAGTTCGACAATATCTAATTAAAGATATGCTAGTGAGAATAAGGATCTCATTTCAAATGTATATAGCATTGTGTGTGCACAACAAACTATATATAAATAAATAGGTAGACAACTCTTGTCAATTACATCAACTATGCAACTCCTTGTATTTTGCCTCTAAGATCATAATGGTCAAGTGTGTGCACATCCGAACTAAAATGATTTAAGTTAAGTCATACCAAGCACTCCATATATTCAAAAGAAAAATAATTTTCTTGTGTGTGCACAATAAAACAGCATTGTTCAGTCTATTTATAAGCAGTAAATGTGATAAAACAACATCTTAAATATTTAATACTTGCATTGTGTGTGTACAACAAAATCATATTAAATATTTAATACTCTATTGTTTTACCATGCTAGAAGGCGACGTTCGATATTCCAAATATCTTTGAACGTTACAACTTAATATAATTTATTTGAGGGTTTTGTTATTAATTTATCTCATCTTGTTTAGCGCGCATGCACACACACACACACACACACACACACACACACACACACACACACACACACACACATATATATATATATATATATATATATATATATATATATATATATATATATATATAAAATACGCGTCATATTAATTAATATATGAATCATGTTTGTATTATATATATATATATATAGTATAAGTATGCACATATAGAATACTATATTCTACCCAGATTGATTATGGACTTTTATTCTAGTTTGGTTCAGTAGAGCCACCAAGTGAACCAAAAGGTAAAACCCTAGGGGTGCAAGAATTAATATTAAAATATAACTATTACATTTAAACTCAGGCTCTATTATAAACGGGTCTTTAAGCGCTCCTTGCTCCTTGATCTCTAATTCTTCAAAATTAATTCTAACTATTCGTATTACAAAACTATTTAAAATAAATAGAAACATTGATCAGTAGTCAAGGGAAAGTACATAGGAGGGAGTTAGAATTTATATTAAGAAACATTAGAGAAAACGAGGTACGCAGACCCTATGTAATAAAACCTATACATTCATGCATCCAACTAAAATAAAATCCAATCACATTGGTCAATAGTCCATAATCATTCTCATTTATTAGCATACACATCACCATATGCATCAATAAATAACATTCATCTCATGAATAATAAACATTCAATATATATATTGATAGCATTTAATGGGAAAATTTAGTTAGCATAAAATCTAATTTTGAATCAAAATAAACTCCTTTATTATAATCCAAATTTAAATCAAAATAAACCTCTTTTATTTTACTTTATCCGATTTTTGAATAAAATAAACTATTTTATTTTAATCAAATACTTTAATCAAAATAAACTTATTTATTTTAATTAATTATGGAATCCAATTCCAAGTAAAAAAAAACTCATTTATTAAAAGAAATACAGATTCTCTTTCCTATTCACAAATAAACTCCTTTATTTTGAATAATATGAAATGTTATTCCATATCTAAATAAACTCCTTTATTTAAGAAAATACAAATTCTCTTTCTTATTCACAAATAAACTCCTTTATTTCGAATAATATGAAATATTATTTCATATCTAAATAAACTCCTTTATTTAAGGAAATATGAAATCATTTTTTAACTCCATTTAGTTATCATGGAATCCAATTCCAACTCTAATTAGTTAACATGAAATCCAATTTTAAGATTAAAATAAACTTTTTAATTTAATTATAAAATTATTAAGTTATATATATATATATATATATATATATATATATATATATATATATATATATATATATATATATATATATTAACGATGAGGGAACATGCATCAGGAACGATTATAATGATAAATCACGTGAATCACGAATAAAGACGCAGCCGATGTAGGGTTTTTGGCACAAAAATGCAGCGGAAATATAAAATAATCCAAGATATTTCCGAAACCCAAAACAGGATCCATGTGAAACAGAAATTAATTCAGTGGTTTAGATATTATACTGATTATGAAAGAGTTCTGAAACGGCTTCGAGTCTTTTACGCAATCCAATAGAACTGCGTCTCTACGGTATCCACACGAACGCTCCGCGAATCGTCCTACGATCTGCAGAAGAAGGAACTGCGGTACTAGCCACCAAGGATGAGGATTTTTGAAACTGTTTTCTCTAGTCTCTCTCTAAGAGCGGCTAGGGTTTTGTATTTTGACGTAATCCCTAAAATGACTGATATATATCATATATATAGCAGTTAGGAGGAATTAATCAAAACCTAATATTATTAAAATCCGAATTTATATATATATATCGTAATTAAGTCTTACTTAATTAATATACCTATATAGATAAATTATCCTATTAATTTAAATTCGTAATTTAAATACTATCAATCATATTGACATATTTAAATCTTTACAATTTAAATTTATTCTCTTTTAATTACGTTCTATGTGTGTGACCCTATATGTTATTATTACGTTGGCAATAATTTTAAAATCATATTATAAAATTATAAAAAGTGAGTGGCATCTAGTAATGCATCACTGCTACCCAAGTAATAATAAGATCGATGATTTGATGCAACCTTTTCTTCACCAATGTATCAATGTAATTTAATTCTTTTAACCTTAATATCCTAGATTAAACTCGAGTCATGGAATGTGTCATACTCTTAATAATTTAATCTGAGTTTTTCTTGATCAATGAGTAGACTATATAAAACAAATCACTATTTGAGCATGGCCATGCATTTCATAGTCCTGCTCAATCAAGAGGCCTATGGATATAACCCCTAATATATAGGATGGTTAAATTCCATCTAGATCACTCATATCCCTCACACGATTCATGATATACCCAATAATCACCTTTATAGTCCACCCTATTAAAGGTGACATTTGATGATATCGAAGTACATAAATTACCGTGTAGAAATATAGTGATTTCAGGTCGGAGGACCATTACATCATTGTCACTGTGAGAATTGCTAATGACATTTCGCATAATGCTCCACATAGAATTCTCATGATGGGTCTGTCTAGTACATCGTTCTCTAACATGTACCTATGCATTGACTTAATATCTCATATATTTATGACCAATGAGATTTGGTCATCAGTTAATCCACATACTAGTCTTAATGCATCATTGTTGTCCCATCAACAATGATACTTGACTAGGGACATTTAAGAATAATGATACTAATTGTAATTATATAATCTCATGTTCAAGTCACATACTTGAAACTATATAATTTCTATCACTATTTAAGGATTTTTATTATGTTAACATTTATATAACACAGTAAATAAAACCATAATAAAATTATTCATTTATTCAGTCAAATATAATATTAAAACGTTAAGCAATTATATCAAATAATTGGCCTCTAGGGCATAAACTCTAACAGTCGAAAAAAAATAGTTTGCGATTTATAGACTTTCTGTAGTAACCCCGAATCCAGGTCCCAAATCACCTCGGATCTGGTATACTATTTCTATCACTATTTGCGAAAGATATAAACATAAATTGTTAATACATTAAACTTACACATAATCCCCAAGGTCGAGTAACCTTAACTTATACACAATTCATAAGTTATTTAACACAGAACATTATTATCAACTATTCTATTACAAAATAGCTGCATATATTGCCCCAAACTGAACTTGGCATTATCATTTTCCTGTATCCGAACGCATTCGCTTTATCTACAATGTTTTATCATGATATAACAAGGGTGAGCATGAAAGTTGCCCAGTAAGTTTAAATACAACAATATAACGATATATCATTATTGAAGAGTATGAATAATGAGCTTGCTATAATTCATCAATATAATTGAAAACTTGCACGAACAAATTTTTGACTGAACAAGTATTTTACATGAACAAACATTTCTGAACCAACTGATAATGAAGGTGATCAGCCTTTCATACATGACTTATACATGCAAGAAGTACAGAGTACAAATTTCATGGCAATCAACAATGATTAACCATAAGCTTGAAGAAACTACTCTTATTAGAGTTAAGTAAAAGAAAACTTGCATGAACCGTTGATTATTGCAACACAATTTAATTTAATCTCTCATGAAAGACCTATCAGTTATAAGATTGATCTTTTAATCAGTATAACATACTTTATTCCATAATACTATCTAATACTTAATCAAATATTAGATAACAACTTAACACATCAATATTATTATCATCCTTTGATAATTATTCAATCACTATATCATATCCCTTATGATTTAACATTCGCTTTTCATATCATAAATTATTCATTAACATGTAATAAGGCAAACACTAATCCAGCACCCTGGATTCTATATCTAATAACCAAATTTATAATTCAGCAACTTGAATTCCAAATCCATCAATTTAAACCTCAATCCAGCAAACCGGATTCAACACATTTTCAATTCAGCAAAACAGTATTCTATATCCGTATCACAAAAATACCAAATCAGTGAATTATTCTCCTATCCTTTGTTCAAACATATATACGTGTATTTCATGCACAAAAATTATTTTTCCAAAATTTTCCAACTTCCTTTGGTATTTTTTAAAAATTAATTTCTATTGCGTAGCTTAAGAAATTAGCTACCTCGTGCTTAACTCCAGTAATTCCTATATTTTGGCATAACCTTATATATGTTAACGTGATGCTCCATTTTAAATTTCGTGGCAATCGGAGTTGTAGAACTCCGTTTATAGTAATTTCTGTCGGAAAATCAAAAAAATTGGAACGGTCATAACTTGGTCATTTTAACTCGGAATCAGCTCATTTTTGGACACGAGATACATAATACCATATATTTTCATTTCCCAAAAGCCTGAAAGTTTTCTCATTAAATAAATGCCCGAAACAGCCCCCGAAAAATTTTGGGCAGAAACTTTTTGCACTTTGGCAGTTTTGGAGTCCTTTACCAAAACTTAAATAAAATGAAATCTATAACTCCGATTAATGATCCGTCAATTTTATTCGATTTGTATCTTTCCGAACTATAGTTTTCAAATATCACAATCCATATTTGGACATGTTAAGATCCCGGAAATTTGCCCGGAAGTGGCTGTTAAAAACTGCCATTCTAACAGAGTTTCTTAACTTTGAATAGTTTGGGAGAAATTTCATAACTCTCTCCTCCGATGTCAGATTTAGTCCGTTTTGGAGTCTATAGAAAGCTTATTGAGTGTAATATAACATATCATGAGTCCAGAATTTTTAGTGTAACCTAATAGATCCGGAATTTTCTGATTATGGCAGCAGTCCACTAATTCATTTAAAACAAAAAAACTATTTTGGTTCTTCTTCTTTGTTCAAGCTTATCAACCCTAAAAATGGCAAGATCTAACCATAAATTATCATATTACATGTAGATCTTCCTTCATATGGTTCAAAATCATAAGTTTATCACTTGATCTAAAACACCATATCAAAACACTTTTTAAAAGTTTAACTTTTCCGGAAAAATTACATTTTTCTATTCCTTTGATTTCCACCAATTCAACACCCAATAGGGGCAGATCTAAACATAAAACTCTCATAAACACATAGATCTAGCATCCCAAGAACATAAATCATAAATATCCATCATAGATTTCAAGAATCAAAAAGCTAGATCACACTTTCTAGTTTTAAACTTTTCTGGAAAATTCTATTTTTCAATTCCTTTTGATTTCAACCAAATCATCACTCAACATGGTTAGATCTAAACATGAAACACTCACTAACAAATAGATCTAAGGTTTTTGAGTTTAGAACTATAGATAATAAGGTTTGATTTAGAAAAACTAAAATCAAATACATAAACTAGTTACCTTTGATCAAAATCTTCTTTCTTCTCTTTAATGGCTTCCATGACCACTCTTCTTTCTCCTTTTCTCTCTCTATTCCCAGCCGTCCCTCTCCTTTCTCTCTCTCTTCCATGGCTGCCGCCACTTCTTCTCTTTCTCTCCTTTGTTAATTTCTTTTTAGTTAGCAAAAATAAGAGAGGAAAGAGAAAGTGACATGATTTATGTTTGTCTAAAATATCTAGATACATCTCCCTTTTTCTCTTCTATAATTGATAGGCCATGTTGCTAATTTTTCATCCCACTAACTCTCTCTCTTTCCTCTAATTAATTGCCAAGTGGTTGCCTTGCAAGCTAGAACAAAGTGTTGGCAAATTAAATTGATGACACATAGGGGGAGTTAGTAGGAGTTGGTCACCAACTAAAGTTAGCAATTAATACACATTCTTCCCCTCTTATTTCCTTCTCTAGCAACCGGCCATGTGGCCTTAGAATGCTCCAAGTTTTGCTTTATTTACTAAATGCATATTTGATTTAACAAACGTCCAAAAATTCCTCTCCCAATTGGCTAAAAGTTGGGTTATTCCTTTACTGTATTGTTTGGCCTCTAACCAATATCATTCGCCAACACTTGGGCTATAAAATATACATAATCCACTACATTTAATTCTTATCCAACCCAATTCATTTAATTAGGGTTTTCACTTCTCCATTAAAACACCAATCCTTGCTCATAAGCATTTATTTCCTTAACCCAATTAGACTCGCTATAATTAGGTTATAAAATTAATCAACCGAGATGTATAAAATAAATCTCTTAGAATTAGTAAGTATTCTAAATACCACAATTCTCTTTTTCCATAACCCTTAAGTTATTAAATCCTTCATTCCTAATATATATAATTAGGGTTACACTAGTTTCTTTTGTTTGTTTATATAATAAACAAATATAAACCATCACAGAATGTTCATATTCCTTACACACAACTTTTTAACCCTTAGGGTTTAATACTCCGTATTAGGATTCCCAAATTAGGGTTTAAATTCTCGAAACTGAAACTAGGGTTTCAGAATATATCGTTAGGGTTTTCTAACTTAATCACCATATTCATATCATGAATTTAGGGTTTCGGATTCCCGGAACTAAAATTAAAGTTTCGGAGCGTACCGTTAGGGTTTCTAACAATTCGTTAGATTTTTCTAACTTAATAAACGTATGATTAACATAACTTTAGGGTTTACTAAAGTTATAACTTATCTGATCAATCCTTGATCTCAAATCATTACGGTTCACATATGTAACCAAATATACCGACTAGTATTCACTTCGATACTTATCACTAATAATTCTTCAAAAGAATTTTTAATCTACCATAATCTTATACCTCATAACTAGACTATCACTTACAGTCTATCACATTATTCAAGTGTTATCCAAAACTTTTGAAATTCTTGGAATTTCATTACATAACTGCCAATTCCATACACTTATTTCCTGTATAGGTCCTAATATTGAACCTTAAATCAATCAATTATGATTTTCATAAATTGTCTAATTTCTCGGGTTGTCACATTCACCCCTCCTTCTAAGAATTTCGTCCCCGAAATTCGCCTTACACCTTACACCGTGCACCTTACACCATTCATACTGAGCGATCACACAAGACCTTGAACTTATTTTCTCGGGTATCTATTAAAGATATTCAAACTTCTCGGGTATCTATCAAAGATACTCAAACTTCTCGGGTATCTATCAAAGATACTCAAACTTCTCGGGTATCTATCAAAGATACTCAAACTTCTCGGGTATCTATCAAACATACTCAAACTTCTCGGGTATCTATCAAAGATACTCAAAACACGAGCAAAGATCAAATTCACACTAAATATTCCTGTATTTACAACTCCATCACATTTTTTTCATCTCTGCACCAGGTTACATGGTACATGAGTGATAATTAAAAACAAATTTTGATATTTCAAATCATTTGCTTAAACATTCTATCTGCTCCTATTATCCTCAATACTCCATTCACACATAACTATACCCAGTTCATAAAACCACACTTATGAGTCCATAAATTGCCACAATCATATGAGTTCACGAACTTTCCTAGACAGACCTTTGGCGTCCATTCGCTGAGGGGTTCATAAACATTTCATATAACTATGCGTCAAGAATGTCACATAAGTATGAGTTTTAAGAACTCGTACTTAACCTTATATTCTCTAACTATGACCTATCTATATGTCATACACATGAGAAAGGAATCACCCTCTTAACACGCATATAGCAAATAGCGCGACACAACATTTCAATGATTATCAATGTCAGAAACTAAGTGGTTGTCAAACGAAGCTCGTCCACTAATCAATATAGGAAGCTAAGTGAACAATTCCCCGCCCATACAAAGAATTGGTCAACCTAATCAGTACATAGACTAGGAAGCTAAGTGATTCAAAAACCAAGTACAAATTCCCCGCCCATACAAGGAATCATACAACTCAGCGGCTGACACGAGTCCTCAATTGAAATCCCACATAATTCTAGCTCCACACTTACTCCATACGAATTTTATTTAATCCGTATTTACAATTCATAACTCTTTCATGAGTTTTCATAGTATAATTTCATAGTACAACTGATACATAGCATCTTGCTCTAAACTTTTCAATCATCAGATTGATTCTTTTCCCACATCATAACCTTATCAGATCACGGGGTGATCTTATCGTATATATTACGATTTATTTCTATGCATATGATCGTTTTGTTTTACGATCTTCTATCCTTGCACTTTCAGTCCTTTAGACTCGTTTTATTCAACATTACTATTCAACTTTATTATCAGAGTTAGGGAACTCTGTGTCTTTACACTCGCCGAGATTCATCTTTGAATCTTACCGACCAACTAACTCTATGCGAGTTAGATCTTATCCTAATCACTGCGGTTATTGGTCTCAGGTATTCCTACCTAAGCTTCATAACCAACAGCTCTGGTACCAACTGTAGTAACCCCGAATCCAGGTCCCAAATCACCTCGGATCCGGTATACTATTTCTATCACTATTTGCGGAAGATATAAAAATAAATTGTTTATACATTAAACTTACACATAATCCCCAAGGTCGAGTAACATTAACTTATACACAATTCATAAGTTATTTAACACAGAACATTGTTATCAACTATTCTATTACAAAATAGCTGCATATATTGCCCCAAACTGAACTTGGCATTATCATTTTCCTGTATCCGAAAGCATTGGCTTTATCTGCAATGTTTTATCATGATATAGCAAGGGTGAGCATGAAAGTTGCCCAGCAAGTTTAAATACAACAATATAACGATATATCATGATTGAAGAGTATGAATAATGAGCTTGCTATAATTCATCAATATAATTGAGAACTAGCACGAACAAATTTTTGACTGAACAAGTATTTTACATGAACAAACATTTCTGAACCAACTGGTAATGAAGATGATTAGCCTTTCATACCAGACTTATACATGTAAGATGTACAGAGTACAAATTTCATGGCAATCAACAATGATTAACCATAAGCTTGAAGAAACTACTCTTATTAGAGTTAAGTAAAAGAAAACTTGCATGAACCGTTGATTACCGCAACGCAATTTAATTTAATCTCTCATAAAAGACCTATCAGTTATAAGATTGATCTTTTAATCAGTATAACATACTTTATTCCATAATACTATCTAATACTTAATCAAATATTAGATAACAACTTAACACATCAATATTATTATCATCCTTTGATTATTATTCAATCACTATATCATATCCCTTATGATTTAACACTCGCTTTTCATATCATAAATTATTCATTAACATGTAATAAGGCAAACACTAATCCAGCACCCTGGATTCTATATCTAATAACCAAATTTATAATTCAGCAACTTGAATTCCAAATCCATCAATTTAAACCTCAATCCAGCAAACCAGATTCAACACATTTTCAATTCAGCAAACTGTATTCTATATCTGAATCACGAAAATACCAAATTAGTGAATTATTCTCCTATCCTTTGTTCAAACATATATACATGTATTTCATGCACAAAAATTATTTTTCCAAAATTTTCCAACTTCCTTTGGTATTTTTTAAAAATTAATTTCTAGTGCGTAGCTTAAGAAATTAGCTACCTCGTGCTTAACTCAAGTAATTCCCATCTTTTGGCATAACCTTATACATGTTAACGTGATGCTCCATTTTAAATTTCGTGGCAATCGGAGTTGTAGAACTCCGTTTATAGCGATTTCCGTCAGAAAATCACAAAAATTGGAACGGTCATAACTTGGTCATTTTAACTCGGAATCAGCTCATTTTTAGACACGAGCTACATAATACCATATATTTTCATTTCCAAAAGCCTGGAATTTTTTTCATTAAATAAATGCCCGAAACAGTCCCCAGAAATTTTTGGGCAGAAACTTTTTGCACTTTGGCAGTTTTGGAGTCCTTTACCAAAACTTAAATAAAATGAAATCTATAACTCCGATTAATGATCCGTCAATTTTGTTGGATTCGTATCTTTCCAAACTACAGTTTTCAAATATCATAATCCATATTTGGACATGTTAAGCTCCCGGAAATTAGACCGGAAGTGGCTGTTAAAAACTGCCCTTCTAACAGATTTTCTTAACTTTGAATAGTTTGGGAGAAATTTCATAACTCTCTCCTCCGATGTCAGATTTAGTCCGTTTTGGAGTCTATGGAAAGCTTATTGAGTGTAATATAACATATCATAAGTCCATAATTTTTAGTGTAACCTAACAGATCCGGAATGTTCTGATTAGGGCAGCAGCCCACTAATTCATTTAAAACAAAAAAACTGTTTTGGTTCTTCTTCTTTGTTCAAGCTTATCAACCCTAAAAATGGCAAGATCTAACCATAAATTATCATATAACATGTAGATCTTCCCTCATATGGTTCAAAATCATAAGTTTATCACTTGATCTAAAACACCATATCAAAACACTTTTTAAAAGTTTAACTTTTCCGGAAAAATTACATTTTTCTCTTCCTTTGATTTTCACCAATTCAACACCCAATATGGGTAGATCTAAACATAAAACTCTCATAAACACATAGATCTAGCTTCCCAAGAACATAAATCATAAATATCCATCATAGATTTCAAGAATCAAAAAGCTAGATCACACTTTCTAGTTTTAAACTTTTCTGGAAAATTCTATTTTTCAATTCCTTTTGATTTCAACCAAATCATCACTCAACATGGTTAGATCTAAACATGAAACACTCATTAACACATAGATCTAAGGTTTTTGAGTTTAGAACTATAGATAATAAGGTTTGATTTAGAAAAACTAAAATCAAATACATAAACTAGTTACCTTTGATCAAAATCTTCTTTCTTCTCTTTAATGGCTTCCATGACCACTCTTCTTTCTCCTTTTCTCTCTCTATTCCCAGCCGTCCCTCTCCTTTCTCTCTCTCTTCCATGGCTGCCGCCACTTCTTCTCTTTCTCTCCTTTGTTAATTTCTTTTTAGTTAGCAAAAATAAGAGAGGAAAGAGAAAGTGACATGATTTATGTTTGTCTAAAATATCTAGATACATCTCCCTTTTTCTCTTCTATAATTGATAGGCCATGTTGCTAATTTTTCATCCCACTAACTCTCTCTCTTTCCTCTAATTAATTGCCAAGTGGTTGCCTTGCAAGCTAGAACAAAGTGTTGGCAAATTAAATTGATGACACATAGGGGGAGTTAGTAGGAGTTGGTCACCAACTAAAGTTAGCAATTAATACACATTCTTCCCCTCTTATTTCCTTCTCTAGCAACCGGCCATGTGGCCTTAGAATGCTCCAAGTTTTGCTTTATTTACTAAATGCATATTTGATTTAACAAACGTCCAAAAATTCCTCTCCCAATTGGCTAAAAGTTGGGTTATTCCTTTACTGTATTGTTTGGCCTCTAACCAATATCATTCGCCAACACTTGGGCTATAAAATATACATAATCCACTACATTTAATTCTTATCCAACCCAATTCATTTAATTAGGGTTTTCACTTCTCCATTAAAACACCAATCCTTGCTCATAAGCATTTATTTCCTTAACTCAATTAGACTTGCTATAATTAGGTTATAAAATTAATCAACCGAGATGTATAAAATAAATCTCTTAGAATTAGTAAGTATTCTAAATACCACAATTCTCTTTTTCCATAACCCTTAAGTTATTAAATCCTTCATTCCTAATATATATAATTAGGGTTACATTAGTTTCTTTTGTTTGTTTATATAATAAACAAATATAAACCATCACAGAATGTTCATATTCCTTACACACAACTTTTTATCCCTTAGGGTTTAATACTCCGTATTAGGATTCCCAAATTAGGGTTTAAATTCTCGAAACTGAAACTAGGGTTTCAGAATATATCGTTAGGGTTTTCTAACTTAATCACCATATTCATATCATGAATTTAGGGTTTCGGATTCCCGGAACTAAAATTAAAGTTTCGGAGCGTACCGTTAGGGTTTCTAACAATTGTTAGATTTTTCTAACTTAATAAACGTATGATTAACATAACTTTAGGGTTTACTAAAGTTATAACTTATCTGATCAATCCTTGATCTCAAATCATTACGGTTCACATATGTAACCAAATATACCGACTAGTATTCACTTCGATACTTATCACTGATAATTCTTCAAAAGAGTTTTAAATCTACCATAATCTTATACCTCATTACTAGACTATCACTTACAGTCTATCACATAATTCAAGTCTTATCCAAAACTTTTGAAATTCTTGGAATTTTATTACATAACTGTCAATTCCATACACTTATTTCATGTCTAGGTCCTAATATTGAACCTTAAATCAATCAATTATGATTTTCATAAATTGTCTAATTTCTCGGGTTGTCACACTTTCAAAAATTGATATAGACTTCACAAATTTCCAATATATTTTCGAAAAATTTATTAAAACTATTTCCTTTTTTAATAAAAATAAATTTTATACACTAAATTATGCCCAATTAAATTGTTCTAAACATATATCAATATACATATCAAATTAAAACAATTAATAATTCACATAAAGGTTTGGCTCTGATACCACTGTTAGGTTTGTACTACCTCCGTTCCTAAAAGATTGCCGTTTAAGGTTTTGGCACATAGATTAAAAAAGTATCATTTACCAAGTAAAATTTGTTTGAAATTCCATCACTACCCCTTTATGGGAAGTTGAAAACTATTAATACAAGGAAGAGAATTTCTTGGGACAATGAGAAAAGGTAGGGGTAATATAGGAAAATAAATAATTTATTATCCTCGAAAGTTATAAACAACAATTTTTTTGGAACAATTTTTTTTCTTCTAAAACGACAATCTTTTAGGAACGGATGGAGTAATATTCATGAACGCAATCAAATTACACAAAATAAGCGGAAGCATGGAAAAATAGAGTTTTAAAATTTTACAAATCATATACCTAGATCATCCTTTATGCACAATTATTAATTAAACGAAAAGATAAAGAACAAGAATCATACACTTTAAGATTCGAGCTTCCTAAGGTACAAGTTCACCTCCAAATCTTTTTCGCGTTCAACTTGAATCCACCGGGTTTGATTCCTTCCTTTGAACAACGTTAGCCACCCAAGTGTTTGGCCTCTAGAGGTGATCCACCAAGGAAGAAGAAATATTCAAGAAGAAGGGTGTTTGTCAAAACCCTAGTTTTTCTATCTCTCATAGAAAATGGTGTACTCTTCAACTATTGGAATTATATTTGTTGTGAAAAAGTCAACAACCACTCTTACATAATAAGACTCTTCTTATAAAGATAGCAGTTAACCCTTCTAATCTAATTAGAAAATAGGGTATTATTTATTTAATTAAATTCTTTTAATTAATTAAGCTCCCTAATCTTATTAGGGATAATTAATTAAACTCTTTTAATTAATTTAACCTCATAATCTTATTAACAATATATGAGAGTACTTTTATTAATTAATTTCCAAACTCTTTTAGGAAATAAATAATAATAATAGTAATAATAATAAGACTCCTTTTATTAATTTATATTTAATATTTCCAAAATATTAAATAATAAATATTAAGCTATTTAATTCATTCCATCACCATAGATTAAATTAAATATACTTAACATATTATTACGATGATGCCATTTTCTTCTTAAATAAATTTTCTTCCTTTTATGGTGTGACCCTTTAGGTTCTCCATATTAAACCGGTTGTGAATAATTCAATTAGAACAATTCTAATCTTATTTAAATAAATAAATTAAACTATTAATTTATTTAAATAAATAATATTTATTTTACAATAGGGATAAGTCTCCCTAGCGTTAATGACTTTTCAGATAATATATATTTCAACATTAATCATAAAAGAACATTTGAGTAAATAGTTACCGTACAATTCAATTCTTCCACCATACAATGTCCCAATTAAATATAAGACATGAAATTACTGTCAAGTCTTAATTTATTTAATTATATGTATTTCGACTCTTAAATGCACAACTCCAAATAATGCAAATTAGAAACTAATTTCTAATTTCATTCTGCCTTGACCAAGGACTACTGGGTTGTCATTTATCGAATCACATAGGATATTTCTCTTCTTTTACTAGAAGCGGTAGATTCTTTATTGATCATAGATTATCTCCATGTAAAACTTATTATACCCAATCATACCCTTTGATATACCCTCCTAAGGGTCTTAAAGAATAAGTCAAAGTATAATTTATTATACACAAGATACTATAATGATTCCAAGTCCAAGGATCACTTATACTACTATCACTAAAGGAATTCCTATTGACATGCATGTAAAACTCCATTAGGTATTCCTTAGCGAGCCACGTTCAGTGTACTTATTCTTCAATAAGCACCTACATACTTTCTTTAGTGTCTCCACACAAATGATTATGAGATCAATCATCCTCATCCAATGAGCAAGCAACGTATTTATCAATCTATCCGGATTCACTAATCCCCAATTTAGTAATCCAATGATTGGGAACTATTTTAGTTTTAAGCTTTCTAAGAATTTAAATCTATTTAGAATGATCATCATCATTATTCTAAAAGCGTTGCTTAAAATTATGAGTTTATCACATATTATAAAGCAACATCATGTATGCCGATGTCGAGATTCATATCTGTCACTTTTTGTTTCTTGTTCTTTGGTGTTCTCATGTTAGGTGAGATTTGTTTGAAAAAATAAGAGAAAAAGGTCCGACATGCATCATGTCGACGATGGACTGTTAAGAGTCACCAGTTGGTTTTTTATATGGTTGTACCAACACAGCCGAGAAAAGGTTTGCACATTGACCCAGTGATGTGACATTGCTAAACGGGTCGGTGAAACCGAGTTTCATTTAAGGTCCGGGGACTTGTTTATGCGAAGGAAAGGTGTTAGGCACCCCCCGACATCGGTGTTACCACGGTGACTGCCACCTTTCAAGAAACTGTTATATGAATGTGTGTGTGTGGGTCAATGTACTATTATTTGGAAGTAGTGCGAGGCCTCGTTCGCACCTATATACATAAGGTTTGAATTTGTGTAAAAATTCAGTTTTAAACAAGATATGGAAGTGATGTTTAATAAAAGGGTTTTCAAACCCTTATGCTCAATAGTAATTGAGACCTTTTACACTTCCATTTTATTAAGTGTTCGGCTTGATCGCTTTTATTTTCGAGATACGAAGCATCTTTGAGAAAATAATGTACAAAATGGTGCCGAACTCCTCATGGGCATGACAACCATCTAAAGAAATTCAGACACCGTGAATAAAATTTACAAGCTGCTTACAGTTGAAAATGTCCATCACGAGAACCGAATCTAGATTCAGTAGACTGAATCTGTGATCACATGATTCCTAGGCTCACATGATGCCACAATTTATATGAAAGCAGTAAGCAGATATATATATAAAAGTTGTATATATATAGAGTCCGGATCCAGTCCGGGATCCCGGACTCTATAAAATACGGACCATTTTTTTTTTTTGCTTTTTTTTGAAACAACTAAAAAACAAAAAATTATGGAATTGAAATTTTTACATAATACAGTGTTTTTAGTGTGATTTGGATGGCTATACCAAAACATGTCTGTACAGTCTGTGAAGACTGTACATATATTTTTTGGTATAGGTATCCAAAACACACCCAAAACACTTTATTATGTAAAAATTCCAGTTCTATAATTTTTTTTATTTTTTTTAGTTGTTTCAAAAAAAAAGCAAAAAAAAATGGTCCGTATTTTAGGACCTGTCCGGGAGTCCGGACAGGATCCTGTGTGTGTGTGTGTGTATATATATATATATATATATATATACAGACATGATCAGCCACCACGAAGCACCTCCATGGAGGATCGGAAATGTAAATAAAGCTGTAAAAGCTATCAACGCCACGAAGTAAACTCTAGGCGAGACGAAGAGTGAATATATATATATATATATATATATATATATATAAGCGGTAAATGCACCGGATGTAAAATCCAGGCTCATCGAACAAAGCCCGACAACAGTTGAAATATATATATATATATATATATATATATATATATATATATAGAGTCCGGATCAGGTTCGGACTCCCGGATTTTATAAAATCCGGACCTTTTTTTTTTTTTTTTTTGCTTTTTTTTTTTGAAACAACTAAAAAAAAAAAAAATTTATGGAACTGAAATTTTTCCATAATACAGTGTTTTGGGTGTGATTTGGATGCATATACCAAAACATTTCTGTACAGTCTGGACAGACTGTACATACATTGGTTGGTATAAGTATTAAAAACACACCCAAAACACTGTATTATGGAAAAATTTCAGTTCCATAAATTTTTTTTTTTTTTTTAGTTGTTTCAAAAAAAAAGCAAAAAAAAAATAATTTTGGGGTCCGTATTTTAAGTCCAGTCCGGGAGACCGGACTGGATCCGTGGTGTATATATATATGGTTCCATCCACAGCAACCGGTTGTTGGAAGTAATCCATTTTTGGCCAGCCGCTACAGCCTGTTCCAGCCCTTATGCAATAACCGGTTGCTGTGGATGGAATTCCTATATATATATATATATATATATATATATATATATATATATATATATATATATATATATATATATATATATATATATGAACTGTGTGTCGAATTTTGCTCGATGAGCCTGGATTTTACATCCGAAGTGTTTACTACTTTAATATATATATATATATATACAAACTGAAATGAAACCACGGACCGAAGTCCGGGCATACACATGCAACACGACTCTTAACGTGAAGAATGGTGTCTGCAAAGATGAAGAGAAATACTTCAAAGTGTGTGAGAAGGCTTACAGTGTGCTGCCAAAGAAGTCTTCTATAACTTTAAGTGGATGAACACTCGACTCCCGCCGATACAAATAGAAGCTATATGTGAGCTCACAAGTTTTTAAAAGGAGAAAGCACTCAGTTTATGGTGAGTACAGAGCAAATTTGACAGGGCTTCCTCACATTTTTTCTTTTTTTACAAATGGCCACCACAAGCTCTCTATTTATAGAGGGGGGAGCCGTAAGTGTACCTGCAGCTGCCCGGGGTGCCTCGGGCTCTGTGGGTCCTGCCGTCTAAAAGTACGTGCACACATGCAACGTGATGTCTGCTTGAACTTTCAAAATTACAATCCGGGCATCCGACTGAGGTATGTAAAACCTATTTCAGACTGCCGTTGTCGAGATTTACGCAACAACATGGGATTAGAGGTTGTACAAAGTGAGGAAGATGGGACCATGCCCTCCGGTCTTCATGTTTCAAATTTTATCCATTACCCTGCACAATAGTCACCCAGGATTGGACTTCCTTTGTTCTTGTGAGACATTGCTATGTAGAAATGTATGTATGAGATGTTGAGACGGTGCAATATGGCGTCACCAGGGTTATCTCCGATTTGGGCTGATAAAGCAGACGTTGCTCAGGGTTATCTCTAAGATTAGACTGCTGCAAGTGTTGAAGGTCCTCAGTGTTATCTCTGAGGTGGGGCTGTCTTCCCGATGTTATCTTCGGGTCTTGTACTGATTGCCTCGTTGTGAGTGCCAAAGTTGAAACTGATTACATGAATTTGAAACAAGCATTTCTGGGGTTATCTTCGGAACTGTAACTGCACTCATTAGGGTTATCTCTAAGGTTGATAACTACTACTCCCAGTGTTGGGACTGAGACTGAATATCTCGGGATTATCTCCGAGATGAATCGGTCTTCTCCGGTGGAATTTCCGGTATTGGAATTGCATGCATCGGGGTTATCTCCGAGGTGGGAACTGATACTCCCGGTGTGTGTTTCGGGGTTGAGACTGAACTTCCGGTAGTATCAGGACTGGATATGAGTTGTCTTCTTGGGTTATCTCTGAAAGGCAAATCTGCTCTCCTTCAATGTCAGTAACAGGTATGCAAAAAATTTCGAGTGTCTACAGATGCGTCTCTTTATCATATTCATATAATACAATGGCATGGATAAGATAAAGAATCTTAGAAACTTGAAATTCAATAAGATAAACATGATGCCATATGTAGCAACAAGATGCAAATTTATGATGCATATGGATTGTTTTCCCACATGCTGGGGATGATTGCCGGCTCCCTGTTGATTCTACTGGGGATTTGCAACGATGTCTTTGCTGACCAGATTTGACGTGTGATCCAAATATTTTAGGATGTTGACGTTGGGGTTATCACCAAAGTCCTTAATCTTTGATACAGACTTTATTCCAAAGACGTGCCTCTCGTGTACAAGAGATCTATGGGGATATATCTATCCTCCTCGATGATGTTGAGCTATCCTGGTTTGTATCTCAAGGACATATCAATGTTCTGTTGGATTTACTGCCAACAGTATGTGTTGTCAGGGCTGCCTAACCTTCGCTGACATGTTCGTCAACGGATAAAACACCTTGTTGGGTAGACTGTCAAGGCTGCTTGACCTTCTCTGATGTGTGAATCAATGGATAAACACCTTGCTGGGCAGACTGTTAAGGCTGTTTGACCTTCGCTGACGTGTGAATTAACGGATAAACATCCTGTAGGACAGACTGTCAAGGTTGCTTGGCCTTCACTGACGTGTGAATCAACGGATAAACATTCATTGTAACCCCCGCCGGGGATCTTCTTGATCCTCACTGATGTGTGAGTCAACGGCTAAAATCATCGGATGGCTTCTGACGCTTCGTTGGATTTACTTGCCAATAGTTACAATGATGTCAAGGCTGCTTGACCTTCGTTGATATGTGCATCAACAGATGACAATGCATGATACCCCCACCGGGGATATTTACTTCGATATATGAAAACGCTTGATGCCCCCGCCGAGGATATGTACTTCGACATGTGAAAACGTGTGATGCCCCACCGGGGTCATGTACTTCGACATATGAAAATGTGTGATTCCCTCGCCGGGGTTATGTACTTTGGCATATGAAAATGTGTGATGTCCCCACCAGGGATATGTACTTTGACATATAAAAACACGTGAAGCTCCCGCTGGGGATATGTACTTCGACATATGAAAATGTGTTATGCCCCCGCCTAGGTCTGCTGAGTAAAATAGGGCGACGACCTTGAATTAGTAGCATTGGACCTGCGTAAGGTATTGTCGAGTGTGATTTGTAACGTCTGAAAATGTGTGATTACCCTGTGCTTGGGCGAATACCAATGAGTGATGTGCAAACCCACGATTTAGTCAGAGAGAACCAGGATTGTAAGCCATTCTTCTCAATCGCGTATCATTTTTATTCCTGATTTGGCCTTTTTAGCTTGTGAGAACTCCTTTGCAACTCAAACTGGACCGAGTTGGAGGGGGGGGGGGGAACCCATATAGGGGTACCGCAGGTACACCAGCAGCAGCCACAGGTGGACCTGCAGCCAGCCGTGGCTATCAAATGCCTACATATTACTTTCTGTATATTCTGTCACCGTACAAGTGTCCTACACTGTCCTGGTAACGTATGCGTGTCTTCTTTTCCAGTTTTTATCCGTTGGAAAATGACTTATCACATTAAATGCATCTAAACACATAATAGTGAATATGCATGCTCAAATGACTTGATAAAAAATATTCAACATTGTAAATGTTAGTATTAAACCATGTTGAACATAATGATGTGAAAAAATTTAACTTTTGAGACAATCAAATTGGCACCTATTCTGTTATTTCTTATCCTATTTGAGGACAAATGAGTAAAAGGTAAAAATGCAAGTAATCCTGGTAATTAAACTACCCTTATGGATTGATGACTTTGACTTTTTAATGCGTATAGTATGTATATGGCTGTGGGCAGGTGTGCTACTGAATGGCCACCTAGTCATGCCTATGTGCATGTGGATAGTCCTATTTAAACAACGGCACTTGGCACAGTTGTAAGTTTCGACCTGGGGTGAACCGTAAACCAAGGTATCCTGGGATCGATCACCGCCTGCAACAAGTGTGAGGGCCAATTAAAAACTAGTCTATGTGGCCACAGATCACACATTTCTGGGCGGAGCCATGTCTTAGGCCGAGCCTGTGCGCAAAGCCTAGTCCGGGGTGGGGAGACTTAGTCTGACTGCGATTGGGAAACTCCATATTAATAAAAAAAAGATAGTCCTATTTACAAAGGGGACTATGGCAAAAAATTTCAAAATGTAGTCATTGAATATTCATGCATTTTTAACTATACTGTAGATGTATGTTAAAGTAATGCATGCATGCATGTAGTCATAAAATGCATTTTAAAAAGAAAGCTCCAGGTTAGACATTACCACACCCCTTCTGAGGTGATTTGGAGACTTTTGTCCAGATATTATGGATCTGGATCAGTCGAGTAGTTCCCGCAATACCACTTTGGGTGTATGGAGGAGGGCTTCTGAAGTGCCTCGACCCCGTTCTGCCAGACAGCCTCGTCGATTGGTGGAGGCGATGATACGTCCAGTCCAAGTTGATGTACCGGATGTCGAGGACGAGGAGGAGGATGTTCCGGTTGCGGATTCTACTCCTGCTGCACATGTTCCCCGTATGGACCTCCCGAGTATTCAGGTGGCAAACCCAGAGCTTCTGGGTGATTTGAGTTGACATCCCTTGATGTACTTGCACGCAAACAAGGTATCAAGTTAGATCTTAATCTTTATTCTTTCCTATTGATGAGGAGTAAAGGATTTGGATGTCGATCTGCATATCATGTAGGTTCCCGACTTTACACAGCCTCAAGGGAATTGGTTCAGTATTCACTCTATGTACTAGGCTTTGCATTCTGACTATAGAGCTATTGTGCATGACTGAGGATTTGGGGCGTTCTTTTCCATCCTTCCCCGTCGTTGTCCCTGGGGTTACCTCAGG
Organism: Panax japonicus; assembly: GCA_020205505.1. Lineage (NCBI taxonomy): Eukaryota > Viridiplantae > Streptophyta > Magnoliopsida > Apiales > Araliaceae > Panax > Panax japonicus. Next base: position 32,182,688 of record CM035111.1, read on the forward strand.
GAATTGTCTAAGCGCTGATTTTGCCAGACTCAGTCTCTCTATTTGTTGGACTATGAGGTGATGATGACGCCCATGGATTGGCGGTTTATCACAAGTATGGAGTTTGGTGGGGCACTAGTGCCTTGCACGACATATATTACCCCGACTACCGTCAGATCCTTTCCAGGAGTTCCGGCAGAGGAGCTCAAGAGCAGGACCGTTTGTACGGGTCCTTTAAGCGTAGATGCTATAAGTGGGCTGTTGAGCGAGCCCATACCAACTGATGTCAGAGTCAGAGATTGCATTCTTCGGTGATTGTTTCTGTTGATCATTAGAGGCTGCTCCATAGCAGATAACTCTTCCACGGTGTCGTTCGCTTTGATCAGTGCCAAACGACATGTGGACCGTATAGGAGAGTATGATTAGGGTTCCTACACCTTTGCCTATTTCCTCAGGGGCATGCGTATGCATTCACAGGGCTTGACCGATGCTTGGTTAGGATTCTACCCATTTCTACTAGTGAGTATTTCTCTTATAATTTCCCATGTATAGGTTAAGAGCGTTTACTGACAGCAGATGTTTGCCTTTGTGTTGGTAGTTTTGGGCCTATAAGAGGCTTCCATGTTTGCGTCCTATGAGTGTGTTAGGTTTAGATACCTATCCACGAATACGACGATGGCATCATTCCATACTGGTGGAGGTCCCTGTAACTGAGGGTTTTCTGATTGCCGCCTACAACTGGAGTTGTTGACAGCTGACGTCATCATATAGATTCCCTATTCTGGGGAGCACTTAGCCATTGGATTTGAGGATAGGTACCCGATTGGTGTCGAGTATGTGATTTCCACCCATAGGGTTCCTCTCTTTACTGATGGAGGATGGTAGCTCTATTTAGGAGAGTGTGCTATTAGAAGCACTATATGAGAGATCCATGTGCCGATCTTGCCTCCTGCCAGGCGTTATTGGCCTGTGTCGCAGTCACCCATCATTGATATCCCATTGTTGGGTGTTGACGATCTTGCACTGTCAGAGGGTCCATGCACTCAGGAGATATTCCAGCATTGGTGGCCCCCTGGTACTATTGGAGCCCAGACCCGCGCCACTCAGTTCATGGGGGATAAGGTTCCAGGATCCTTGATGATGATGGATTGGCTAGCCTGTGTTCGAGATCCGACTCATTTGACACAGATTGACAATTTGATCCAGTGACTGGACTGGGCACATTTCTTTATCTGGCATTTGGGTAGAGATCCGGCATGGGCAGATTCGTTTGCTCCTTCCAGCTCAGGTACTGGCCCCTCAGATGACCCATTCGTCTTTTCCGGCACATATCCTCCTTTGTATAGGCCTGATATCCCTGTTCACAGAGATCCAGTGACTCAGGAGGAGTTACATCAGGTAGACATGATTGATGATGTAGATATTGATACCATTGTCTTCTTCTGATGTGTATTCTCGTTATCTCTTTTGATAGTCCTCTGTTAGATATTGGGTGGCTTTGACCCATTCTCGCTATATCTTTTGATAGGCCTCTGTTAGTAGTAGTACGTCTATGCTCCATTTCCATGTATTTTTAGCTGTACAAAGATGATGTATGTAGATGATGATATACTTAGGAATGTATGTATAGTTTTTCATTCCCTATATCATATTATCATCTATTATCTGTAATGCATGTATCATGTTATGCATATGTATGTATGTCCAGAGATATTCAACATTGACTCCTTGATGATCATATGATACGGCCCACACATATGTTCTCTTCGACAGTCAGCCGCATAGATCACACCCCACCATTATTAGTGACATCTCGTCCTAGATCGTGGTATGATAGTATGTCACCATCAGACATGGTGACTGTAGATCAGCTATTGTAGCATACTATGACCCTCTTGATATTTCAGGTTCCCGCAGAATTTGTGGAGGGCATGCTGGATCACTGGGTACCAACGAGACAGGTTTTCCGGTTAGGGACCCAGGAGTTGACTCTGACTCTGGAGGAGTATGCATGTTTGACGTTTCTGCCACATGACAGACCTTGCGTGCATATGGCTATTGGGGACATGAGTCGACAGTTTATGACCGTCAATGGACTAAGGCGTAGGGTTGTGCATGATGAGATCACATCCAGCCACGTGATATCCCAGCATTTTTTGATTGATAGATTTGGCTCTGAGGATAGCTATGCTCGGCATTCTGAGGATTTCACCATACCAGAGGACTAATGGCATTTGGCCAGAGTGGATGCATTCTTGATGTGCATAGTGGCGTATATGTACATGCCACAATATATGTATGAGCTAGATATCGGTGTTATCATGGCAGTGAGAGCTCTCAGGGAGGGTCGTACCATTATTCCAATGATTATGGCACAGACGTTGAGGTCGGCCACGTTTTGCAGCACTTACCCTGCAGGGGTATTTATAGGTAGGTCGGTCATGTTGTAAGTGTGGTTTATGTCATACTTGAGACCGATTGGGACCTTCCACCGACACAGGTACTGCTTTACCCATGATATAGCCATGTCTTACTCCTTTTGTTATCGGAGTGTACAGACGCTATGTCTTGGTCGGTATTTTTGATGGAAATCAGTGATCCATTTGACATCCTGGAGTGTACATGGCTCAACTCACCTTATAGCTTCATTACTCATGCTCTGGACATGGACTATCTCCCTTTGGCTGGTTTGAGGGGCATGACTACCTACCACCTCCTGGCCGTGATGTCGTAGTTTGATCAGTTCCAGGATTTTTATCCTTTTGATGGGGCGCTAGGTCAGCGTTTAGCTCTTCCCATCTTTCAGCAAAGGACTGATCCCAGGTGTATGCTTGTTGGGATCAGCGTCAGATAGTTGCTTTCTCTGTTAGCCATCCGGGCTATTCGCCAGAGTATTCTGTGTAGATGGAGACATAGACTTCATCGGCTGTGGCAGTATCCACAGTATCGAGCAGTGATTCAGACTATGTAGAGCCCATGTAGGACATTGATTCCCACATCGAGGAGGAGCCATTTACTGGGTTGCCAACATCTCCTTTAGATTCTCCCAGTACTAGTACTGTTGTGATCCAGCATTCAACATAGTACTTTGAGCAGAGTCTTCATCTGATGACCTTCGAGAGAGATCAGGCCAGAGCCTTGATGTTGACACCCCTTGATGGGAGAGACGCAACTCTGTTAGAGAGAGATGAGGCATTAGCTTGTAGAGATGCCGTTGTTGTTAAGCGGGATGAGGCCAGATCAACTATAGATGCCGTAACAGTCGAGAGGGATAACGCCAAATCTGCCCAGGATGTAGCCGTCAAAGATAATACTACACTAAGGTCCCTTACCACTGACATGATTACAGAGATGATCATTTACATTGATGAGCACTCCTATTACTGATTTCGAGATCTTCAAGGTGCTCAACTCCATGAATCGTAACAAGAGCCCGGGACCGGATGGGTTCAATGTGAATTTCTTTATTAGCTGCTGGTCCATTGTTGGGGAAGCCTTTACTAAGGCTGTTCAATATTTTTTCACTACCACCCGGCTGACCAAAGGGTTAAATTCAACTGCACTGGCCTTGATACCCAAATGCTCCAATCCAACTGCCTTGGCAGATTTTTGCCCAATCTCTTGTTGCAATACTATCTACAAATGTATAGCCAAAATACTTTCAAATAGGCTGAAAATGGTTCTGTCTCTGCTTATTGACCAAGCACAATCGACCTTTGTTAAAGGCCGAAGCATAAGTGACAACATCCTCCTGGCACAAGACTTCTTCAAAGGTTACACCAGAAAATCTGGCCCCTCTCATTGTGCTCTCAAGATTGACCTTCGGAAAGCTTTTGATACAAATAGATGGGAGTTTCTTCTTGACATCCTTAAAGCTTACAAATTCCCACCTATTTTTGTTGGTTGGATTAAGGCCTGTATTACATCAACCATGTTCTTCATTAAGATAAATGGGACTCTTGCAGGATTCTTTAGGAGCTCTCGGAGGCTTCGTCAGGGAGATCCCATTTCACCGTAACTTTTTGTTCTTGTGATGGAGATGTTTTCACTAAAAATCAAAATGGAGACATCTGCAAAAGAATTCACTTTTCATTAGAAGACCAAAGAGTGCCAACTTACTCACTTACTGTTTGCAGATTACATCCTCATTTTCTGCCATGCGAGCTTACCCTCAATCAACATTATCAATTCCTGCATACAATCCTTCTCTTTTTACTCAGGTCTGATCCCTAATTCTCACAAAAGTCAGTGCTACCTCTCTAATATTGCCCCTTCCACTGTGAACAACATTTTATTGCTGCTAGGTTTTTAGTTAGGCACTCTACCTTCTAAATTTCTTGGAGTTCCATTACTATCTCGAAATCTATCTTCAGTAGACTTTGTCCCTCTTGTACAAAGGATTACATCAAGAATTTCTTCCTGGACTTCCAAGGTACTCTCCTATTCTGGTTAACTTCAGTTGATAAAATCTATCATTTGCTCCTTCCAAACCTACTGGTGCAAACACTTCATGCTTCCTAAGGCTATCTCCGGGAAATTCATTCCCTCCTCGGCATATTTCTGTGGAAAGGGCCAACCTTGTGCAAGTTCGGGGCTAAAGTGGCATGGTCTCATATCACATTACCCACCAACGAAGGGGGATTAGGCATCAAGAACATTCTTGATTGGAATACTGCTTTATTGTTGTAACACTTCATTCAAATTATCAATCATGATATGAAGTCTCTTTGGGCATAATGGACTCAAGCCACCCTCTTGAATGATAAGTCAATATGGCAGGTAAAGGTAAGCCAAGACTGCTCTTGGACTTGGAAACAAATCATCAAACTTCGTCCATGTGCTCTACAAAATCTGAAATACATTATTGGGTATGGAAATCATACTTCCCTTTGGTATGATCCTTGGTTGGATGGAGTCTCTATCAACCCCTCTACAACACTACTGTCAAATTCCGGTCTTTCAAACTCTACAAAGATAATCCATATGATCTCAGACTCCTTCTGGAATCTCCCAGCCAGCAACCATCATGAAGTAATTCTTTTTCGGCAGCAATTTCTTCAATTTCCCATCCCTCCTCGGCAGGATGACCATATTTTGTTGGATACACATGTTATTAATACTGTAAAGGCTAACCAAATATGGGATTCTATTTGGACTAGGAAACTACTGGTGCCTTAGAGCTCTATGCTTTGGCACAAACTCTATGTGCCACGATACTCCTTTATGATGTGGCTTGGGCTCCTTAGGAAGTTTTCTATAAATGACCGCACCAAGCACTACACTAGTCAAGCATGGAATTGTCTTCTGTGTAACCAACACCCATAAACCTTTGAGTACTTGTTCTTTGAATGTACCTACTCTTCTGTAATCTTAAAATATGCACTCGACTTAGGAAATTGGGTTTTCATCCCAATAACATGGGATGCTCTCATTAGATACCTCACTAACTACCAAGGCTCTAAGATGACCAAGAATATTTTGAGCCTCACTATAGCCACATGCTTCTACAAAGTTTAGGAGGCTAGGAACACAAAGATGCACAAGGGTACCACTATTCCACCTCGGTCCCTTGCAAAAGACACTATAAATCTTATAAAATCAAGACTCTCTTCTTGTAAATCTTTTATCAAGGCTACTAATTGTAATCACTACTGTAATTGGTTGTTAACTTACTAGAATGGTCGGGATCTCTTCCTTGTATCGTATCCTCATCTTTGATCCTTAGACGATGTTACTATATTCTGGGGTATGCCTCTTCGCCATTGTAATTTTGGTCCTTTAATACAAACAAATTTAGCAAAAAAAAAGAGGTGAGAGAAATCAACCACGGCGAGGCAGCAAGAGGGTTGCGGGTGGGGGGGTGGAAGATCGGAGGGAGAGAGCAGAGGCTGGGATGAAAGACAAAAATAAAAAACAGAGAAGGTTGGTGTAAACAGAAAGTATGGGTGGGGTTGGGCGGGAGACAAAAGCGGAAGAAAAGAGTGACAGAAAAGGAAGGAAGTAGTAGGACGGGCTAACGGTGGAAAGGGTTGAAGAGAAAAGGGAGAGAAAAGTCTAGAGAGAGAAACATGGTACACATGGAGTTGGAAGACATGGTACACATAGCTATTGAAATTGAGAAGTAACTCAAGAGGAGAGGTTGTGTTACCCTGAATTTTATTAAATAAAAATATTTAATTTTTCTATTTTGGTAAATAGTTAAATTGATAAAAGTTTAAAGTTAAGGGTAATATGTGAAATATATTTTTTTCAAAGTAAGCAAATTGATATAAAATATTCGTTGTGTCGGGGAATATTCAATTAGTCGGAGAATATTCTTTTTGTCGGGGAATATCCGTACGATGGTACAATCATTGGTGGACCCCACAACGGAATTATTGTCGGATTGACAAAATGACAAAAATATTTTTATGAAAATAACGATGGAAGTTTTACCGTTAACTGTTGAAACACCTGGTGTTAAAAGTACAGTAATACGCGTAGTAGCATAGTACCACACACTATTGATTATTGATGCTTACGTGATAAGTCACTCAATTTTGTTTTATTAGTATTATTAATGTAATAAAACAAAAAATCTTTTTATATAAAACAGAATACTTTTATAAAGTTATTCTATAAATAGAATATATTATATTCTATTATGCATAGTATTTTGCATAGTAAAATCTTTTTATATAAAATAGAATACTTTTATAAAGTTATTCTATAAATAGAATATATTATATTTTATTATGCATAGTGTTGCATAGTGCCTGCATAGTGTTTTACATAGTAAAATCTTTTTATATAAAACAGACTACTTTTATAAAGTTATTCGTTTTATTAGATTATAAATAGAATATATTATATTTTATTTAAAAGATTTTGCTTTAAATATGGACCGTCCGATTAAAAGTAAATCAATCTGGACCGTTCAAGAATTAGTTACTATGCAGTCCATTCTTCTATAAATAGATGCTCATTCCTTCATTATTTCTTACGAATTCACTGAAACTCTAGAGAGAAAAACTATAGAGAGAGTTCTTCTTCTATAATCTTGAGCATATTTCTTTAGAGTTTAAGAAAGCTTTGAGCGTAGTGCAAGTTTTCTTCAAGTATATTCCCGCCCTACCAGTCAGAATACTTTTCTTTTTAAGATAGGGGATATAATTGTCGTACTCGTAAAGGATATTATTATTATTTATTATTCTGTTGGAATAACTTGTATACGCGGACTACCCTATACTTGGTGAAATTCTTCTGTTATTCCATTCTTTATTATTATGTTGGAATAACCTGTTTATGCAAAGTACCGCATACATGGTGAAATTCTTCTAATATTTTGTTCTTTATTATTCTGTCAGAATATCCTGTCTGTGCGTTTACACCGAACCTGGTTCCATTATTTATTATTCTGTTGGGAATAACCTGTCAGTGCAGTCTATCGTACGCATGATGAATCCTTCTGTTATACCATTCTTTATTATTCTGTTGGAATAACCTGTCTATGTGGATTACCACATGTATGGTGAATGATCCTTCGTATTCACACGAATAGTATTTTCAATAAAAAGGGGTTTCTAGCAGGGGCAGATTCATAATTTTTCTGACCCTCAAAAATTTTGGAAAAATTTGAAATGATAACTTGATGAGTTTTCTAGATTGTGTCCAAAAATGACAATTTTTGGATGTATAGATTAAGAGTTATGGATTTTATGGGAAAAGACTATTTTAAAAGTAAACCCTTATAACTCCTTGTGGTTAACTCCAAAATTGGTAAAATTTTTATTGGGAGTACATGTATATACCAGGAGTATACCTTGTAAATTTCGGAATTTTTGGACAAAAGTACAATTTATGATAAATGTCTAAATATTCGGCAGTTTTAGCCATATGAAAAATAGTAATTGAATTTTTAAAAATTCCAAGAAAAATATATGTTCATTATGGGACTATATTCTGTTAAATCCCAGAGAAGAAATATTTTTGGGACTGATTTGGTATTTTTCATGAAAATAGTTTAGTTACGAATATATGAATTAAATATGTTATGTGAAGTAACAAAATTGGAAAATAGGATTTTATGACTTGGAAATCCTATATAAGGTATATGCAGATCTTTGTTAAGGGTTTTGGTTATTATTGAATGCTGGATAAGTTGTATTATAAATATTTAATATTTATCTTTTATCTCATTTGATTGATTCTTTATATCATTGTCATTATTCTCATGCTTATATTATGTTGAAACTCATCTGTGGTCTGTAGTGCATATATGGACTTGGTATGATTATGACCAGGGATTATTCGGTATAATTATGACCGTAATGTTATAAATGATGTGGAAAAAGTCCTCATTGGTCCATAGTGCATTGATGGACAATTTTTGGTATAATTATGGCTATAGATTCTCTTCGGCCAAGGGTGCAAAGATGAATTGTTTTATAGCATGATCAGAACCGTTGATGAAAACACGATTATCTTTGGCCTGCAGTGCATGGTTAATTCGTGGTCGTAATAATAAAGAATATCCTTGGCCTGTAGTGCAGGGATGATTCGATGATGTGGATTAATTATTAAGCTGAGTCTCAGCAATGAAATATTAATTCATGGATGTGATAATAATGAATATCATTGGCCGTAGTGCATGGATAATTCATGTATGTGATATTAACGAATATCCTTGGCCGTAGTGTAGGGGTGATTAGATGATGTGGATTATTTATTAAGATGAGTCTCAGCATTATTGGTTTTATAGTTGTATATCTTTGGCCGTAGTGCAAAGATGAATTTAATTAGTATGATTATGAGCAAGAATTGTGATTTGTTATAACCATGATTTTTGATTTTTCAGGTGCAGATATGTGATTAAAATTATCTTCGTCCTGGGTGCGAAAAGGGAATTTAGAATCACAATTATGATTATGAGTTATTCATATGGTTTTGGATAGGAATTGTTGATTGATGTTACAGGGATAAAATATTATCGGTGGACTTTTAACATAGAGAAGATAATATGTCTGATGGTCTATTTGACTCTTCTAATGGATTGCTCGTTCCACTGCAACTATGGTTGAAAAGTTTTATCATCTACCATATGTTCTAAATCTCTGATTTATTATTGATGAAAGCTATTGATAATGTAGTTATCTTTAGTCATGATATTCTTTACTGGGTTAGTTGTGCTCACCTTTTTGCTTCACAATTCCTTTCAGGTAATAAGAGTGTAGCTGGGTCTAGCGGGGATAACAGGGGAATTGCACGGTGGTCTATAGCTGTTGAGGTTCTCCCTAAATAGTATAGAAAAGTGTGTTGTATTCTATACAACATTTAGTAGTTATATTTGCTGAATCAAATAGGGTGAGGTGAACCCAACTTTGGAAGGGTGTTTTGCCATTATCATACAAGATGTCTAATGACATACAACCTCGTGTTATCATAAGACAGGGTTGTGCGCATCCACTTACCGAGTATATCTATGGGCACTACATATATGATCTTGGAGTTTATTTGAAATATAATATTCACTTGGAAATAGTGGAGATAGTTATATGTCAAGAGAAGACTCACCATTGGAAAGAAGATGATAGTAATCTTCTCATTTTTCTTTGGGGTCTATTGGGTCAACCAAGGATAATTCTGTGGCCATATGATATCTATTATACTCTAGACGCATGGGCTCCCATGTACGAAGGTTTCTTTGAGCACTTCCCAAAGATTTTAATTTCTAAAACAGTTTTTGACTATACTTTTATGTAAAGTACCATTGTAAGGTTGTGGTTGAGGCACCATGAGAGTTGCATACATTTGTATTAAAACTCACAGTTAACTGTGGTCGTATTCTATACGACAGCTCAACAGTTGTATAAATGAAGTTGTATTTGAATTTTGTACCATGAATCTGGCAACTCAGAATGGGTGATGTATACCTAATTTTGGCGGCGTCATAGAGGTAGCCATCGATCAAATTCCACTACGGGTTCATCTTGGAAACATAATGGTGTGAAGTGAGAGGAAAAACCAGCCGTGAAAAAACTAAAAGCAGAACAAAAATTGGAAACGACTAATCTTAGAAGTTAAGGTAAAAATGAATCTTCCTTTAGTCGTAATCGTGATATTAGATGTTTCAAATGCCAATGCATGACGTATATCGAGCTAGTGTCTGAATCAATGGACTATGTTGTTATTTAATAATGGAGAGGTGGATACCGAGGATACTGTTAGCGATGTTGATTCTATGCCGCATTTGGAGCAGGTAGATGAAAGGGAAATTGCTATCCATGGTGAAGTGTTGGTTACGAGTAGAGCTCTTATCAAGCAAGTGAAGGAAAAAAGTATGAAGCAACTAGAAAATCTCTTTCACATTAGATGCCTTGTTCATTGGAATATTTTTTATGTAGTGATTGATGGTAGGAGTTGTACCAATGATGCAAGTACTACGATGGTGAAGAATCTAGGGCTGCCAACAACCAAACATCTTTAGTCGTATAGATTGTAATGACTCAACGACAATGGTTATATAAAAGTCACTAAGCAGGTATTGGTTCCATTTACTATTGGTAGATATGTTGAAAAAGTATTGTGCGATGTGGTTCAAATGCAGACATGCCATTTATTACTTGGGAGGCCATGGAAGTTTGATAGACGCATGAAGCATGATGGCTTTACAAATGAATATTCATTTGTAAACAATCAACGAAAAGTCACTTTTTATCCAATGACACCGAAGCAAGTTCATGAAGATCAATTGCATTTACAAAAAGATCATATACAAAGAAAAGAAAGTGAAGTAAAGAAAAATAATGAGGGAAAAATAAGAGAGAAAAACTAACATATATGTAAAAAAAGAGTGATGTAAGGAGATCTGTATTACAAAGATCCTTTCTAACATACTTAAGGAAGTGCTGCCCCAGATTATTAACATAGCACAGTCAGCCTTTGTTAAAGGTAGGAGTATTAGTGATAACATCCTAATTGCTCAAGAACTATTCCAAGGATACTCCAGGAAGATAGGACCTTCTAGATGTGCCCTTAAGATTGATCTTAGGAAAGCCTTTGATACGGTTCACTAGGAATTTCTTTTTGACACCCTTAAGGCATTCCAGTTCCCTGCAATCTTCATAGGGTGGATCAAAGCTTACATTACCTCAGCCATGTTTTCTATTAAATAATTTGGCACTCTTGCATATTTTTTTAGTAGCTCATGTGGGTTTCGTCAAGGCGACCCACTCTCCCCTTTCCTGTTTGTCATAGTTATGGAGATGCTTTCCCTTTAACTTAACAAAGCTACCTCAGCCACTGGCTTAACATATCATTGGAAGACCAAGGCTTGCAAACTTACTCACCTCTTTTTTGCTGATGATATCATCATCTTCAGCCATGTTATCTTACCTTCCATTACTATTTTTTTTCCTCTAAGTTTGTTTGTATATTGAAAAAGAAAAGAGATAAAACAATCGCTAAGGGCATATCCCAGAAGCTTTTGATAGAACCACATGGGATAACCCCAAAAATTGACAACAAAAGACTAACAACCAAGCCAAATGAAAGAACAAGGAGCATTACTAAGCAGGACAAAAGTAAATACAAGCATGAAAACTTAAACAACCAATCACTGCAGTAGCCGAAGAGGATGATGAAACATGGGAGGAACTACGAGTGCCAGTAGGATAAACCAGAGGGGTGAACCATATAAGCCGAACCCTGAAGCCAAAACCTGTATCCCCCAGCATCCCGAAAATAAGAGGCCGAACCCCAAAGCCAAACCAAGATGCCAAGCCCAGATGTCAGCCCAGTCCTTAACTGGCCATAAAAGTCGAACCCAGAAACGGACTAAAGTGGCTACTGAACCCATAACGAATAGAAGTAATAGCTGAACCTAACTGCTAAAGAGGCCATACTGCTATGGAAGCTGAACTGCCGAACTGCCAAGGAAGTCGAACTGCCAACACAAAAGAAGCTGAACTGTAAATTCTACGTGTGCCAAGAAGTCGAAGCAAGTGAAACTAACCAGACCAGAACCCCCCAACTTTTAACTTGACCAAAGAGCTGAACCATGAGGCCGAACCCTTTAGCACCAGACCTGCCCTGCCTTGCCGAACTAGTTAAATCCTAGATATAGGCCTCACAACCAAACACTGAGGTTAGGCCTGTTCTGAGCAGCTTTGAGGAATTTGGGAGAAGAGGATAACCTAGAATTAATGACCGTGATAATCTCCCTAGTTAAAACTCCCGAAGGCATCTTGACCTTGGTATAAACAATGGAGTTCCTAACTGCCCAAAGTTTGTATATAGATGTAGAAAAAATAAGCTTTAAAATATCAGACCTAATAGAATTCCCTTTGAAGTGAATGACGAAATCCACTAGACTATCCCAACTTAGTTGAGTAGGAGACCAGGCACCAAATTCAAGAACATAGGAGAAGACTGAAGCAGAATAGGAACATTCAAAGAACAAATGAGAGAAGGTCTCGGCCTGTGTTTCACAAAAAGGGCAACTCTTGATGCGGAAGCTAGAATAAGAAGAGAACCTATCATTTGTGGGAAGCCTGTGCCGAAGAGCCAGCCACAGGGTAAAGGAGAATCGGGGAACCTGGAAGGAGTGCCATAACATATTCGCCCAGGGAACTTTCTGAGCTCGCAGGCGAATAGATTCCCAAATATTGGAAGTTTTGACAAATTTTAGCTCAAGGTTGTCCCATAAAATTAGGTCCTCGACAACTGAAGGGTTAGGAATAGAGGAAAATAAGCTACAGAATTGCTGAACCTCATTTTGGTTACTAGTTCTCAATGCCCAAGCTCCTAGGGATGTGATATTGGTGATACGAGCATTAAAGGGGATTCTGGAGTTGGAGAGCAGAGAAGAAGGGTTTAAGGGCTGTCCATGCATCTAGTGGTCATGCCAGAGGCTGAATAGGTTGCCATTCCTAACTCTATATGAAAGGAACCGGAGAGCTATGGGAAGAAGTTTAAGGATCTTACGCCATATCCATGAACAGTCCAAGGGGTTCGAGATATGCCAGAAGTTGGTCCTTGATTGAAATGAAGATTTGACCCATTTAGCTCACAAGGAAGGAGAAGAAGTGGAGATGACCTTGAGGAGTTGGAGAATTATGAGTGCTGAATTCCAATAATTAAGATTTTTAATCGCTAGGCCACCTTCACAGAGTGGAAGGGACAGATCCTTCCACGAAACTTTAGAGCCATGTCGAAGGAGAGAAGATCCCTTCCAAAGAAATCTACACATGATAGATTGGATGGCTCTTAGAACCGATTTAGGAAGAATAAAATGGGTGGCCCAGTAAGATTGAATAGCAAATAACACTGATTTTATCAACTACACTCTACCAGAATAGGAGAGAAAGTGGGAAGTCCACGAGGAGACTCTGGCAGTAATTTTGTGAATCAGAGGCTGACAATCGGAGTGGGAAAGTTTAGAGGAAATTAGAGGAACCCCAAGAAATCTAATAGGTAAAACCCCTAGCGGAATACCCAGCAGAAGGCTAATATTTTCCTTAACATCCGTCAGAACATTAGCTAAAAAACAAAAACTTTTGAGAGCATTGGGGATCAGACCGGAGAATATGGAAAAGGATTGAATGCACGAGTGGATTATTGAGAAAGAGGATAAGTCCCCATGGAAAAAAAGGAGAATGTCATCTGTGAAGCACAAATGTGAAATTTTGCAAGAATCTGCTTTCCAATGACACTTGAAATTAGGCAGCAAAGTGTCCTTATTTAGAATCATGGAAAAGGCTTCCATTGCTAGTAAAAACAAATAAGGTGACAGATGATCCCCTTGCCTAAGTCCCCTTGCTCCCTTGAAATAGCCAGCTAGAGTACCATTGACTTTGATAGAAAACATAGTCGTTGTGATGCACTCTTGAATCCAATTTATGAAGATTGGAGGAAAATGAAGAAGGCCCAACAGGTCCAGAAGAAATCCCTAGTCAACAGTGTCGATGGCTTTCTGAATATCTATTTTGAGAGCACACCAGGTAGGACTGAAAAGTCTGTGGTAATTCCTGAAAAGCTCCTGCGCAAGAAGAATATTGTCACTGATGCTTCTCCCCGAGATGAAGGCCCACTGGGCATGGTCAATAATGGATGGGAGAACTAATTTTAGCCTATTAGCAAAAGAATCTTTGCTATACATTTGTAGATTGTGTTGCAGCATGAGATATGTCTAACGTCAGACATTATGGATGGGTTTTTTTACTTCGGAATCAAGGCAATAGCGGTAGCATTGACACCACTCAGAAGATGACCAGATAAGAAGAAAGAGTGCACAACGGCTGTGAAATCATGCCCGATAGTATCCCAGCAGTGTAGAAAGAAATTAACATTGAACCTGTCAGGGCCAGGGCTTTTATTCTTTTTCATGGATAAAAAAACTGTAAGAATTTCAGAATCAAAGATTGGGTTGATTAAAGCAACCGCCTGTGCTTGAGAGATCCTCTTGGTAACGTAATTTTTGAGATCATCACTGCCAGGATAGGAGAGAAAGGAAGACCCCAACAAATCTTGGTAGTAGGCCACCGCCACTTGTTGGATACCCTGCTGGTCTTCAATAAGCTCACCGGTGCTATTGAAGATAGAGAGAATTTTTTTATGATTCCAATTACTCTTGATGACGTTGGCGAAGAATTTATTATTTTTATCCCCCTGGGCAAGCCAACTGGCCCAGTATTTTTGGAGCAAGAGAGATTCTTCAAGGGCCAGAGCTTTCCATAATGACTTGGAACAATTATCTTCTAAAGTAAGAAGATAAGAGTTCAAAGGGTCGGCATGGAGAGAAATCTAAATAGAGGTGAACTGAACCTACTGAGTACATTCATTGCTCGAAAGATTACCATTAGAAGAATTCAGGACTACGAGGGCACTTTTGGTTCTACGTAGCTTCTCATTGAATTTGAAAAAGGGATTCCCACGGATTTTGATATTCCAATAATCCGAGACAACAACATCAAACCCTTCTAGATCAAGCATAAAGTTAAAGAATTGGAAATATTTCTTGAGCCTTTGAAAATGAAGACCAGTATTAAGAATAACTGGGTAATGATCAGAAAGAGCTTGAGGTCCATAAGTGGCTTGAGAGTCAGACATAGAGTTGAACCAAGAATTGCTACCCATTGCTCTGTCCAGCTTTCTGTGGATAAGATTTTTAACCTGGCAATTCCACCAAGTGTACTGAGGCCCAATAACACGGATATCATATACCCCAAGAGTTTCTAAGCAATCATTGAAGTCATTCATACCAGCATCCCAAGTAGAATCACCACCTTCTTCTTCCGAGACACTCTTGATAGTGTTGAAGTCCCCAAGAATGCACCAAGTGTCCGAAGAGAGCATGAACTTCAGATCAGACCACAATTATCGATGTTCCACTATAGAGTTCAGGCCGCAGACTATAGAGGCCAAGATAGGGATATTTCCATTAAGGGGGTAGAGTTTAAAGTGTGACATTTGGATAGATTGGAACATGATATCTACTCTCCAAATATTTGGATCCCAACCCACCCAGATCCTGCCATTCGGGTGGTGGTCATAATTAAACACCCAGGCCTAGTTACGACATATGGCCCTCGAAATTCTGAGGGCATTTGAAGCTTTTATTCTGGTCTCAATGAGACCCACAAAAGAGATATGGTTGTTTAACAAAAAGTTGCAAACAAAAGCCTACTTTGGCTTCTTATTTAATCCGCTGACATTATAGGAACAAAAATATGTCATAGAGAAATGCGTTATAGATTAGTCATGAAGGGGAGGACCCCTTGAACCTTTGTTCCTCTTCTTAGAATTTGGAGTATTCTCCTTTCCAGGTCTAGACTTACGCTTTAGGTCCCTACAATCCTTCTCATCAACTTGCTTAAGCTTATCTCTTAAAGGGTCAGGAGGAATGGGAAAATCAGACTCGTCACCCGGACCAAGGGGGGAAGCTATTGGAGAGAAGACATTAGTAAAGGATACAAGGGAGAAGGAAGTTTATGACCTTTGGAAACCACATTCCATGAACCATCAGGATCGAGAGGATCGGGAGAGGGGGAGGCCATGGCTTTGGAAGGAGAAGCGGAGCACGGGTCCGTGCAAGGAATAGGAGAAGGCTTTGCAACCGTCGATGTTTTATTACTAGACTCAGGGAATCAGTATTCCCACGAGTCTAGTAATTAAACATCGACGGGATAGCCTCCTGGTGGAGGGACCACACAACATACATTCATATACATCGCGTCTCACCGTATGAAAGTGATGACGTGTGCGAAGCACTAATATCACAAGCAGATATGGTGCGAAGCACTAAGTGCAATAAGGAAATGCATTCGTACACATTCATCATAAATGTAAATACAACATCCACGCACAAGCAGATAATATTTTTGAAAAGATTGTAATAACGGCTTAAGTCCTCTTACTGGATTCCCCAGCAGAGTCGCCACCTTTTGACGTTGGGATTTTTAATTGTCCTGTTAGATCTTAGTAGGCACAAGTTATCTAGAAGGGGGGGGGGGTTGAATAGATAATTTATAATATTTTCTTTGTAGCTTGATCTAAGATAATTATTAAGACTTTGCGGAATTAGTGTTTGTTTTAATCTCTTTTTATCAAGCAATGTAGTTATGAGCAGTTAAGGCAGTTATGGCAGATATAGCAGTTATAGTATGAATATAAATGACACAGTTGTTTTTAAGTGGTTCAGAGCACTCAAAGCTCCTAGTCCACTCTTCTACTCAACGAGTAGGATATCCACTAAGGATGTCTTTTACAATCTTCTAAATCGCACAGATTCCTTCTAGACCAACAGTCTAGAAACTTTTCCAGTTCACTTTTGAACTCTTCAAGTCCAACAGACTTGGCTTTCTTACAGTTCACTGCGAACTCTTCAAGTCCAGCAAACTTGATATACTTCTTCAGTTGTTTGATGATTGCTGTTGTTGCGTTCTGAAGGTTGCTACTCAGTTTGCTGTGTAAGCTCTGGTTTGTAGTAGCTGAGTAGCTGAGCAAGCTTTTTAATATCTCAGATCGTAGAGTTGAGCCTTAGAGAGTTCTTCACGTTGAATGTTTATGCTTGCTTGTTTGTTATATTTTTCTTTCTTCTGTCTGATCTGTATATATGTGATGTTGAAAACTATCCGTTGGATCCATCCGTTGTGGCATTAAATGCACCTGAATTCTCTGTACTGTGATGGAGACATATCTGTACATCTTCTGAATTCTGCATTCTGGACCACTGACACTGCAGGCTGCTTTTTCACCTACCACCTGAAAAGGTGTTTTGTCCCTTTTCATTCATAGTACTATCCTTAGCTTCTTCAATACGCTTCTTTGTTGCATCCTAAGGATATTTCATTTATTCTGGGACTGATGGGCACTGTAGCATTTAGGATCCATTCCTCGTATTTGTTGAATTGACAATTCATGAGGCCTTAGCGTTTTCTGACATGACAGATGTTGCTCTACGATTTGGATTGTTGTGCTTTATGATTCAAATCGTGTTGTTGACTCTACAATCCCGAGAGCACACTACGATCGTTGACTCTGCTACGATCGTAGAGTTAGCTGGGTGAACGTTGAGTCCACTCTACGATCGCTGACTTGATCTTGTGTTCATCTGATCTTGTCCGACTACGATCTCTGCATTTGTTCAGTGGACTCTACAATCGCAGAGTGTGATCTACGATCCTTGTCTTTGACTTCAGCATCGCTAGACTCTACGATTCTGAGCGTAGAGTGCATTTCATACTTAGCTTCGGCAGATTGTCGTTCGGCTTATAGGCAGGCTGTCTCTACGATTTCAGAACATGACTTCCTCAGTACATTACGATCCTGAGGAGGCTCTTCTTGATACACTACGATCCTTCTTCGTTTCCCCTGGAAGTCTACGAACTCTGAGATCTCACCATCTTGCATACTCCTATTCTGCCTTGATAGCTCTCGAGTTGACTCTGACTCTCCTGGCAGACTACGACTTCTGGTGCAGTGCTTCGAAGATCAGACGAGCCTATCTATTTCATCATAAGATCAACCTAACAATATTGATCTCTCCATTACTAAGTCCTTGTACATAGTTTAATTTAAGGACCTTACAATAATCACAAGTATATTAAAACATCAAATCATGCTGTGCATTTTCCCAACAATCTCCCCCTATTTGATGTTGACATAACTAAGGAGATTTGTTGTTATGATTATTGATTATATGCAGTGCAGAAGAATAACCATGACTTAGTATTTCAGTTAGCAGCTGAAATTTCTAGAGAATAAGCATGAATTTATTGATGTTTGAAGATAGATGTTACATTTGAAATAGATACATCAATAAGAAGTGAAAATTTAACTTATCTCTATTTTCTTGGCTTCTTACTCCTTGGAGGGTTTGCCTTTTCTTCTGCTCTCCTTTTTCTGCTGGCTTCATCTCTTTTAGCCAAGTCTTCGAGCTCACTTGGACTTAATCTTGGATTGTGGTCATGCCTGTTCATAAATGACGGATCTCCAATTGGCATTCTTAGACCTGTTGCGATTACTCCTTGTGAGCTAGAAGTTGGCCCTTGACTTCTCAAAGGTTGAGCCACTAAGACTTCCTGCTGATCTGAGCGTTGAGTCTGTTGAGAGATATGCCTTGCAGGCGGATTTCTAGTTGTCTGGAATTCGCGCCCCTTGTGCCCTTGGTCTGCACGATCTACTTCCCGATCTCCCTTGCTTCTTTTCTCCCCCTTTATGTCAGCATCAAGAGTTCGAATGTCATCTGACAGACGAGCAATTCCTTGAACAAGTTCGTTCAGCTGACTTTTGGTCTGAGCAATGTCTTCTCTATTTTCTTTAATGAGAACTTCAGACCTTGCTTCTCTTCGTTGAAGAATGGATAGAACGTTGTCTGTTTGTTGGCCGCTGCTGACATAGAATTGTTGAAACTCTTTGACAGCAGTCTGGAGATTCTGAATGCTTTGTAACATCTGTTTGTTCTGAGATTCTTGAGTTTGCTGTAAGATTAAGACTGCATCCCTATGTCTTTTGGCTGCTTGGAAGTGAATGTCATCCCTGTCCTTTATGCTTTGAAGCATTTCACTGATGATCTCTTTTAGTGTTTTGGACAATTCAGAGCTCAGAGATTGTGGAAGGGTGTTTGCAGCATTGATCATGGATGTCAGTCTTAGCTGAATCAGTTCAGAGTGATCGTCAAGACTTTCTTCTAGTTCCTTGATCACATTCTTAGACATAGCTGATAGATCTGCCTTGGTAGACAAGTCTGAGAGAATCTCATCCATCTGGGGAATTCTTGAGGAAGAGGGTGGAGTATTGTTGAATTATTCTTTTAGGGACCAAAGAGCAAGTTCAAGATTAAAGCAGTCATTTCTGGACGAGGAAGGGATGTTGGATGAAGGGGCTTGTGTTTGGATGGTTGGGATAGGTGACTCTACGATTCCGATATTTGATTCTTCTGGAGGGCTAAAGTCTGGAATCGTAGAACAAGAGATGTGTTGTAGCTGAGCAAAGTTGGCTTGTTCTGGTTCTTTAGTCACAGAATTTTGGAATTCTGTAACTGGAAACTGATTTACTGGGTTGAGAACTACTTCCATCCATTTAGGGAATTCATAGAAATAACTAAATGAAGATGATGGTTGATGATTAACTCTAAAGCTTGTGGGGATAGTCAATACCTCAGCTTTGGCATTTGATGAAGAATGATTTGTAATCAACTTCTTAGCAAAGATGACTTCCCTTGGAAATCTATGTGCCAGAACTGTGATTGCTGGATATTCCTTGAAGCTCCAGAACATGTGGTCCCATGATTTCATAATCTGAGCTTGATGGTATGCCATCATGGGTAGGTAAGAGAACATTTGGTTGTACAGGTAGCTTCTGTATCCATCTCTACCTACACCAGTTATTTCAAGCTCATCATCATCATCCTCTTTCTCTTCTTTGTTGTCTTCTGATGAGTCCATTAAATCAATGACCTTTGGCAAAGGTTCATCTCTATCTTGAGCAAGGACTTCTTCTTCAGTCATTAGGATATTGTGAGGCTCCCCCTCAATATGATCACCTTCTTTTAGAAACTCCCCCTCAGCTGGAACTTCTTCTTGAGTTAGAAACTCCCCCTCAGCTGGAACTTCTTCTTGAGCAGTAGCCTTCTCCCCCTCAGCAGGTACATTCTTCTCTTCGGTTGCTTGGGGCAGTTCTACTTTTACAGCCATGCTCTTGGCTTCCTTCTCCAGAACCTTTTCATTTTCAAGAATATACTTCTTGACCAACCTTCTCTTTGCTTTGCCAGTGTTTTCTTTGGTTGTCCTACCACATTGACTGGCCACTGTCCTTGAAGCAGTTTCCTCCATTTCTGCCACACTTGGCCTGGTTTCAGAGAACAGCAGAGTCTCTACGATTGAAGACACTGTTGGTCTTTTGGACTCATGACCAGCCTTATTCTTCTTTAAGAGTTGTGAAATGGTGGTTTGATCCTCTTCAGCCTCTTTTTGCTGTTGTATGTTCCTCAGCCTCCTTAGAGTTTCTATGTCAGAGGACTCAATAGGCATGTTAGTTGCAGATCCCTGAGGCTCTTCGACTTGTGTTCCCCTCAGCTTTCTCTTGCCCTTGCTTTTTCTGACAAGACTAGAGGGTTCTCCTTTATCTGCTTCTTCTTCTTCTCCAGCCTCATTAACAATAGCAATTCCTGCTTCCCCTTGCTCCCCAGTTCTCCCACTTGACTCTGTCATCATTCTTGTATACTCAGCCGGGTTTCTTTCCCAATTTTTAAACAACTGCTGTGTCATTCTTCGGTTTGGGTTGATGGCTTCTCCTTCATCATCCCCAATTTTATCACCCACAGCAGATTGCAGAATGATGCTAATAAATCTTCCACACAGCATCTTCTGAGGACTTTTTGACTTCTTCGAGCCTACAATCCACTTGCCAATCCACTCCAGTAGTATGGCTCCATAATTTAGTTGAATTCCAAGAGTTATTGCAGTCATGAGTTTGAGTTGAACTTCATTAACAGAGTCATGACCTGAACTCTTATAGCAGATACATTTCCCAACAATGTCAGCTAGAAATTCATACCTTTGAGGGAATTCCTTCTTTTTATAGCCTTTTACAGAGGAGTTCTTTTTGTGATGCATTTTCTTCAATCCCTCTTCAAATCTTATGCTGTCGAGAGGTGAGTGCCCTGTATCCTTGAAGCCAAGGGCCAGATTGAAGTCTTCTTCCCTTAGCATCATTTCAACTCCTCTTACCCGTGTAGTGATGGTGTTGAGTTCGTACACTCCATTTTTGTAGAACTCTTTCACTAACTCGGGATAGATGAGGGTGTCGGTACTCAGCGCTTCTTCGAGACCTGCCTTCTTTAGTAGTGCTAATGTTTTGTGAAACTTTGGAGGAGCATCCTTGAACTCATCGAAGCAGAGTCTGTAGCCTGAGATTACATTTGAAACAGCCATGATTCTGTGGTAGAGAAGTGGAATGTGATTGAGCTTTTTTCTTGAGTTAGGGTTTTGCTTTGAGAGAGAGAGATTATCTTTTGAACTTCAGATTTAAAAAAATACGGTTCCAATTAGTTCTTGTAGCTTCCCTCTCTCTTTTTGACTTGGTGGGACAGGTGTCGCTTTTTGCTTGGCTCTACGTCTTGGATTTGATTGAATGTACTGATTTGCCCTTTGAGTCTTTAGTGCTGAAATGTCCTTAGAATGACTACGATCGTTGAGGTAGTCTTCTGGTCGTTGAGTCTGTCTACCATCCGTAATCTGTCCTTTTTGCTGTACGGTCTACGATCGTCGAGTCTGCTTGACAGTTGTTGAGTCTGATCATCATTCGTAGAGTCTGTCTTTTCTACTCTAAGGTCGTGGACTTCCCTTGATTATATCTATGATGTTGAGTTTAGCCTTTGTACCTGTTATGGTTAGTACAGTCTAGAGCATATATTTCATGGTTGAAGATTTAGCATCCCTAGTTCACTTAATAACTTATTGAATCTGGATTCATCTAGTGGTTTAGTAAAAACATCTGCAAGTTGATTTTCAGTAGGAATATATTGTAGTGATATAGTTCCATTTTGCACATGATCCCTAATAAAGTGATACCTTATTTCAATATGCTTGGTCCTAGAATGCATAACAGGATTATAGTTATTGCTATGGCACTTGTGTTATCACAGTGTATGGGTATCGATTTGAAATCAAACCCATAGTCAGCTAGCTGGTTTCTCATCCATAGAATTTGAGCACAGCAGCTGCCAGCAGCAATATATTCAGCTTCTGCAGTCGAAGTGGACACTGAGTTTTGCTTTTTGCTGAACCAGGACACAAGCCTATTTCCTAGCAACTGACAGGTGCCACTGGTACTCTTTCTATCTATCTTACATCCTACAAAATCAGCATCTGTGTATCCTGTTAATTCAAATGAGGATTCCTTGGGATACCAAAGCCCCAAGTAAGGTGTGCCTTTGAGATACCTGAAGATTCTTTTTACAGCAGATAAATGAGACTCTTTAGGGTTATCCTGAAATATAGCACATATGCATGTTGCGAACATTATGTCTGGTCTACTAGCAGTTAGGTACAAAAGAGAACCTATCATACCTCTGTATTGAGTTATATCAATACCTTTACCACTCTCATCTTTGTCAAGCTTAGTTGCAGGAGCAATTGGAGTTTTCATGGGGGAAGCTGATTCCATGCCATATTTCTTTAACAAATCTTTGATGTATTTGGCTTGATTTATGAATATCCCTTCATTAGTTTGCTTAACTTGTAATCCAAGGAAGAAATTCAGTTCACCCATCATGCTCATTTCAAACTTGCTCTGCATTAGCTTAGAGAATCTCTTGCATAATTTTTCGTCAGTAGAACCAAAAATGATGTCATCAACATATATTTGAACTAGTAAGACTTTGTCTTTGTGCTTTCTAAGGAATAATGTGGTATCTACCCTGCCTCTAGTGAACCCATTTTCTATTAAGAAGTTAGTTAGAGTTTCATACCATGCTCTAGGTGCTTGTTTAAGACCATATAAGGCTTTATCTAATCTATAGACATAATTGGAAAGGGATGGATTGATAAAACCTGGAGGTTGTTCGACATAGACTTCTTCTTGAAGCTCTCCGTTTAGAAATGCACTCTTGACATCCATCTGGAAGACTTTGAACTTCATGTGGGCAGCAAAGGCGAGAAAGATTCTGATGGCTTCTAGCCTTGCAACGGGTGCAAAAGTCTCATCATAGTCGATACCTTCTTCTTGAGAATAGCCCTTTGCTACTAATCTTGCCTTGTTCCTGGTAATGACTCCATCTTCATCCATTTTGTTTCTGAAGACCCACTTAGTTCCTATCACTGGATGATCATTTGGTCTTGGCACTAATCTCCACACCTTGCTTCGTTCAAACTGGTTGAGTTCTTCTTGCATAGCTTCTATCCAACTGGAGTCTTCCATTGCATCCTCTATTTTCTTTGGCTCAATTTGTGATAGGAAGCTTAGATAGAAACATTCATTATGAGTAGCAGATCTTGTTTTGATTCTAGCATTCAGATCTCCAATGATTAGATCCTGAGTGTGATCTCTTGCCCATCTGCTGCCAGTTGGAACATCTGTCCTGATACCTTCCTGTCTTAAGTCTTCAAGGTCTATTTCTTCTTCTTGTAGTGGAGATTCATTAACTTGGATGGTCCTCTCTATGATTTCATTATCATGCTCTACGACTTCTCTGTCTTGTACTTCACTCGTAGTGTTGGCCTCGACAACTTCAGTCGTAGTGTTCGCATCATTGGTCGTAGTGTCTTGAGGTACTGCTTTGTCTAAGTCAGTTTCATCAAAAATGACGTGTATTGAGACTTCGACATTCAGCTTCTTTTTGTTGAACACTCTGTATGCCTTGCTGTCCGTGGCATATCCAAGGAAAATTCCTTCATCTGATTTTGGTTGAAATTTTGTCAGATATTGTTTTCCATTGTTGAGAATATAGCATGCACATCCAAAGACGTGGAAGTAGCTGACATTTGGCTTTCTTCCTTTCCATAGTTCGTAGGGCGTCTTCTTGATCGTAGAGTGGATTAGTGATCTGTTCTGAGTGAAGCATGCAGTGTTGACTGCTTCTGCCCAAAAATATTCAGGCAGACGGACTGCTGCTAGCAAAGTTCTCCCAGCCTCTATCAGGGTTCTGTTCTTTCTTTCAGCGACTCCATTTTGTTGAGGAGTTCGTGGAGCTGAGAAGTTATGATTGATGCCATTGTCTGTGCAGAACTGATCCATTTCTGAAAAATCAAATTCTCTACCATGATCACTTCTTATAGCCTTGATTTTCTCTCCTTTCTCGTTCATCACCATTCTGAACATCTTGATTAATATGGAGCTTGTCTCATCCTTTGAAGTCAGGAAGAATACCCATGTGAATCGAGTGTAGTCGTCGACTATGACTAGAGAGTATCTTTTTCCTCCGAGACTGGTTGTTGGTATAGGTCCAAAAAGATCCATGTGAAGCAACTGCAGGGGCTTGTCAATGGAGTTATCAGTCTTGCCTTTGAATGAGCTTCTGGTTTGTTTTCCAAATTGACAAGCATTACATATCCTTTCCTTCACAAAGTTGAACTTAGGAAGACCAGCCACGAGACCTTTTGCTGCCAGTTTGGACATGCTTTTAAAGTTAAGATGGGATAATCTTCGATGCCATAGCCAGCTCACCTCTTCAGAGGCTTTAGCTAGAAAACATATTATTTCGTCTGAGCTTAGTTGTCCAAGATTTACTGTGTAGACATTTCCTTCTCTTGTTCCGGTTAGCTTTACTGCAGATGTCTTCATATCTCTGACTTGACATTGATTATTGATGAATGTTACTTGATGTCCCTTGTCGCAGAGTTGACTAATGCTTAGAAGGTTGTGCTGCAGACCTTCCACATAGGCCACTTTACTGAATGATATCACACCATTTCCGGCTGAGCCATAGCCTCTTGTCTTGCCAGTACCATTATCTCCAAAGATGACTGAGGGACCCTCCTTTTCTACATAGTTGGATAGTAGAGCTTTGTTCCCTGTTATATGTCTTGAGCAACCACTGTCCAGATACCATGTTGAGGACGTGGAGCTCTTTTCCTGTCACAACATTTGAACCTTCATTTTGGTACCCATATTTGCATGGGTCTTACTTTGTTAGTGCCTTTGGGGACCCAAATTTGTCTAATCTTGGGTCTCACATGCATGGAATTATACTAACACTTTGTGGCCTTATGACCGTATTTATTGCAAATGAAGCATCTATTATAATGCATGCCTGTGTGTGTGTGGTGATTCATCTTCCACTTGGACTTGTATGGTTTCTTAGTAAACCTTCTGTTAAACTGACTCTCTTTCTTCCACGTGTCCTTAGATTTCATAGATAGTGATGAGTGTGCCTTACCTCTGCTGTACCTTCCCAGTTGATTCGTAGAGTCGATTTTGTTTGACTCTACAATTCTTCGAGGTTGGTAAGTAGAGGTTGGGTTACTCTTTTCCTTGATGAAACCCAGACCAGCGTGAGATCCTTTACTTCTCTGAGTATAGCTAGAGACAGTGGAACAAGGTTGAACTTGTTCTTCCAACTGTGAGGATTTTACATAAGCAATATCTCTACCAAAACTTGAGACATAACTGGTGCTAGCTTCCATTGTTTTTTCCATACTTAGCTCTGAGGTGGATCCCCCAAAGCCTAAGCTCGTTCTGTCGAATGCGCTTTTCTGACTAGAGAGCAGGTAATCCATGGACGATGTGGATCTGTTCCATGCAGAGATAGTCTTCTCTAGATCCTCAATTTTAGAGGTTAGCATAGACTCTCTTTGAGCATGTTGTGTGTGTGTCTGTTTCAAAGTTTCATTCTCAACTTCAAGCTTGGAGAGAAGATTAGTACTTAAAAGGGCTGTTTCAAGCTCTTCTTGAACTTTCTTCTTCTCCTCTTGAAGAAGAGAATGATCTTTAGACAAGACTCTGAACCACTTCATGTATTGATGTAGATCAGTGGTTATGCCATGCAAAGCAGTTCTTAAGTCACTTATATCTACATCAGGAGAATTAAAATCAAATACCTCATCGATACTTACATCATGTATACTTAGGCTTTGTTTGTCCTTTGCATGTTTGGCCATTAAGCACAGATTGGCCATATGTGGTTCTTCCTCATCTCCGGATTCTGCATTTGAGTCGTTATCTGAATCACTCCATGATCCTCCAGCAACCAAGACTTTGTCTCTCTTCTGAGTCCCCTTGGTTCCTTTGTATTCTTTCTTTGCCTTGGATTTCTTCTTTAGCTCTTCTTTGATAGGTTTGTTGCAGTTGGCAATAAAATGACCAGGTTTCTTGCAGTTGTAGCATAGATCATTTATTTGTTCCTGGCTGACGTAGTTGCTGACTTTCCTAAGCTTGCCGATTCTTCCTTGTCGCATGAATCTTCTTAGTCTCTTTACCAGCATAGCAAGATCATCATCATCGTCTTCATCATCATCATAGTCAGTCTCAGTGATGGCTTTTGATGCACCTTCATTTGCTTTGAGAGCAACACCTTTGTCTTTTCTTCTTCCTTCCGAAAGGGTTTCAGCACGTTGAGTTAGCTCTAGCTCGTATGTCAGGAGATTGCCATACAGTTGTTGAACTGTCATCTCATTAAGATTCTTTGACTCTCGTATCGCAGTGGTCTTTGCATCCCACTTGCTTGGTAGAGCTCTCATGAACTTTATGGTCAGATCTTTGTTGGGATAGATCTTTCCATATGCTCGTAGAGAGTTGAGCAGAATGTTGAATCTTTCATAAGTGGCAGTTACATTTTCGCCTTGCACATGAGCAAACATTTCGTACTGCTGAGTTAGAAGAGACTGTTTGTTCTCTCTAACTTCTTCAGTTCCTTCGTGCATGATCAGCAGTGCTTCCTAAACCTCCTTAGCTGTTTTGCTGTTTACAACGTTTTCAAACAGATCGTCCTCTAAAGATTGGAACAGGATGTTCTTCGCCTTTTTGTCAAGTTGGACAGCTCTATTCTCTGTGTCTGTCCATTCTTCTTTTACTTTTATTTGTACTCTGTTTGGATCGTCAATGGTTGGTGCAAGCTTTGTTGGTATATAGGGCCCATTAAGAACAGTCTCAAATAGATCTTCATCTATTGAGTCCATGTAAGCTTGCATCCTGACTTTCCAGTTCGCAAATTTATCCTTGTTGCACATTGGTGGCTTGCTGCCTCCCCCGGTCCTGGATTCGCTTGATACGAGTGCCATTGGATCTACTAAAGCGTGTAAGCTGTAAAAATAGAACCTGCTCTGATACCAATTGTTAGATCTTAGTAGGCACAAGTTATCTAGAAGGGGGGGGGGTTGAATAGATAATTTATAATCTTTTCTTTGTAGCTTGATCTAAGATAATTATTAAGACTTTGCGGAATTAGTGTTTGTTTTAATCTCTTTTTATCAAGCAATGTAGTTATGAGCAGTTAAGGCAGTTATGGCAGATATAGCAGTTATAGTATGAATGTAAATGACACAGTTGTTTTTAAGTGGTTCAGAGCACTCAAAGCTCCTAGTCCACTCTTCTACTCAACGAGTAGGATATCCACTAAGGATGTCTTTTACAATCTTCTGAATCACACAAATTCCTTCTAGACCAACAGTCTAGGAACTTTTTCAGTTCACTTTTGAACTCTTCAAGTCCAACAGACTTGGCTTTCTTACAGTTTACTGCGAACTCTTCAAGTCCAGCAAACTTGATATACTTCTTCAGTTGTTTGATGATTGCTGTTGTTGTGTTCTGAAGGTTGCTACTCAGTTTGCTGTGTAAGCTCTGGTTTGTAGTAGCTGAGTAGCTGAGCAAGCTTTTTAATATCTCAGATCGTAGAGTTGAGCCTTAGAGAGTTCTTCACGTTGAATGTTTATGCTTGCTTGTTTGTTATATTTTTCTTTCATCTGTCTGATCTGTATATATGTGATGTTGAAAACTATCCGTTGGGTCCATCCGTTGTGGCATTAAATGCACCTGAATTCTCTGTACTGTGATGGAGACATATCTGTACATCTTCTGAATTCTGCATTCTGGACCACTGACACTGCAGGCTGCGTTTTCACCTACCACCTGAAAAGGTGTTTTGTCCCTTTTCATTCATAGTACTATCCTTAGCTTCTTCAATACGCTTCTTTGTTGCATCCTAAGGATATTTCATTTATTCTGGGACTGATGGGCACTGTAGCATTTAGGATCCATTCCTCGTATTTGTTGAATTGACAATTCATGAGGCCTTAGCGTTTTCTGACATGACAGATGTTGCTCTACGATTTGGATTGTTGTGCTTTATGATTCAAATCGTGTTGTTGACTCTACGATCCCGAGAGCACACTACGATCGTTGACTCTGCTACGATCGTAGAGTTAGCTGGGTGAACGTTGAGTCCACTCTACGATCGCTGACTTGAGCTTGTGTTCATCTGATCTTGTCCGACTACGATATCTGCATTTGTTCAGTGGACTCTACGATCGCAGAGTGTGATCTACGATCCTTGTCTTTGACTTCAGCATCGCTAGACTCTACGATTCTGAGCGTAGAGTGCATTTCATACTTAGCTTCGGCAGATTGTCGTTCGGCTTATAGGCAGGCTGTCTCTACGATTTCAGAACATGACTTCCTCAGTACATTACGATCCTGAGGAGGCTCTTCTTGATACACTACGATCCTTCTTCGTTTCCCCTGGAAGTCTACGAACTCTGAGATCTCACCATCTTGCATACTCCTATTCTGCCTTGATAGCTCTCGAGTTGACTCTGACTCTCCTGACAGACTACGACTTCTGGTGCAGTGCTTCGAAGATCAGACGAGCCTATCTATTTCATCATAAGATCAACCTAACAATCTTGATCTCTCCATTACTAAGTCCTTGTACATAGTTTAATTTAAGGACGTTACAATAATCACAAGTATATTAAAACATCAAATCATGCTATGCATTTTCCCAACATGTCCCTTTCCGTTACTTGTTCTTTGGTGTTCTCATTTTAGGTGAGATTTGTTTGAAAAAACAAGTGAAAAGGTTCGACATTTATAATGTCGACGATGGACTATTAAGAGTTGTCAGTTGATTTTTTAAATGGTTGTACCAACACAACTGAGAAAAAGTTTGCACATTGACCCAGTGATGTGACACTGTTAAACGGTTCAGTGAAATAGAGATTCGTTAGGGTCCGGGGACTTGGTTATGTGGAGGGAAGGTGTTAGGCACCCCCCGACATCCGTGTTACCACGGTGACCACCTCTTTTCAAGAAACTATTATATGAATGTGTGTGTGGGGGTCAATGTGCTGTAATTTGGAAGTAGTGCGAGGCCTCGTTCGCACCTATATACACAAGTTTTGAATTTATGTAAAAATTCAGTTTTTAGCAATATATGGGTGTGATGTTTTATAAAAAAGGTTTTTCAAACCCTGATACTCAATAGTAATTGAGACCTTTTGATACTTCCATTTTATTAAGTATCCGGCATGATTGATTTTATTTTGCAGATGCGAGGCATCTGTATAAAAATATAAAATACAAAATAATGTCGACTTCTTCGTGGGAATGAAAACCATCTGAGGAAATTCAGACATTGTAGAATAATTTACATGCTGCTTACAGCTGAAAATATCCATCACGGGAACCGAATCTAGATCCAATAGGTTGAATCTGTGATCACATGATTCCTAGGCGCACATGATACCGCAATTTGTATAAAAGTAGTAAGCAGGTATATATATAAAAGTTCTAAATATATATATACAGACATGATCACCAACCACGAAGCACCTCCATGGGGGATTAGAAACGTAAATAAAGCTGTAAAAGCTACCAACCGCCATGGAGGAAACTCCAGGCGGGATGAAACGTAAATAAAGCTGTACAAAGCAATCAACTGCCACGAAGTGAACTCCAGGCAGGACGAATAGTAAAGAAAGCTGTAAAAGCGATCAACCACCACGGAGTAAACTCCAGGTGGGATGAAATATATATATATATATATATATATATATATATATATATATATATATATATATAAAAGCAATAAACGCACCAGATGTAAAATTCTGGCTCATCGAACAAAGTTCGACAACATTTCATATATATAAGTATATATATATATATATATATATATATATATATATATATATATATAAGCGAGTAAACGCACCGGATGTAAAATCCAGGCTCACCGAACAGAGTTCGATAACAGTTCATATATATAAGTATATATATATATATGTATATATATATATATATATATATATATATATATGATATATATATATATAAACAAATAAACGCTCCATACCGAAGTCTAGGCTCAATCAAGGCATAAATCGATAATGTTAGCCAATATATATATATATATATATATATATATATATATATATATATATATATATATATATGTATACAAACTGATATAAAACCACGGACCGAAGTCTGGGCAAACGCACGCAACACGACTCTCAACGTGAAGAAACACTATAACAAAAAAGCTTATCAGCGACCGCATATCAGCAACCGGATACGGTCACAGATGGGTATCCGCGATCGCATGCGGTCGCTGATACTAGTCGCAAAAAATCTGGTCGCTATAAGGACATCAGCGACCAACAATAGCGACCGAATTGTTAGCGACCGTAATCAGCGACCGATTTCGTCGCTATTCTGACTTATGCTGAGTCATTTGTCAGGCGTGACGTGGCACATGTGGCAGCAACCGCTAATAGCGACCGCAGAAGTCGCTAGATTCCGTGACGTGGGACACGTGGGCGCGACTAATGATATAGTATTAGCGACCGCACGCGGTCGCTGATGTTTTTTATTTTTTTTTAATTTTTTTTTGTTTTATTGATTTCCCAAAAATAACCTGCTTTGTACCTGCTTTCAATCCTAACACAGCAGTATATACAAACATCCATATTAACATCCATCCATGATATAACTACTATATAATAAACATTGATCATCCATGAATAAACATTCATCCAATACAATACAATTGTAAACATTCATACAACACAATACAATCGATATAATAAACATTCATCTAACACAATACAATTGTCCAAAGAATGAATCTAAAAGAGTATAAGGCTTTAAAAATCTAAAAAAAAAAGTCTAGGCGCTCTTCATGGATCATCCAAATTAGGATCCTGTAATTAACAAAATAATAAAACATATATGTTACATGTGTTGATACTGCTACGACTTAGGGAAAGCTAAACATTAGACAATATAGTGAAACATATAGGTAAGACAGTGACTCAGAGACTATAAATATATAAGACAATGTAGCTAAATAATAAACGATATATATACATGTTCGTCATTCTGCTGCTCTGCTCCTGCTCCTGCTCCTGCTCCTGCTCCTGCTGCCGCCACTGCCTCCGCCAACTCAGCAGGACTCAGAGAATGCAGATGCCCGCCCAGTATTCGAAGAAGATCACGATCCTGACATATCGCTCTCACACAGTCAGCAGGAGTATGATAGGCTGGATAACCTGATGACTGTGTAGACTGGGTGGCAGAGCTACCTGTGCCACTGATGGTCGGGCGTCGTCTTTGTCCTTGGCCTTTGACATAATTTTTCTTCACGATGGATGCCCTCTCCCATAATTCTTGATCAATCGACGGACGCGAGGTGCCTTCAGGATAGCGCTCGTTCATTAAGCCCTTATAAGTGTCCTGTCAGAAGATGAACAATTAAATAGTTAAAAATAAATAAAAAAATACTAAAAAATGTCGTCACAATTTATAAACAACATATTAGGATAAAGTGAACTTATTACCGCTATCTGAACAGCCTCAAGCAGACCATCGCGGGTGGCCACATACACATCCAACCAATTGATAGGTTGACCTTGAGACTGAGACTCCTACAGTTCATTTTCGCATATTATTATGTAAACATATGATATTTTAGCTATAAAAGATTACTGTAAACACAACATATGTACCCTGGTAGCAATGTGCTGCAGCTGTGATATACTGCCGCCCTGATACGTGCCTTTTGCCTTCTCACCATCTGATACACCTGAGGATCTGTTCGAGGCGGCAGTCTTGCGCCTCTTGACCCAGCTCTCAGCTCCCCACTGATCACACATCTGCACCCATATGGGCTCTGCGCACCACCAAGGGCTATGCTCATGCATATACTGCTCACCCTGTCCTGGATGGCTAATCTCAGCATTCTGCAGTGCTTTTTGTCGTTCTTTGTTCAGATTATCTTTAGTTAGGATGTCGCACTTCTGCCAGAATAGTGTCTGAATAACTGATGCCTGTGCGTCATCCCATCTATACCGTTTCTGCAATTGAAACAACAACAATAATATTAAAACTATTATATTACTAAATAATATTATTTGATTAACTATGTATTATCTATCAGAGTGATAAAAAAATATACCTGAAATTCAGCCCAAACTGAATCCTTATGGGCGAGAGGTGTGCTCGCCCATGTAATCACTGGCGTAGGCCAGTTCTGTAAGCATAATTGTGAAATGCACTTCACAATTTTACTATCTTGAAAATCACTACAATATACAATAATTTACAGTCATATATATTTATAACAATGGAAATATTAAACCCTTATATATACACGATGTTTAACTTACGTGCTTTCTGGAGGAGGACGAATCTGTATAAGAATGCGATCATCCGGATTAGCCGGGGCCTTCGGCACATGATTAGGGCCCCGACCCAACCCGCACTTTCGTGTTGCAGGTTCAGAAGACATCTAGCTACTAAACATATGAGAGTAGCATAATTCAGTTCACAACACAAAGCTAAATGTAATTCCCCAGTAATGGTACTTCGAAGTAACTAAGTAAGGTAAACTTTACTTACAAGAATAGATATGCCAGCTCCACAAGGAAAGAAGGTTAGATTAAAATATACTCATAATCTTCAATTACGTCATGTACTCTGTATATTAGAAAACAAGAGTTTCATGTGTATGTGCACCCAACATATATGTAACAAAATAATTTAAGCGTAAAAATTTCAGATAAGATACACACATATATAAATATATATCAGAACACATTCAAAAGAGAGGGTTCTCAAGTCCACTGCAAAAACGTAGTAGAACTACAGAAGTGAAATAGAAAGATTAATTGAGCATTAAAATTTAAAATAAAATTCCACATAAATTAATCTATATCTTTGTGACATTTCTCCAAACAGATAGTGTGTATCTTATTCAAAATTTTGACAAAAGTAGCAAGCTAAAACAACCTAAGAAAACTCCGCCCGAAATGAGAGAAAATATAAAGGTGAACGAAAGTTAGATGTAAAAGATAGTGCTTACTTTGTAAAGAAATATTATGTCAGTAATCAATATATATAAATTTCAACAGAATACAGTTCATATAACACCAAAAAAATTAATGAAGGGTTTCTTTTGGGAAAAAAGACCACCAACTTCTTAGTTTAATAAAACATTCAACATTTATTGGTTGCAACAAGACTTTCGAAATATAATGACTCACTAATTTGGTTCCTTGTTCAAATCAAACGTTATCATAAACAACATTACACATTACGACCAAGCAGCTTAATCAATGAATCAACCTTAGTTCTTAACAATGCAAATTTGGACTGACCCCTCAAATCAAATTACATAATCTGAACTATGCGCAAATAATGAGAAGATTTAAAGGTAAGTGCTAATTATTAGTGTTAAAATCAAAACTAGCATCAAACTATTCAAATAATTATGAAATTTCTAAGTGGAGGCAAAAAAAAGAATGAATATGGCAAACAAATTTATTTGGAATTCGGAAAAAAAAAATTTAAAGCAAATTTGTGATTATATTACAAACAACAGGTCAAATTAATAATAGCTATGATTATGATACCAAAAGTGTGAAAAATATATAGAAGAGAACAAAGCTACATTACAAATCTGGCAAATTTTTTACAACTGAAAGACCTTTTTATGGCTAAACTCATCTAAAAAAGTATGTATCTTACTTGTGCAGGTAGCGGCGGCAGCGGCGGCGGCGGCTGTGGTGGTGGTGATGGTGGCGGCGGCGATTTTCCCCTCTTCTCTTCTCCCACTTCTCCCTTTTCTCCCTATTCTTTTCTCCCTTTTTTTTCTTCTGTTTTGCGTTTGAGAGTGACGAACTGGAACTGGTTAATTGAAATAGATCCGCGACCGCAATCAGCGACCGAATACGGTCGCTGATGGTAAGTCGTCGCAAATAACTAAGGCGCCAACATTTCCAGCCAATTTTTTTGGAGGTAAAATTGAACCAGCGACCGAGTAGCCACCGGGTGCAGTCGCTAATATAATCTAACGACCAAATTCAAGGGCGATCGCTAATATCGGTCGCGAATAATACTATCTGCGACCGGAAGAGCGGTCGCTGTTGGAGCATTTTCTTGTAGTGAAAGGTGTGTGCAAAGATGAAGAGAAAGACTTTAAAGTATGTGAGAAGGCTTACAGTGAGCTGCCAAAGAAGACTTCTATAACTTTAAAGTGGGTATACACTGGCTTTTGCAGGTACAAAAGTAGCTATATATGAGCTCACATGTATTTAAAATGAGACAACACTCAGTATGGGGTGAGTACAGAGCAAATTGGGCAGGGCTTCCTCGCCGTTTTCTCTTACAAAATGGCCACCCCAAGCCCTCTATTTATAGAGGGTGGAGCCGCAGGCCGCAGGTGTACCAGAGGCTACCCGGGTTGCCCCGGGTTTCTCGGGTCAGGTCGTCTCGTAGTGCGTGCACTCAGGCACTGTAATGTCTGCTCGAACTTTTAGAATTGTAATCTGGGCATCCGACTGCAGTATACAGGACCTATTTTGGACTGCCATTGTCGAGAGTTATACAATGGCATGAGATTAGTGTTTCTACGAAGTCATTGAAGATGGGACAATGCCCTCCGGTCTTCAAGCTTCAAATTCTATGTGTTACCCCGCACAATAGTCGCTCGGGATTGGTTCTCCTTGATTCTTGTGGGACATCGTTGTGTAGAGATGTGTATGAAATGTTGAGATGACGTGGTGTGGAATCGCGTTGGTGAGGTGACGATGTTGCCCCTCACCGGTGTTATCACTGATTTGGGCTGATAAAGCAGACATTGCTCAGGG
This sequence comes from Panax japonicus, assembly GCA_020205505.1. Taxonomy (NCBI): domain Eukaryota; kingdom Viridiplantae; phylum Streptophyta; class Magnoliopsida; order Apiales; family Araliaceae; genus Panax; species Panax japonicus. The sequence goes on from CM035111.1 coordinate 32,217,730, forward strand.
CTTCGCTGAGATTGGAATGCTACAATTATTAAAGGTCCTCAGTGTCATCTCTGAGGTGTGCCTGTCCTCCCGGTCTTATCTCCGGGTTGATACTGAGTATCTCGTTGTGAGCGCCGACATTGAAGTTGGTTACATTTAAAACAAGCATTTCCGGGGTTATCGCCGAAACTGCATTCCTTGGGGTTATCACCAAGGTTGGTAGCTATTCCCATGTTTGGGACTGAGACTGGATACCTCGGGGTTATCTCCGAGATTAATCGGTCTTCTTAGGTGTGTGTTCCGGTATTGGATCTGTACGCCTCAGGATTATATCCGAGGGTGGAATTATTACTCCCGGTGTGTGTTCCGGGGTTGATGCCGAACTTTTGGTAGTATCTGGAATGGATATGAACTGTCTTCTAGGGTTCCCTCTTGAAAGAGGAATCTGTCCTCCTGCAATGTTAGTGACAGGTCTACAAAAAATTTTGAGTGTCTATAGTGTCATTTTGAAGCTCGATTATCTATATGTTCTGGTCATCAATAAGGTGTTCTCATGGTCCAAACATATAATACTAATGTCAAGTAACACATATATAACATAATTTCAGTCCAACTATAACATAATCTCCAGATTTGATCCGGTCACACCATGTCAGAGAGCTAGTTCATACGATTTTTGGAATTTCTAGAAACTCAAGGTCATGCTTGGATGGGCTACTTTGACCATCCACAACTTTTAATCTGTTGATTTTTTAAAGGATCTAGAGGCATGGATCTAAAGTTCATATAACATGCTACAAACTAGATACAATAACACCAACGAAATACTTAACATCTGACAAATTCATGCTTTGCAAAAACTTGTCAGACGCTGCTTAAGACTTTCTGGGTTACCCAGAAACCACTTGGTTATGGTCGGTCAACTGACTTTGACCATCAATAACATGTAATCTGGACATGGTATGGCCATGATTCTAGTTCTAAATTACAATCCACATGGCATACTATGACGCCCCCAAAATAGGTATACATCACCCATTCCGAGTTGCCAAAAACATGGTACAGAAACAAATACAACCTCATTAATACAATTGTCGTGCAAAATATGACAACACATATATTGTGAGTTTGAATACAAATATTATCTAATAGACAGTATACAAACTCAAAAGGAGTCCTCATTACAATTATTGATACACTATTTTACAAAATAGTGAGGACTACTAAAACAACTTTCCCGAACCATCACTCCATATCCCGGTTAGTTCCTGCTATGTTCTTACCTCCTGAGAAGAAAAATGAAACAAAAAGGGAAATGGTGAGCTCAACTAGCCCAGTAAAAAATATTATGACTAAGATAATATACAAAAAATTATCAATAATCTTCAACAGGGAAAAATCTGATAGAATATAATAGACAACAAGTTTTAGATCAACAACTGCAACGGAAACAACAATCCATTAGAAGAGTCAAGTAAAAAATGAATTATACTATCTTCTAAGATTTAAAAGTCCATCATCAATATTTTATCCATGTAACATCAATCAATATACATCATAAATCAAATATTCATCTTTGTACTACAAGACAAAGATATTCATTTGTATCACCAGTTAGTCATGTTCATCTCAACTCATGTTCATCTTTGCACTACGTGCCAAAGATATTCATCAGTTAATCATTCATCTTTTCACTACAGGACAAAGATATTCAGTAATATCATTATTTAGGACTAAGGATGATGAAAAATATCTTAAAGAAAATGAGTACAGTGAGACAAAATGATAAATATTAGGGATCCGTAGTTTATCCAACTTCAATAATAGTCCATAATAACCAATTGTGAAGCAGAATTCAAAAATAAAGATCAAAACATGGATACAATCAAAGATAGTAACCATAATAGACATCTTGAACAAAAATAAGAAAATTTCATTTTTCGGTGAATAGTGTCGTATACGTGAATAGTAACCCCGACACAAAAAGGTATAAAATCCACAATAAAATTCATATCAATATTCCGGCATAATGATATTGAAGAAAATAATATCATTTAAGAAGAAAATAACATCCCTTACCTCAAAAGAACAGTACTTCCGGCTTAAATATCAGGTATAAGGATGAAGGAAACTTGTACTGATGAATAACAACTCACAAAGTATCTAAATACTCACAAAATATGCTCGATAATATAGAGAGAGAAAACTTGTTTCTGGTGTGATTTTCAATTCTACCTAAGCACCCTATTTATAGGAAAATGCTTTGAACGCTGTTGGGTAAAATCTAATTACGCACAACACGCAAGTATACGTGGTCAACAAGTAATAAAGTGATAAGTAGAGTATTGTTCCCACAGAGATAATTAGTAAGAACTCAAGCTTACAACTATCAATTTTTAACTAATCTGAATTTTATTAAACTAACTTGAATAAATGAGAAGAAAATCTTAACAACTAATACTCTAACTATCACTAATAACCTACAAAAATAAAACTCAATTTTCAAACAATACTCGGAGAATTAGGCTCATGATTTCACTCTAAGCTTCACTCAGATTAATTCACTTTTACCCAGTTCAATTCAATATTCCAGTTTATTAATCGAGAACACGATTATAGCATTAACCACCTCTCAGTGCACCAATACCAAATTAACTCAAATCCACAATTAAGATAGAATTAAGCCAAACACTCCAATCAATTAACTCACAATATCTCTATGCAAATTAAATCAAAAGAAGTTTAAGATTAAGTTCTCTAACGATTACATGCGATGTTAAGCATATCTCTACCTTAACATTCATCATAATTCTGCTATTCACAAAATTCATGAACACATGCTATATCAATTAAGTCTACATTTAACGTCTTCTCTCGAATCCATTCAAATCCACAAAGAATTGTTGATCAGGCAATTCACAAATTCAAGCTCAAATCAATATAGATAAACTGTTGAATATTTTATTAAACTGAGAATTAAAGCTAATAAACCATTGTTCTACTCAAAGATCCATCAATCGCCTAAAAAGATAATTAATTCATCATAAATAAATTAACTACTGAATAAATAAAACGAGACATCATCCCAATTACAAATAATAAGAATAAAGGAAGAATAATAAACACCACCCTTCTCTGAATTCAATTTCTGCAATTTTCGTGAAGTGATTCCTTCTTCTCTAGACCTCCAAGTTTTTTTTCAATGTCGCTCTTGTTTTCAAAGTTGTGTGTCTCCTCTCCTTTTTTCCAATTTCTTTTCTTTTACTTGTAGACCATCTCTTGTCTAGATACTCTCCTAGCTTGACTCCACTTCCTATCCAAAACAACTTAAAAACAATTCCAATTCACCCTAACTGCTGCCATCTAAATCCTCTTTAAAAAATAAGTCACCGCCCCAGCACAGTCAGCGCCTGCCTAGCCTTCCCGCAGCGCAGTCAGCGCTCGTGCATCAGTATGTGAATTCAACACGGCGCTGTCAGCACTAGCCTAGCGCAGTCAGTGCTCCGCATACAATATCTCGCCCATTCCAGCGCAGTCAGCGCTCGCCTCGACGCTGCCAACGCTACCTCATCAGCAACTTCATGAACTGATCATGCAATCTCAAATGCTTCCAAACGCAAGACACCTCTACTTTTCCTTCATTAAACGAAAAACCATCAACAGTAACATAAAAATGCATCAAAACAAACACAAAAACAAACCAATATGAACATAATTCATGGTTTAAAAACCTACTCATAAAATCCCCCAAACTTAAACGTTGTTTGTCCTCAAGCAAACACAACATAATGCAATGTAATGCAACTAATCCTAAAATGTTGAATACAGTATCCAATTAGTAATACCAAATCACTGACAAGGCCTCAGAGAAATCATATAAATATAGCAATACCTCATAACGAAACCAATCCATAATTTCTAGCCAACCATTGAATCTCAAACTGATATCACTACTATAGTGTGTGTGTGTGTGTACCAACAACATAAATTGACGTACTATCAAATTTAAAACATAACACACCTCTTCTAAGGCTTCAACAGAATAAAAATAAGAAATCCAACAATAAGCTTGATCCAACCAAAGCTAGACACAAACCATCATAGAGGGTCAACTTGGGGTATTTACGGGGGCATCTTGCTCTTATTTCCCGTTTTATTCTTTTATATATATATATATATATATATATATATATATATATATATATATATATATATATATATATTAACCATGACTGTGCAATGTCTCATTCCATTAGACTAACAGTGATACCCCTTAGCGAGCTTTCGACCAACGACTCCCAGGCCACATAAGACCTTAGGGCGCTAGGTTTTAAGATACCCCTTCGGGCGTACTTGCTCAAGTAACAAAGGCCCTGAAACAAAACTAGCCACGTTATTTATTATTATTATTATTATTATTATTATTATTATTATTATTATTATTAAAAATAGGCTTATATTCCCCAAATATTCCTCCAAACTTAAGCTCTTGTCTAACACTAGTTATCACTACTCATTCTTATCATTCTTATATTTAAACTAGTGATGCCTTTTAGAGCTTTATTATGAATCAATTTAACGTAATCAATCTACCCGTTGGTATGTTCATGCAACCCTTTTATAATAGTTTCAAACAGTAGAAAGTTTCAACTTATAACACAAAATTATTTCAAAGTTCCCTTAATAAGTATCACACAATTTCACCAAATTCCAACCTCATCATTGGCCCTGAAAACAACAACATATCCCAACTATCCACTATATTTTTTTTAGATAATAAAAACTAATTTAAAACTACTATGCAATTGAAAACTATAACTATCATGCAAATGCAATTAAAATAAAAAAAAAACAAATCCCCCAAACTTAAATTAAAGAATGCCCTCATTACTTCATATATGCTCAAAAATAGAAAATTTGAGGACTTCCCTGAAACCGCATTAATGCGCGCTATCGTCCGAAGGAGGATATGTTGACAAGATAGTAGGAGTAGGCATAATGACTGGTTGAGCGTTTGGATTATAACAGGCAACTGCCTCAGCAAGGTTGTTGAATGCGTTTGTATTGTACTAATGCATTAAATCTTGTCGCTCAGTCAACCACATAAATTGATTCCTTGGGACCCGTGCTTGTTCCTCGTGAGCGGTAGCGGGTTCTTCTTGTGCCGGTCCTTCACTCGCCAAGGATGATGGTTGGCGGATCATGATGTAACCTTCACCACGCGGGTGGGACTATGTGCCATCCCAAGCTATATACCTTTGAATTGTTGCATGGTCAATTATGGATAATGGTTATTGAATTGGTTCATTAGGTTGCCACTGCACCCCAGCCTTCCGGCATAAATCGGTAATTAGAAACTCATGTAGTAGCCCACCTATGGTACTTCCCCGTAGTGCTCGATCAATTGATTCTTGAATACATTCCCCCACATCAACATTATAGAAAATAATAGAATTATTCACAAGATAGTGGTGGTGAACGATTCCATACAATAATTGGGTTCGTGCTTTAGTAACCTCAGTTAGATGGCTCGTGGGCATTAATCTAGCACAGATGAAAGCATGCCATGCCTTTCCATATCGACTCAGTGCTGCATGAGGAAAACATATCTTTTCGGTCGTTCCAATTTTAGTCGTCCATTTTATTCCTGGTTTGTATAATCGGACAATTAACTCATCTAGCTCAGGTAACCCATCCTCATACAGGTCGTCTTGTGGCGTGTCTAACCCAAAATATTCATTGATAGCTTCAGCATGAAACGCTACCGATTTTCCTTGAACCATGACAACATGATTGACATGTTCAGTTGCATTCGCGTAAAATTCTTTGACTATGTTGATTGCCGCTGGAAGTGGTTGCTCTACCAGTTGAAACCAATTGCGTTCTACAATTTGCAGTGCCATATCACCATCCAAATTCGCATTTGGTTTCAATCCTCTTTCTAGCACCAAATTTTTCTTACCAATTGATGTGTGGAATCTCTCTGCGGTCCTCTCGCTCACAAATTTTGTATGGTCATATGTTGGGTGAGTCGAAGAGGTTGATGCCATTTGTCTTTTGTGTGACGACATGTTGCTTCTAATTTGTTGACTCAAGAATCTGGTTTTGTATTTTTCTCTCACGGTTAGTGGGCGGAGTGTGTGATTCCCCCAAACTTGTTTTGTTGATGAAGCTTTGCTACCCAAACACTCAAAATTCTCCACCTTCTTGTTGATTTCACAATCTCAGCTTTGCCACTCACTATTGGATGTCACAATAAGAAATTTTGTGAGGGATGAAGAAAATTATCACACCTTTTATAAATTGGGTTTGCCTCTTTAAAGAGAAGTCCCAATTTGTATCACTTTATGCAAGGCTAGTGTTAGATTTAGGATTGGGTTGTTATTCTTAAGTGTTGTAGTGTCAAGATGTTTAGAATGAAGGAACTTCATATAGAACACTAGAAAACTAACGTGGGTGGTAGTTGGGACTTAGAAGGGTTAGTGGTTTTGGAATTTGGAAAGGAAAAGGAGTGTAAAGATAAATTAATGTAGAGTTATAGGGAAGAGGAAGTGCAATAGAATTAGGAGAAGTGGAGAGGTGGTATTGATGAAGTAGAGAGGTGGAGAGGTGGAGAGGTGGAGTTATTAATTCAATCATGACTCTTTAATTGCTGAATTTTTATGCAGCGCGGTCAGCACCCGCTCTAGCGCAGTCAGCGCCAACCCTGCTCTGTTGATCGAGTAGTTACTGCACCTGTAGCGCAACCAGCGCCGGCCCGGCGCAGTCAGCGCTCGCGATGCAGAATGTTGGCTCAGTCAGCGCTGCTGTGGCGCAGTCTGCGCCTGGTTCAAATGTTATTAGCGCGGTCTGCGCTGCTGTGGCGCTGTCAGCACCGGGTGGTCTTGGGAAAACTGCTTGGGTAGCGCAGTCAGCGCCGGTTATGGCGTAGTCAGCACCGAGCCTTTTATTCTTACGCTCTGTAATGTTATTTCCTGACTGCACATGCTTGGGGTTCCTGCAATTATAGAGATTTTGTTACTCTCCAAGTATACCTTCTAATGACTAAGCTATAACTACAAATTTAAATGTAAGTAAGAGATAGAGTTTAGAGCTTGGGTTGCCTCCCAAGTAGCGGTTGATTTAATGTCGCTAGCTCTACAGTCCCTTATGTTTTATTACGTGCCGGTGAGGGTAATGTTGATGGTGTCCACATTTGCATCTTCGCCCCAATAATGCTTCAATCTTTGACCGTTGACCTTGAAGGTTTCCAATGGGTTTCTACTATACAGCTCCACAACACCATATGGGAAAACCATTTTTATTGTGAATGGTCCTGACCACCGTGATTTTAGTTTCCCTAGAAACAACCTTAGTTTTGAATTGAACAGTAGCACAGCTTGCCCTGGCATGAACGTTCGGTGATTGATTTTCTGATCGTGCCATTTTTTCATTTTTTTTCTTTGTATAATTGTGCATTCTCGTAAGCATGTAATTTGAATTCGTCAAGCTCATTTAGCTGTAGTAATCTCTTTTTCCCCGCTGCTGCTTTATCAAAATTCAGTTTTTGAATAGCCCAATACGCCTTGTGTTGTAGCTCAACCGGAAGATGACAAGCCTTTCCATACAACAACTGGTAAGGTGACATGCCAATTAGAGTCTTGTATGCGGTTTGGTATGCCCAAAGTGCATCATCTAATCGAAGCGACCAGTCCTTACGATTTGGGTTGACTACTTTCTCTAATATTTTCTTGACCTCCCTGTTTGAAACCTCTGTTTGTCCATTGGTTTAGGGGTGATAGGTCGTCGCTATTTTTTGTTGACCCCATATTTTGCCAACAGGGCTGTAAATGCTTTGTTGCAAAAATGACTTCCCTCATCACTTATTATGGCCCTCGGTGTTCCAAACCTTGTAAAGATGTTTTTCTGTAAAAATCTTAAGACCAATTTAGCATCGTTCGATGGTAGTGTTGTGGCTTCTACCCATTTTGATACGTAGTCCACCGCAAGTAGAATATATTGATTGCTGAGAGACGAGGGGAACGGTCCCATGAAGTCAATGCCCCATACGTCAAAGATTTCAACATCTAATATTACTTGTAACGTCATCTCATTTCTTTTTGATATGTTACCCACTCTTTGACAGTGATCACATGTTTTGACAAATTTGTGAGCGTCTTTAAACAGGGTTGGCCAATAAAACCCTGATTGAAGCACCTTTGTTGCTGTTCTTGTACTACCATAATGTCCGCCATATGCAGATGAGTGACATTCGTGCAATATGTTCTTCACTTCATTGTAAGGCACACATCTTCGGATCATCTTGTCAGCACATTGTTTAAACAAGTACGGCTCGTCCCACATATACCATTTGACATCGTACAGGAACTTCTTTTTCTGCTTTCGTGTAAGATCAGGAGGTAGTATGTTACTGACGAGATAATTTACGAAGTCTGCATACCATGGTACTTCTGTTTGAATCCCGAATAATTGCTCATCTAGGAATGTTTCGTTGATGACACACTTATCCTCTTTCTCTTTATCAAAATTTTCCAGCCTTGACAGATGATCAGCGACTTGGTTCTCTGTCCCCTTTCTGTCCTTAATCTCTAAGTCAAATTCTTGTAGGAGGAGGATCCATCGGATAAGACGTAGTTTTGCGTCTTTCTTTGCTATCAAATACCGAATGGCCGCATGATCCATATAAACTATTACCCTTGTTCCGATCAAGTAGGCCCAAAATTTATCAAACGCGTACACCACTGCAAGTAATTCTTTTTCTGTTGTTGTGTAGTTCAATTGAGTCTCTCTGAGTGTTTTACTTGCATAGTAAATAGCATGGAATATCTTGTCTCGGCGTTGGCCCAACACAACTCTAATTGCATAATCACTTGTATCACACATTAATTCAAACGTCATGCTCCAATCTGGAGCGACGATAACGGGGGCTGTAGTTAGCTTTTTCTTCAACAACTCGAAGGCCAACTTAAACTCCTCATCGAACTTCAATACTGAATCTTTCTCCAGGAGGTTACACAATGGTTTTGCTATTTTTGAAAAATCCCGAATGAACCTCCTGTAGAACCCTGCGTGTCCTAGAAAGCTTCTAATACCCTTGATTGAACTAGGTGGAGGCAATTTCTCAATTGTTTCCAGCTTGGCTTTATCGACCTACAATCTTTGCATCGAGACTTTGTGTCCCAAAATTATGACTTCTTCTACCATAAAGTCGCATTTCTCCCAATTAAGTACCAGATTTGTGTCCGTGCATCTCTGTAAGACCATTACTAGATTTTCCAAGCACGTGTCAAAATTATCCCCATAGACAGAGAAATCGTCCATGAAGACTTCCACATTCTTTTCCACCATATCTGAGAAGATGACCATCATGCACCGTTGGAAAGTGGCAGGTGCATTACACAGTCCGAATGACATTCTCCTGAATGCGAACATACCGTAGGGGCACGTAAATGTTGTCTTTTCTTAATCCTCAGGAGCGATGACATTTTGATTATACCCTGAGTAACCATCCAATAAGCAATAGTATGCATGACCCGCCAGTCTGTCTAGCATTTGATCAATGAAGGGTAGAGGGAAATGATATTTGAGAGTTGCTTTATTCAATTTTTTGTAGTCCATGCAAACTCTCCATCCAGTCACTATTCTTGTTGGAATCAGCTCATTGTTTTTGTTTTGAACCACAGTCATACCTCCCTTTTTCGGCACACACTGCACTGGGCTAACCCACTTGCTATCTGAAATTGGGTAGATGATACCTGCATCTAACCACTTCAGAATTTCCTTCTTGACTACTTCTTTTATGATCGGATTGAGTCGTCTCTGTTGTTTCACGATCGGTTTAGCATCATCCTCCATCAAAATTTTGTGCATGCAAAAGGATGGATTGATTCCTTTGATGTCCGCTATTGTCCATCCTATCGCCGATTTATGTTCCTGAAGCACTCACAGCAGCTTTTCTTCTTGCAATTCGTTTAGTGTAGCAGAAATAATAACAGGTAAAGAATTTGACTGGCCTAAATAAACAAACCTGAGGTGTTTAGGGAGTGGTTTCAACTCAAGAATTGGTGGTTCCTCCAATGACGATTTCATTCTTGTTGTTGTCCTCTCTTCCATGTGCAATATTTCGAATGGTGCTTTAAATTTGCTTACTCGTGGCAGAGAGTCCAATACTTGCAAATATTCTCTAATTTCCGGATCGTCAAGTCCTTCACCTCCCAATAATGTTGTCACCAATGGATCGTTCTCCAAGCTCTTTTTCATGTCTTTTCCAACTATGTGGTCAATAAGATCCATCCTAAAACATTCTTCGCCATCCGTCGGGAATTTCATGGCCTTAAACACATTAAATTTAATTTCCTAGTCTTGAACCCTCATAGTCAGTTACCATTTTTGTACATCGATGAGCGTCCTACCCATAGCCAAGAAAGGCCTCCCTAGAATGATTGGGATGTTTTTATCTTCCTCATAGTCTAAGATAATGAAGTCTGCAGGGAATATGAATTTTTCCACCTTCACTAGGATGTCTTCCACAATGCCTCTTGGATATGTTACTGACCTATCTGCCAATTGCAAAGAAATGTTTGTAGGCCTGGGTGCAGGCAACCCCAACTCTGTGTAGACCGATAATGGCATAAGATTCACACTTGCTCCCAAGTCACATGGACATTTGTTGAACGTCGTATTCCCAATTATGCATGGAATGGTGAAGCTACCTGGGTCTTTCAACTTTGGTGGCAATTTTCGCTGTAACACAACACTACAATCTTCTGTTAAAGCTACTGTCTCATAGTCTCCCAACTTTTTCTTTCTCGATAGAATCCCTTTCATGAATTTGGCATAACTAGGCATCTGCTCCAGGGCTTCTGCAAACGGAATATTGATTTGAAGTTTCTTAAAAATTTCCAAAAATTTTGCGAATTGTTTGTCAACTTTCTGCTTTTGAATTCTGTGCTGAAATGGTGGGGGAGGATAGCTGACTAGTTCGCTCACTGGGATGCTCATTTTTAATGGTTTATCGCCCCCCTGTTCCGTCTCAATCTCTGCATTTTCCGTATCTGTCTCAACTTCTTTTACACCCGCTATTTTTGTTTCTTGCCCCTCAAGATGTCTTCCACTCCTCAACATAATAGCTTGACATTACTCGTGATTACCTTTGGGGTTTCTTTCGGTATCACTGGGTAGTGTTCCTTGTGGTCTATTATTCAATGCTAGTGCAATTTATCCTATTTGATTCTCCAAATTTTTGATTGCAGTTTCTTATGATTTCATGGCTAATTCTTGTGCTTTCATGACCATTGCTTGATTTTTCATAGCTGCTTCATTGTTGGTTATGTACTTTGTCACTAACTCCTCCAGATCTGATTTCCTTTCTTGGTATTGGGTTGGTTGTTGATGTGTCTGAAATCCTGGGGGATAAGATGGTCGTGGAGCTTGTTGTTGCTGGTTATTACTCCACGATAGATTTGGATGGTTCCTATTCCCTTGGTTGTATGTATTCTGATAGGTGTTTTGCGGAATTCTATTGTAGCTACCCACAAATTGCACAGAGGCTGGATTAATTGCACATTGGTCCGTAGAATGTTCTCCCGCGCGTAACTCACAAATACTTGCCACTTGCTGTATCTGTTGTGCTTGTTGCAATTGTACCCCCGCCATAGAATAAAATTTCTTTGAGAGAGCTGAAATTTGTGCTTGTATTTCCGTCATTCCATCAACTTCTAACACTCCTGCGACCTTTGCTTGATTCATTCTCGCCGTGGGCCACTGGTAATTGTTAGCTGCCATAGTCTCTATCAACTCATACGCTTCCTCATAGCTCTTTGCCATAAATGCTCCACCTGAAGCTGCATCAATGCTCGTTCTGATGTTCCCATTCAATCCATTATAAAATGTGTTCAATTGCAACCATTTCGGCAACCCATGATGTGGACATTTTCGAAGTAATTCATTATATTGTTCCCATGCCTCATACAATGACTCCCCGTGTTGCTGTTCAAACATCGTTATCTCGTTCCTCATTTTAGCCGTTTTTGCAGGTGGGAAAAAATTGGCGAGGAATTTCTGAGCTAGGTCTTCCCACGTAGTTATAGATCCGGATGGTAGGGAGTGTAGCCAACTCTTTGCCTTGTCCCGTAAGGTGAATAGGAACAAGCGAAGTCGTACTGCATCATCTGACACTCCATTATACCTAAAAGTATCACCTATCTCTAGGAAACTGACTAGATGCTCGTTTGGATCGTCATTCGCCAATCCCCTAAACTGAACCGAATTTTGAATCATTTGAATCGTTCCCGGATTAATTTCAAATGTATTTGCAGCTATTGCGAGCTTCGTGATGCTTGACTACAGTTCAGTCACCTTTGGTGTTGCAAAGTCCCTTAGTGCTTTATGATCTTCGGCTGCCATTTCCTCTTCTTTTTCAGGTGTCTCAAATTCCTATCTTGTTTCCTTAATCCACTTACTCAATCTTTGAAATCTTTTCTCGATGTCGTCCTCAAAAAGAAACAGGTCAGGATTTTTGGACCGTGTTTGCATAAACTGCTCAAATCACCTGAAATAAGATAACAACAAAGTAAATAAAATTGTTTAAGTAAAACTGAATTAGTTAAACTGATATTGTAATAAATTAAGATCTAAACTAATATATGTCCCCGGCAATGGCGCCAAAAACTTGTTGGGTAAAATCTAATTACGCACAACACGCAAGTATACGTGATCAACAAGTAATAAAGTGATAAGTAGAGTATCGTTCCCATAGAGACAATTAGCAAGAACTCAAGCTTACAACTATCAATTTTTAACTAATCCGAATTTTATTAAACTAACTTGAATAAATGAGAAGAAAATCTTAACCACTAATACTCTAACTATCACTAATTAATAACCTACAAAAATAAAACTCAATTTTCAAACAATACTCGGAGAATTAGGCTCATGATTTCACTCTAAGCTTTACTCAGATTAATTCACTTTTACACCAGTTCAATTCAATATTCCAGTTTATTAATCGAGAACACGATTATAGCATTAACCACCTCTCAGTGCACCAATACCAAATTAACTCAAATCCACAATTAAGATAGAATTAAGCCAAACACTCCAATCAATTAACTCACAATATCTCTATGCAAATTAAATCAAAAGAAGTTTAAGATTAAGTTCTCTAACGATTACATGCGATGTTAAGCATATCTCTACCTTAACATTCATCATAATTCTGCTATTCACAAAATTCATGAACACATGCTATATCAATTAAGTATAGATTTAACGTCTTCTCTCGAATCCATTCAAATCCACAAAGAATTGTTGATCAGGCAATTCACAAATTCAAGCTCAAATCAATATAGATAAACTGTTGAATATTTTATTAAACTGAGAATTAAAGCTAATAAACCATTGTTCTACTCAAAGATCCATCAATCGCCTAAAAAGATAATTAATTCATCATAAATAAATTAACTACTGAATAAATAAAAGGATACATCATCCCAATTACAGATAATAAGAATTAAGGAAGAATAATAAACACCACCCTTCTCTGAATTCAATTTCTGCAATTTCCGTGAAGTGATTCCTTCTTCTCTAAACCTCCAAGTTTTTTTTCAATGTCATTCCTATTTTCAAAGTTGTGTGTCTCCTCTCTTTTTTTCCAATTTCTTTTCTTTTACTTGTAGACCATCTCTTGTCTAGATACTCTCCTAGCTTGACTCCACTTCCTATCCAAAACAACTTAAAAACAATTCTAATTCACCCTAACTGCTGCCATCTAAATCCTCTTTAAAAAACAAGTCACCGCCCCAGCACAGTCAGCGCCCGCCTAGCCTTCCCACAACGCAGTCAGCACTCGTGCATCAGTAAGTGAAATCGACCCGGCGCTTTCAACGCTAGCCCAACGCATTTAGCGCTCCGCATATAGTATCTCGCCCATTCCAGCGCAGTCAACGCTCACCTCGGTGCTGCCAGCGCTACCCCATCAGAAACTTCATGAACTGATCACACAATCTCAAATGCTTCCAAATGCAAGACGCCTCTGCTTTTCCTTCATTAAACGAAAAACCATCAACAGTAACATAAAAATGCATCAAAACAAACCAATCTGAACATAATTCATGGTTTAAAAACCTACTCATCAAACGCCATAGCAGACTAACCTGCTACCTGATTGCTTTACCTGCTACTATTCAAGCCCACCACTTTTGAAAATAAATTTCAGCACATTTCATTTCTCACCAACCAAAAGTGGGCCCACCATATTTTTAATAAAACATTTATTTTTGAAACTTCAATAATTCATAATAAATAGCCCTTTTATCAGCAAAATACAAATTTTATGTCCATTCCATAGGAAATTAAATTCTCTACAACTTTGTAGAAGAAATGTTTTCCAAATTCCAAACAGAAAATGCCCGAAATCCACATACGGACGATTTTTAATACCTTCATTCCGACAAAATACTGATAAAATACTTCAACATTAATTCCATCATTTATAACCACAGTAAATATATCCATCATTTATATCCACATAAAATAAATATTTCCTTATCATATAAATCAATAATTAATTATTCACAAATAATATTACAGAATCACAATAATGACACTCAGGTCGTTCCCAGGAAAGAGTGGGCTTTCCGATAAGGATTTCTCCTTATTGAAGCGCAATTAGGTGACCAAACCCCTTTCCTAGACAGAACTTCCTTAGACATTACCAATAATGCTATCTAACAATATTATTCAAATAATATGAATTATTGATCTAATAATGGAGATACTGTGTAATGACAATTATTGAAATAACAATAATATAAAATATCAACGCAGCAATTATTGAATCAATAAAATAAAATATTAAATAGTAAATACTGTAACAATTATTGAGTAGTGTCTTTTTAAGTAAGAATCAATAATTCAAAAATACTGTGCAACACTGTGTGCTACTGTGCAACTACGCGTATTACTGTATTTTAACCATCGAGTATTCCAACAGTGTTAGCGGTAACAACTACGCCATTATTTATAAAAACCCAAACTTATCATTTTCTTCATCTGATCGTTTTTTATTATGGGACCCACAAATGACTGCGCCGTCGTACGAATATTCCCCGACAGCAAGAATATTCTACGACCAAATGAATATTCCCTGACAACAATGAATATATTATAACCACTTGCTTATTTTGAAAATTTTGTATATTTCACCCATAACCAAAGCATTATATCAAATTAACACCATATTATTCACAATAATAAATAGAGGAAATTCGATTTTATTCATTAAAAATTCGGGTCTTACAAACTCCCCTCCTTATGAAATTTCGTTAAAATTGACGTACGTACCTGGTGTTTCGAAAAGGTGAGGATACCTTGCTTTCATTTCTGATTCCAACTCCCAGGTCATTTCTTCAATAGCGTGGTTTCTCCACAAAACCTTAACTTATGGTATAACCTTGGTGTGTAGGACATGCTCTTTCCTATCCAAGACCTTAACAGGTACCTCCTCGTACGTTAAATCTTCCGTTATCTCGTCTGGTTCTAACTCAATAATTTGGTTCGGGTCTTTAACATATTTACGAAGCATAGATATGTGAAAAATACTATGAACACGCGACATGCTTGGAAGTAATGCGAGTCTATAGGCCACATTTCCTATTCGGTCAAGAATCTCAAATGGACCAACAAATCGTGGATTGTGCTTTCCTCTCTTCCCAAATCTTGTAACTCCTTTCCATGGTGCAACACATAACAATACATGATCCCCAATATTAAATTCCACGTCCTTTCGATGAAGATCCGCATAACTCTTTTGTCGATATTGTGTCGTTTGTATACGTTGTCAGATCATTTGGATCTTCTCTGTAGTCCTTCGTACCAACTCTGGTCCCAACAATATTGTTTCTCCCACCTCATCCCAGCATACTAGAGAGCGACACTTTTGTCCATACAATGCTTCAAATGGAGCCACACCTATACTTGTCTGATAACTGTTATTGTATGAGAATTCCACCAATGATAGGTACTTATCCCAAATCCCTTTGAAATCTAGGACACAGAGTCTTAATAGATCTTCAAGAGTTTGCATAGTCCTCTCTGATTGTCCGTCCTTTGAGGATGGTATACTGAACTGAATCATAAATCTGTGCCCATAGCTTTCTGCAAACTAACCCAAAATCGTGAAGTGAATCTTGGGTCACGATCCGAAACTATGGATACTGGCATGCCATGCAATCTCACAATCTCATTCACGTACATACAAGCAAGACGTTCAAGGGAATAAGTCTCCCGTATAGGAAAGAAATGGGCAGACTTGGTTAATCGATCAACAATGACCCAAATCGCATCTATGCCTTGAGAAACCTTGGGAAGACCCGTAACAAAATCCATAGTAATGTGTTCCCACTTCCATTTCGAAATCTCAAGTGGTTACAATGAACCCTTTGGCACTTGATGCTCCGCCTTTACACGTTGACAAGTTAAACACCTCGAGATAAACTCCGCGATCTCTCTCTTCATATTGTTCCACCAAAATGTATGTCGAAGATCATGATACATTTTGGTACTCCCAAGATGGATTGCAAATGGTGTGTTGTGTGCCTCCATCATGATTCTATGCTTCAAGTCAGAATTGTTAGGAACACAAAGTCTGGAGTTGACTCGAAGTATTCCTACTTCATCGATTCTTGCTTCTGGAATAGCACATTCTTTTACTTTCTTCTTCATACGCATCAGCTCCATGTCCGTAGCTTGAGCAGCTTTAACTTTATCGATTAAAGTCG
This sequence comes from Panax japonicus, assembly GCA_020205505.1. Lineage (NCBI taxonomy): Eukaryota > Viridiplantae > Streptophyta > Magnoliopsida > Apiales > Araliaceae > Panax > Panax japonicus. The sequence goes on from CM035111.1 coordinate 32,234,487, forward strand.
GTTCTACTCGTATGCTTGATATCATCACGTGCGTACTTGGAGCCTTTAACTCTATCTCAATCCTTTGTAAGTCATACAAAATAGGCCTTTGTGTTAACAACATTGCACTCGTACCCGCATATGATCTTCTACTCAATGCGTCAGCTACCATGTTTGCTTTTCCAGGATGATATTGGATGATATAATCGTAATCTTTCAACAGCTCAAGCCAACGTCGTTGTCGCATGTTGAGTCCCTTTTGGGTGAAGAAATATTTGAGGCTTTTATGATCTGTATAGATCTCCACTTTCTCCCTATACAGGTAGTGTGTCCAGATCTTCAACGCAAAAACGACTGCTGCCAACTCCAAATCATGAGTAGGATAATTCCTCTCATATTCTTTAAGTTGTCGCGAGGCATAGGCTATGACTTTCCTATGTTGCATGAGAACACATCCTAACACTTTTCCTAAAGCATCACTGTAGATAACAAATCCATCCGAACTAGATGGTATTGTCAGAACAGGTGCCGAAATGAGTCTCCTCTTGAGCTCTTGGAAACCCTTCTCGCATTCTTCGCTTTATATGAATTTTGTATCTTTATGAGTTAGCTGAGTTAACGGAGTAGCGATTCGAGAAAATTCTTCCACGAATCTCCGATAATAACCAGCTAAGCCCAGAAAGCTACGTACTTCGGTCAATGACTTCGGTTGCTCCCAACTTTATATTGCTTCAATTTTTGCCGGGTTGACAGATACTCCATGTTTTGACACCACATGCCCAAGGAATGCTACTTCCTCAAGTCAGAACTCGCATTTCTTCAGCTTGGCATATAGCTTGTTATCATGAAGCCTTTGAAGTACCATCCTCAAATGGTGCTCATGATCTTCACGGATTTTGGAATAGATGAGGATGTCATCAATAAAGACGATAACGAACTGATCCAAATATTCTTTGAACACACGGTTCATCATATCCATGAATGCAGCAGGAGCATTAGTCAATCCAAAAGACATGACTAAGAATTCATAATGCCCGTACCGAGTTCTGAAGGTAGTCTTTGGAATATCCTCAATTTTAATCTTTAGCTGATGATATCCAGAACGAAGATCGATCTTTGAAAAGAATTGTGCTCCTTGCAACTGGTCGAACAAGTCATCTATGCGAGGTAGCAGATACCTATCTTGATGGTGATATGATTCAATTCCCGGTAGTCAATACAAAGTCGCATACTCCCGTATTTCTTCTTTACGAATAAAACAGGAGCAGCCCAATGAGATGTACTAGGATAAATAAAATAGATGTCCAACAACTCCTGTAGTTGGACCTTTTACTCCTGAAGTTCAATAGGAGCCATTCGATATGGATTTTTAGAAATGGGCTTTGTCCAAGGTTCAAGGTCAATAAAGAATTAAACTTCACGTTCTGGGGGTAGACCGGGAAGTTCTTTAGGAAATACGTTAGGAAATTCACTAACAACAGAAATTTTATTCAAATCTGACGTGTTTTTGTTCAAGTCCGTGATATGGGCTAAGAAAGCTTGACATTCATTTTTCAATAAACGAATAGTTTTATGGCTTGATATGACAGTGATTGATTTTAGCGGTTTGGTTGTTTGAATTCGCATAACAGGTTGGTTAGGAATATGAAAACTAACAACCTTACAAAAATAATCAATTTTAGCATGATGAGTGATTAACTAATCAATCCCTAAATTCACATCAAATGCAAGTATTTTCAACGAAATAAGATCGACATATAATGTGATGGTACCAACTTGAATCAAGAAAGATTTATAAATAGTAGATGCAATGAAAATTTCTCCTAACGGAGTCTCAACAGATAAGTCAAAGTCTAATTTCTCCGGAGTCAAGTTCAAACGTTGAGCACAAGCAGGAGATAAAAGAATGGGTAGAACCGGTATCTAATAAGGTATAAACTTCACAAGAGTTTATGATTAGTTTACCCGTAATCATCTCGTTTGGGTTCCTCGCGTTTTGGGCAGTCATGACAAACGCCCTTCTAGGAACCACCGACTTTGACTTGTCCGGGACAGCCTTTGGAGTTACCATCCCCGTTGAACTTGGTTTTGTAACAAGACAATCTCTAGCTATATGACCTTCCTTTCCACAGTTATAACACACCTTGGATTGTTGTGGGCAGTTTGGGCTGATGTGTCCCTCTTTCCCGCATTTATAACAAACGCCCGGTGCTCGTTCTCCTCCCCTAGAAACAGCTGATGTTTATCCTGACGTCTTCACGTTGTCATTGTTGTACCTTCTCTTCTTGAAATCTCCTTTCGACTCGCTTCTTCTATTTGTATGGCAACGATTACCACCAGAGTGGTTACCACTTTTGTCCGAATGTTTTCCTCCCCGCTGGTTGCCATTGCTCCGATTACCGCTGCCACCGGTATGACCCTGGTTGTGGTCCCTCGATTGAACATACTCATTATCTTGTTTTAATAATTGAGCCCTGTTTACAACATCTGAATATAAAGAAAATTTATGAGAGATAAGATATTGCCGAATCTCGGGTTTTAGACCTCTCAGAAACATCCTCGTCATTTGTTCCTCATTCTCGACCAAATGAAGTGTAAACCTGGATAACCCTGCAAACTTCGACTCGTACTGGGACACCGTCATATTGTTTTGTTTCAGTCTAATAAACTCTACCTCCTTCATATGACGAATATTATCAGGAAAGTACTTGCCGTTAACCAGTTTTTGAAACGTTTCCCAAGATATGTTGAGTGCGACATGCTGGGTACGCTTCACAGATTCCCACCCGTAATTTTCCTCACCACAAAACATAAAGGTGGCTAATGGAACCTTCTGTTCCTCCGTGCATCCCAAGACATCTAATATTTTGGTAATTTGCTTGACCCACGTTTCCACCTTGATCGAATCCGGCATTCCCGCAAATTCTGGTGGTCCCAACTCTTTGAACTGCTTGGTTGTGACAAGCCGCGCATTGCTATCATTTCCACCCGTATTTTGTACATGATTCTCCCTCGTCTAGTTTTGCATGAACTGCAAAAAGTTTCTAAACATCCCATCATTCATCATTTGTTAGGTAGTGTTATTTACAGGAGGAATATTGCCTTCCTGTTGCACGTTCCACTGGGTAGTGATTAAAGGTGTTTCCACGGTCTCATTCAATCCATTGTTAATATTTACAGCTACCATTCTCAAATACTACCACAAAACAAGGGTAAATTGACATGTCACATATTATCCCTATACTCTGATCGACCAAATGAATACCAAATAAACTTAGTCAGGTCATACTAGTGAAGGAATTCCCCGTCACTCCCCTCCTAGTTCTTGTCTCACATCTCAGCTGGGGATCATATCCCTAAGCTTTGATACCAACTGTGACGTCCCCAAAATAGGTATACATCACCCATTCTGAGTTGCCAAAAACATGGTATAAAAACAAATACAACCTCAGTAATACAATTATCATGCAAAATACGACAACACATATACTATGAGTTTGAATACAAATATTGTCTATAGACAGTATACAAACTCAAAAGGAGTCCTCATTACAATTATTGATACACTATTTTACAAAATAGTGAGGACTACTAAAACAACTATCCCGAACCATCACTCCATACCCCGACTACTTCTTGCTATGCTCTCACCTCCTGAGAAGAAAAATAGAACAAAAAGGAAAAGGGTGAGCTCAACTAGCCCAGTAAAGAATATTATGACTAAGATAATATACAACAAATTATCAATAGTCTTCAACAGGGAAAAATCTGATAGAATATAATAGACAACAAGTTTTAGATCAACAACTGCAGCGGAAACAACAATCCATTAGAAGAGTCAAGTAGAAAATGAATTATACTATCTTTTAAGATATAAAAGTCCATCGTCAATATTTTATCCCTGTAACATCAATCAATATACATCTTGAATCAAATATTCATCTTTGCACTACAGGCCAAAGATATTCATTTGTATCACCAGTTGGTCATGTTCATCTCAACACCTGTTCATCTTTGCACTACGGGCCAAAGATATTCATCAGTTAAGCATTCATATTTTCACTACAGGCCAAAATTCTGTGAAGGATTTAAGTGAATTATTCAGGATTAAGGGAATAAGTGAATATGTTCTGTGTATATGTGTATAGTATGTGGTTAAGGGTCAAGGGTTGACCAGATAAATTATATTCGTGAAAAACCCTATTATATTTAGAACGTCAACATTCAGTTAGAAAATTCTTACGATTTATATGAAACCTTAATTTTATAACCCTAATGCTAAGTATAAAATCCTAAGGGTTAAAAGTTATGAGAGTAATGAATATGAATATTATGTGATGGTTTATACTTGTTTATTAAATAAACAAATAAAAGAAACTAGTGTAATCCTAACTATATATTAGGAATGAAGAAATGAAATGACTTAAGAGTTATGGGATGAGAGAATTATGGTATATAGAATATATATTAATTCTAAGAGATTTATTTTATACGTCTCAATTAATTAATTTTATAACCTATTTATAGCAAGTCTAAGTGGGTTAAGAAAATAAATGTGCATGAGTAAGGATTTATATTATAATTGTGTACATGAAAACCTTAATTTAATAATTAGGGAATGATAATATTAAAAGTATTGGAATATGTAAATTTCATGGCCCAAGAAATTAAATTTAAAGTCCAAAAGATTATTTATGGAAAGCCCAAATTAATATGGGTAGGACAAGTAATGGATGATGTTATTTGTTATGGCCCAAAGAACTAAAGTTAGTAGCCAAAAGAATTAAAAGTATGGCCCAACATTTAGCCCAATGGGAGAAAGGCCTTTTAGTATTTTGATATACTAAATAAAGCATAAAACAAAAAGAAAAAAATTGGGACAATCTAGGCCACTTGGCCGGACCTTAGAGAGGAAAAAGGAGGGGGGAAGAATGTGTTAATTACTTGCTTTAGTGGGTAAACAACTCATACCAACTTCTCTTATGTGTCAACAATTTAATTGGCCAACACTTTGTTCATTATTGTAAGCAAGCTATTGGTAAGTAAGAAAGAGAGAGAGTAGGTGGAGACTTGTGGAGAATTAATGGGCACATGGCCTGTGGGTTAGGGGAAGAGAAAAGGAAGGAGCTTGTGATATATCAAGTTTACTAAAGTAAAGTTATCTTAATTTTTCTATTTCATCTCCTTCATCTAGCTAACACAAAGAATAAACCAAAGAGAGAGAGAGAATAGAGGGGCTAATTTTGGCAGCCATGGAGGAGATAAAGTGGAGTTTTGGTGAGACATCAAAGATCCATAATCAAGCTATTAAGAAGAAGAAGAAGAAGGAGAGCATGGTAAGCAAAGGTATAAACCCCTTTTTGTTTAGGTAATTTTTGATGGTTGTAAATCAAACCTTGAATCTATGTTCTAAACTCAAAAGCCTTAGATCTATGTGTTTATGAGTGTTTCATGTTTAGATATACCCATATTGGGTGTTGTTTTAGTTGGAAATCAAAAATAAAGAAAAGTGAGTTTTCTAGTTTTTGAGCCCTAAAATTTCTATGTATTTTGGATTTCCACCGTTTTTGATCTACACCTTCTTTTTGCGATCCGTCAAAGAGAGGTGCTAGATATATTAGTTAAATACTTAACCCAAGTGGTAGAACACAAAAATGTAGAGTACACATTTCATAGCAACTGATTTACCAAAAACAATTTTGTGTCTTTTATGGAAAACTGGACTGTTTTGGACAGTCAAAGGTTAGGGGCAGTTTAGTCATTTTTCGGACATCTAAAAATTCTAGAAAAATTGGGAGGATACTATGATAAGTTATCTAACATCTCCAAGTGAAATCACTGAAAAAGGAGTTGTAGATTTCCGTATGGAAAATGTTTAACAAAGCATGAAAAAGAAATCGCTTCTGCGAAAGACTTTCCAGGGGCTGTTTTGGCAACTTAAATTGTTTGAAAAATTCCGGCCTTTTGGGACATGGAAATATATGGTATTAAGTAACTCGTGTCCAAAAATGACCTCATTCTGACTTAAAATGAGCAAGTTATGACCATTTCAATTTTTGTGATTTTCTAGAAAAAATCGCTATAATCGGAGTTCTATAACTCCGATGGCCACGAAATTTAAACTGGAGTGTCACGTTAACACGTATAAGATTGTGTCAAGAGATGGGAAATTTTGGAGTTAAGCATGAGGTAGCTAATTTCTTAAGGAATTTACTAAAACCGATTTTTGAAAAATACTAAAAGAAGTTGAAAAATTATGAAAAAAAATACTTTTTGTGTATGAAATATATGTATATGTGTTTGGAAAAATGATGGAAAAATAATAAACTGATTTGGAATTTTAGTAAAAAGGATATGGAATCCAGCTTGCTGGATTGGAAAATCTGATGAATCTAGTTTGCTGGATTGAAAAGAAGTTTACTGAATTGAAAATATATTGAATCCAGTTTACTGGATTGCAATCTAGTCACTGGATGTGATATCCAGTTTGCTGGATTACAGTTTGGTTTACTGGATTGGCCATCTAGATACTGGATATGGAATCCAGCTTGCAGGATTCCAAATCTGGGTTGCTGGATTGGTATTTGACTTTTATGTTCAAGAAAAACTTATAATATATATGATTAGAATATTTAAATCATATAACTATGATAGTAATGATTGAAAAATTATGATTAATGATATTAATTATTTGAAAATTATTACAAGTTATTGAAATTTGTTTTGACTGCTAAGAAAATTATATGTGATAATTGTGAAGTGTTTAGGCAGAGTTTAATTGAACTTAAACTCGATATTTGTCCAACTAGACCGTCAGGATGATAGAATTATGTTTGTTTTAAGTCAGACTGAAATAGTTTGACCTGATACTAAGTCTTATATGTATTATGGACTGATAGGGTTATGTATTATGTCTTTAGGTTATTCTGTGTGTGTGTGTATATATATATATATATATATATTATAGTATTATATTGTGATGATATTATTCTAATATTGGAGATCTATATTACTAATATTAGGTCTTCGGATAAAGCGATATAAATTGCGTAGCGGTAATCAACGGTTCAGACAAGTTTGTTTTACATAACTGTATTAAGAGTGTTTCATTCAGATAAGCTTATGGTTAATCATAGTTGATTGCCATGAATTGTACTCTGTACATATTTCATGTATAAGTCAGGTATGAATAGTTGATCACCTTCATTACCAATCGGTTTAGATATATTTGTTCATGTATAATACTTGTTCAGTCATAAATTTGTTCCTGCTAGTTCACAATTATATTGTTGAATTATAGCCAGCCAATTATTCAAATCATTTCAATCATGATATATCGTTATATTGTTGCATTTAAACTTGCTGGGCATTCCTTATGCTCACCCTTGCTATATCATGATAAAACATTGCAGATTAAGACGAACGCGTTGGATATAGGAAAAGATTAAAGAAAATTACAACTTTAGTTTACGTGTGCAGTTAGAATTGTAATAGTATTGTATATTAATGTGATTGTAAGTCAAATAAGTTATGTAATGGTGTATTAAGTTAAGGTTACTCGACCTTGGGGAATAGTGTGTAATGTAATATTTAAACAATTTATGTTTATATCTTCCGCAAATAGTAATAGTTGTATAGAATGATCCAATCGGATCCGAGGTGATTTAGGAACTGGATTCGTGGCCCTAACAGTTGGTGAAGGTGATGAAGGTGATCAGCCTTTCATACCTAACTTATACATGAAATATATATAGAGTACAATTATACATGGCAATCAGCATTGATTAACCATAAGCTTATCTGAATGAAACACTCTTAGTAGAGTTAAGTAAAACAAACTTGCCCGAACTTCGGATAAAGCATTATAAATTGCGTTGCGGTAATCAACGGTTCAGGTAAGTTTATATTTACTTAACTCTACTAAGAGTTGTTTCATTCGGATAAGCTTATGGTTAATCATTGCTGATTCCTATGAATTGTACTTTGTACATATTGCATGTATAAGTCATGTATGGAAGGCTGATCACCTTCATTACCAATCGGTTCAGATATATTTGTTCATGTATAATACTTGTTCAGTCATAAATTTGTTCCTGCTAGTTCACAATTATATTGTTGAATTATAGCCAGCCAATTATTCAAATCATTTCAATCATGATATATCGTTATATTGTTGCATTTAAACTTGCTGGGCAATCCTTATACTCACCCTTGCTATATCATAATAAAACATTGCAGATTAAGACGAACACGTCGGATACAGGAAAAGATTAAAGAAAGTTCCAGCTTTAGTTTACGTGTGCAGTTAGAATTGTAATAGTATTGTATATTAATGTGATTGTAAGTTAAATAAGTTATGTAATGGTGTATTAAGTTAAGGTTACTCGACCTTGGGGAATAATGTGTAATGTAATGTATAAACAATTTATGTTTATATCTTCCGCAAATAGTAATAGTTGTATAGAATGATCGAACCAGGTCTGAGGTGATTTAGGACCTGGATTCGGGGCCCTCACAGTTGGTATCAAAGTTGTAGGTTATGAACCTTAGGTGGGAATGCCTGAGACTAATAACCGTAGTGATTAGAATAATTACTAACTCAAATAGAGTTAGTTGGTAAGTAAAATTCAATAATGAATCTCGGCGAGTTATAAAGATACAGAGTTCCCTAACTCTGATAATAAAGTTGAACAGTAGTGGTGAATAGATAGAGTCTAAAAGACTTAAAGTACAATGATAGAAGATCATAAAACAAAACGATCATAGATATAGAAATGAATCGTAATATATACGATGAGATCACCCCGTGATCTGATAAGGTGACAGTGGGGATAAGAATCAATCTGTTGATTGAAAAGTTTACAGCAACGATTGCTGTGTCAGCTGTACTATGAATTGGTACAGATACAGGAAAGGATTATGAATACGGATTAAATGAAATTCGTATTGAAAAAGGGGGTTAGTGTTAGGTGGGGATTCAATTGAGGATTCATGTCGGTAGCAGAGTTGTATGATTCCTTGTGTGGCGGGGAATTGTATTTGGTGTAACAACTACTTATTTCTGACAATAATAATCATTGAAGTATTTGTGTCACGCTATTTGTTATATGCATGTTAAGAGGGTGATTCCTTTCTCATGTGTAGAACAGATAGATAAGTCATAGGTAGAGGATATATGGTTAAGTACGAGTTCTTCAAACTCATACTTATGTGACATACTTGATTCATAGTTATATGAAATGTTTATGAACCCCTCAGCGAATGGACGCCAAAGGTCTGTCTAGGAAAGTTCTTAAACTCGTATGATTGTGGCAATTTATGGACTCATTAGTGTGGTTTTACGAACTAGGTAAAGTTGTGTATAAATGGAATATTGAGGATAATAGGAACAGATAGATTGTTAAGCAAATGATTATTAGTGAATAATTAAGTTTTTCAAAACTCCTAGCTATGCTAGATTTCGAAATGATTGACATCAAGCTAAATACGCACTATATGCCTTTAAAAAAAATATGTAGACTCGTAATCATTTTTGAAACGGTTTAAAGTATAGTCTATGCTACTTATTTCAGCTAGACACAAATGATTTGAAATATCAAAATTTATTTTATTTATCACTTATGTACCATGCAACCTGGTGCAGAGATGATAAAAATTTGATGGAGTTGTAAATACAGGAATACTTAGTATGAATTTGATCTAAAATCGTTGTTCCACTATTGTATGATGTGTTATGACAAAGTCATACAATGACGGCATCCTCAAACAGACTGTTAAAATAGTACGGCATCATGACGTCATTCTCGAAAATATTTTCACAAATTTAATTTGCCAACAGGGTTTGGCTACACTTAAATAATTCGATTGAATTAAATTATTGATATGAGTCTATGCTATTTGATTCAGCTAGACAAACATTTATAAAACTCTAAGAGTTCTTTGAAAATTTTCCCGAACCAAATTGTTTTGGTACGGAATCTAATAAGACTGAGGAAAATTATGCGCCCAAGGCGGATATGAGAAACAGATTAAACCAGTATTAATGGGCCAGTTCTGGGCATACTGGGCTAATCAACCTCTGTGTCTTCAGGGTATAACGGTTTGCGGATGAATTTTCATATAACCTTTGCGAAAATGACAGACAATAGTTTGTAAAACCCGTCAGCACAATTTGAATTTTTTATTCATGTGAGGAATGTATTGGGTAGCATGTGATGCTGTATGGTGTATGGTGTAAGGTGTAAGGTAAATTTCGAAGACGAAATTTTTAGAAGAAGGGGTGAATGTGACAACCCGAGAATTTTGAATATTTTTATTAATTTATTTAGGGTTCAAATTAGAACCTAGACAGAAAATAAGTGTATGCGTTTGATATTTTTGAGAATGAATTTTGAGGATTTCAAAATTCTGTGAAGGATTTAAGTGAATTATTCAGGATTAAGGGAATAAGGGAATATGTTCTGTGTATATGTGTATAGTATGTGGTTAAGGGTCAAGGGTTGACCAGATAAATTATATTTGTGACAAACCCTATTATATTTAGAACGTCAACGTTCAGTTAGAAAATTCTTATGATTTATATGAAACCATAATTTTATAACCCTAATGCTAAGTATAAAATCCTAAGGCTTAAAAGTTATGAGAGTAATGAATATGAATATTATGTGATGGTTTATACTTGTTTATTAAGTAAACAAATAAAAGAAACTAGTGTAATCCTAACTATATATTAGGAATGAAGAAATGAAATGACTTAAGAGTTATGGGATGAGAGAATTATGGTATATAGAATATATATTAATTCTAAGAGATTTATTTTATACATCTCAATTAATTAATTTTATAAACTATTTATAGCAAGTCTAATTGGGTTAAGGAAATAAATGTGCATGAGTAAGGATTTATATTATAATTGTGTACATGAAAACCTTAATTTAATAATTAGGGAATGATAATATTAAAAGTATTGGACTATGTAAATTTCATGGCCCAAGAAATTAAATTTAAAGTCCAAAAGATTATTTATGGAAAGCCCAAATTAATATGGGTAGGACAAGTAATGGATGATGTTATTTGTTATGGCCCAAAGAACTAAAGTTAGTAGCCAAAAGAATTAAAAGTATGGCCCAACATTTAGCCCAATGGGAGAAAGGCCTTTTAGTATTTTGATATACTAAATAAAGCATAAAACAAAAAGAAAAAAATTGGGACAATCTAGGCCACTTGGCCGGACCTTAGAGAGGAAAAAGGAGGGGGGAAGAATGTGTTAATTACTTGCTTTAGTGGGTAAACAACTCATACCAACTTCTCTTATGTGTAAACAATTTAATTGGCCAACACTTTGTTCATTATTGTAAGCAAGCTATTGGTAAGTAAGAGAGAGAGAGAGTAGGTGGAGACTTGTGGAGAATTAATGGGCACATGGCCTGTGGGTTAGGGGAAGAGAAAAGGAAGGAGCTTGTGATATATCAAGTTTACTAAAGTAAAGTTATCTTAATTTTTCTATTTCATCTCCTTCATCTAGCTAACACAAAGAATAAACCAAAGAGAGAGAGAGAATAGAGGGGCTAATTTTGGCAGCCATGGAGGAGATAAAGTGGAGTTTTGGTGAGACATCAAAGCTCCATAATCAAGCTATTAAGAAGAAGAAGAAGAAGGAGAGCATGGTAAGCAAAGGTATAAACCCCTTTTTGTTTAGGTAATTTTTGATGGTTGTAAATCAAACCTTGAATCTATGTTCTAAACTCAAAAGCCTTAGATCTATGTGTTTATGAGTGTTTCATGTTTAGATATACCCATATTGGGTGTTGTTTTAGTTGGAAATCAAAAATAAAGAAAAGTGAGTTTTCTAGTTTTTGAGCCCTAAAATTTCTATGTATTTTGGATTTCCACCGTTTTTGATCTACACCTTCTTTTTGCGATCCGTCAAAGAGAGGTGCTAGATATATTAGTTAAATACTTAACCCAAGTGGTAGAACACAAAAATGTAGAGTACACATTTCATAGCAACTGATTTACCAAAAACAATTTTGTGTCTTTTATGGAAAACTGACTGTTTTGGACAGTCAAAGGTTAGGGGCAGTTTAGTCATTTTTCGGACATCTAAAAATTCTGGAAAAATTGGGAGGATACTATGATAAGTTATCTAACATCTCCAAGTGAAATCACTGAAAAAGGAGTTGTAGATTTCCGTATGGAAAATGTTTAACAAAGCATGAAAAAGAAATCGCTTCTGCGAAAGACTTTCCAGGGGCTGTTTCGGCAACTTAAATTGTTTGAAAAATTCCGGCCTTTTGGGACATGGAAATATATGGTATTAAGTAACTCGTGTCCAAAAATGACCTCATTCCGACTTAAAATGAGCAAGTTATGACCATTTCAATTTTTGTGATTTTCTAGAAAAAATCGCTATAATCGGAGTTCTATAACTCCGATGGCCACGAAATTTAAACTGGAGTGTCACGTTAACACGTATAAGATTGTGTCAAGAGATGGGAAATTTTGGAGTTAAGCATGAGGTAGCTAATTTCTTAAGGAATTTACTAAAACCGATTTTTGAAAAATACTAAAAGAAGTTGAAAAATTATGAAAAAATACTTTTTGTGTATGAAATATATGTATGTGTTTGGAAAAATGATGGAAAAATAATAAACTGATTTGGAATTTTAGTAAAAAGGATATGGAATCCAGCTTGCTGGATTGGAAAATCTGATGAATCTAGTTTGCTGGATTGAAAAGAAGTTTACTGAATTGAAAATATATTGAATCCAGTTTGCTGGATTGCAATCTAGTCACTGGATGTGATATCCAGTTTGCTGGATTACAGTTTGGTTTACTGGATTGGCCATCTAGATACTGGATATGGAATCCAGCTTGCAGGATTCCAAATCTGGGTTGCTGGATTGGTATTTGACTTTTATGTTCAAGAAAAACTTATAATATATATGATTAGAATATTTAAATCATATAACTATGATAGTAATGATTGAAAAATTATGATTAATGATATTAATTATTTGAAAATTATTACAAGTTATTGAAATTTGTTTTGACTGCTAAGAAAATTATATGTGATAATTGTGAAGTGTTTAGGCATAGTTTAATTGAACTTAAACTCGATATTTGTCCAACTAGACCGTCAGGATGATAGAATTGTGTTTGTTTTAAGTCAGACTGAAATAGTTTGACCTGATACTAAGTCTTATATGTATTATGGACTGATAGGGTTATGTATTATGTCTTTAGGTTATTCTGTGTGTGTGTATATATATATATATATATATTATAGTATTATATTGTGATGATATTATTCTAATATTGGAGATCTATATTACTAATATTAGGTCTTCGGATAAAGCGATATAAATTGCGTAGCGGTAATCAACGGTTCAGACAAGTTTGTTTTACATAACTGTATTAAGAGTGTTTCATTCAGATAAGCTTATGGTTAATCATAGTTGATTGCCATGAATTGTACTCTGTACATATTTCATGTATAAGTCAGGTATGAATAGTTGATCACCTTCATTACCAATCGGTTTAGATATATTTGTTCATGTATAATACTTGTTCAGTCATAAATTTGTTCCTGCTAGTTCACAATTATATTGTTGAATTATAGCCAGCCAATTATTCAAATCATTTCAATCATGATATATCGTTATATTATTGCATTTAAACTTGCTGGGCAATCCTTATGCTCACCCTTGCTATATCATGATAAAACATTGCAGATTAAGACGAACGCGTTGGATATAGGAAAAGATTAAAGAAAGTTACAACTTTAGTTTACGTGTGCAGTTAGAATTGTAATAGTATTGTATATTAATGTGATTGTAAGTCAAATAAGTTATGTAATGGTGTATTAAGTTAAGGTTACTCGACCTTGGGGAATAGTGTGTAATGTAATATATAAACAATTTATGTTTATATCTTTCGCAAATAGTAATAGTTGTATAGAATGATCCAATCGGATCCGAGGTGATTTAGGAACTGGATTCGTGGCCCTAACAGTTGGTGAAGGTGATGAAGGTGATCAGCCTTTCATACCTAATTTATACATGAAATATGTACAGAGTACAATTATACATGGCAATCAGTATTGATTAACCATAAGCTTATCTGAATGAAACACTCTTAGTAGAGTTAAGTAAAACAAACTTGCCCGAACTTCGGATAAAGAATTATAAATTGTGTTGCGGTAATCAACGGTTCAGGTAAGTTTATATTTACTTAACTCTACTAAGAGTTGTTTCATTCGGATAAGCTTATGGTTAATCATTGCTGATTCCTATGAATTGTACTTTGTACATATTGCATGTATAAGTCATGTATGAAAGGCTGATCACCTTCATTACCAATCGGTTCAGATATATTTGTTCATGTATAATACTTGTTCAGTCATAAATTTGTTCCTGCTAGTTCACAATTATATTGTTGAATTATAGCCAGCCAATTATTCAAATCATTTCAATCATGATATATCGTTATATTGTTGCATTTAAACTTGCTGGGCAATCCTTATACTCACCCTTGCTATATCATAATAAAACATTGCAGATTAAGACGAACACGTAGGATACAGGAAAAGATTAAAGAAAGTTCCAGCTTTAGTTTACGTGTGCAGTTAGAATTGTAATAGTATTGTATATTAATGTGATTGTAAGTTAAATAAGTTATGTAATTGTGTATTAAGTTAAGGTTACTCGACCTTGGGGAATAATGTGTAATGTAATGTATAAACAATTTATGTTTATATCTTCCACAAATAGTAATAGTTGTATAGAATGATCGAACCAGGTCTGAGGTGATTTAGGACCTGGATTCGGGGCCCTCACAGTTGGTATCAAAGTTGTAGTTTATGAACCTTAGGTGGGAATGCCTGAGACTAATAACCGTAGTGATTAGAATAAGTACTAACTCAAATAGAGTTAGTTGGTAAGTAAGATTCAATGATGAATCTCGGCGAGTTATAAAGATACAGAGTTCCCTAACTCTTATAATAAAGTACAATGATAGAAGATCATAAAACAAAACGATCATAGATATAGAAATGAATCGTAATATATACGATGATCATACATTATCTCCATGTACAACTTATTATTCCCAAGCATACCCTTTGATATACCCTAAGGGTCTTAAGAAATAAGTCAAAGTATAACTCATCATACACAAGATACTATGATGATCTCAAGTCCAAGGATCACTTGTACTACTATCACTACAGGAATTTCTATTGACAGACAAGTAAAACTCTATTAGGTATTCCTTAGCGAGCCACGTTCAGTGAACTTATTTTCTAATAAGCACCTACATACTTGCTTTAGTGTCTCCATACAAATGATCATGAGTTCAATCATCCTCATCCAATGAGCAAGCAACGTATGTACCAATCTATCCGGATTCACTAATCCCCAATTTAGTAATCTAACGATTGGGAACTATTTTAGTTTTAAGCTTTCTAAGAATTTAGATCTCATTAGAATGATCATCATCATTATTCTAAAATCATTGCTTAAAAATATGGGTTTATCACATATTATAAAACAGCATCATGTAGATAATTAAAAGCCTTTAATAAATTAATACTTTTTTATTAATAAATGAATAAGATTGTTTCAAAGTATATGATTTATCATCAAACATGATTGGCTTGTGTGCATACTACTTTCAATCTCCCACTTGCACTAAAGACAATCGTCATGATATCTCATACTCTTCTTCTCTAAGTGACGATTATCCTGCTGTTGGATAAGCTTTAGTTAATGGATATGTAATGTTGTTCTTGAGAGTCCATTATCTCTATAGTGATTTCCCATCTTTCAATGATTCCTATAATCAAGTGAAAGTGCCACAACACATGTTTTATCCAAGATGAGACTTATGAACTATTCCTAGTTCTATAATGAACTTTTCATCCAAACAATCAACTTGCAGCTTCATTTATAGCTATATACGTTGTCTTTATCACTATACCAGCAACACTTTGTTGTTTGAAACCTTTTCAATTCACTGCTCCACTGTTCAAGGTAAAACTTTACCTTAAAGTAGATTTTCTATCATCTTAGTCTGTCTGAAAAACTCGAGTCTGTTAAGCCCTCTAGTTTTAATTCAGGCCCACCATGAATATGATCACATCCTTTGTGCTGGTTAAGTACTTTAAGATGTTTTTCACTGACTCATAGTGAACTTCTCCAGAATATGACTGATCAACATCAGGTCTCGTACATTTTATTACATACATGATAGTTACTCATGCGATCTCTCTTTTATGAGTATTAGGGACTATTAAGAGAGATACAATCCATGACTCATCAACATGAGACATCTCTTGGAGTTTGCCATGCTAAACAACTTTAGCATCAAATGAATATACGTTCCTTGGGTTAAGTCAAGCATCCTCTTAAATCTATCTATATAGATTTTATCCTCAATTAAGATACTCTTCCTAAATCATTCATGGAGGAATATTTAGACAACTTTATCTTTACTGATTGTAGCATTGGTATGTCATTCCTTATCCGTAATATATCAACATATAATACTAGGAATATCACGACGCTCCCACTGACCCTTTTGTACACACTAGGTTCATTCTTATTTGTGATAAAATCAAACTCTTTTGATTTATTTCATCAAAGCGAATGTTCCATTTTTGAGAAGCTTGCTTTAATCCATTCCTCTAAGTGTCTGCAACACTTACCTTATCGTATATAACTTGTCATCATCTTCTATGATGTGTACCTCATCATCATTATCTATGATGAATCCATACCTCTTAGGTATCTTTGGAACTGTTCCAGATTTACGATTCAGTTGTGGTACAATAGGTATATCTACAAGTTCCTCTTATTTGACTTATAGTGATTTGTGATTCTTGAACTCTTCAAGATCTATTATCCTCCCACTAGCCCCTTCAATGATAAACACCTTTATCTTAGAAGGCAGCGTGTTTCGCAACAAATACCTTTTGCTAAGTAGGATTATAGAACATATACCCTAAACTTACTTTAGGATGTCCCTCAAATTGACACTTGTCAAATCTTATCCCAAGTTTATCCTTTGAAACCTTTTCAAATAAGCTGGACAAACCCTTATTTTAACTTACTTAAAATTAGGAATCCTTCATGTCCATAACTTTTATGGACTCTTGTGGTCGGATTTTGAGGTTACCGTTTTCGTAGATATGCAGCCATTTCTAGGACATTATCCTAGAAGGATACTTGAATGTCGGTAAAATCATTATGGACCGCACCATGTCCAACAAGGTATGATTTTTCCTTTTAAATACATCAATCAATTATTACGTATCAGGAGGCGTACATTATGAGAAAACTATTTGAGATGATCTAGAAACTTATTCCACAAGTATTTATTCCTTGATCTAATCAAAGAACCTTAATACTTTGCCAATTTGTTTTACTTCTGAATTATTTGAACCTTTCAAATAATTCACACTTGTATTTCAGCAAATACACACATTCAACTCTTTGAATGATCATCTCCTTTTCTTATACTAGTTTGTTCAATTTGCAAAATATATTTTCACGTAAGTGAAGTACACAAAATCCATTAAGTAATATTTCAGTTCTATACAAAATATTAATATTATAAATAGAACAACAATTGTTCTTAATTATAATACCAAAGATTTCATTGTCCAACAATAAAATGGAAATAATGTTTTTAACGCGAACAGGAATACAATAACAACTTATTGACTTAATAGATTTGCCCGTAGGTAATGCTAAACTATAAGTTTCTATGGCTAAGCAGCAACATTTGCTTTATTTTCCACACATAAAATTACTTATCTTTGTTTAGCTTTCTACTTCTGCTTGGTCCCTTCATAAATCTATATTTATGATAACCAAATTCGGTATCCAATACCCAAGTAGAACCTTGACTTAAAAGAAAATTTTATTTTAAATCATGAACAAAATTGTATTTGTAACCGAAACTTCACTAAGCTTCTTCTGGTTAGCCTTTGCAAAATGCTTCTTGCAGTTTCTTTCTAGTGTCCAGGCTTATTGTAGTGGAAGCAAAATCCTTTGCTATCCGTATCAGTTAAGTTCTTATTATCCTTTGTTTTTTCCTTTTATATTTACCTTCTTAGAATCATTCTTCTTTTAGAAGATCCTTTGGCCCCTACCAGTAAGACTTGGTCTTTCTTGGTTGGAAAGTGACTCTTAATATTTTTCAACATGTTAAGCAAATTAGCGAAGCTGATATCTAGCTTGTTCATATGAAAAATTCACAACAATTGTGAGAGGAGTCCGGAAGTGAGTGCAAGATCAAATCTTGGCTCAACTCTCTATCTATGACAAAACCCGTTGTCCTAATTGATCAATCAAATTGATAATGTTAAGGACTTTTATCTGTACTGTAGTGTCATTGGTCATTCTAGATCGGAAGAGCTCCTTAGATATCTGATATCTATCAGTCCTACTTTCCTCACCATCAACTACTTGATGTGCAGGAATATAGTAGGAGCATCCATAGTTTCGTGCTGACGCTGAAGCCCATTACTCATGGATGCGAGCATGATGCATTGAGCCAAATGTGCATCATCTTGCCCCTTTTTTAAAAATAGCAATCTTTTCCTCAGAGGCATTGTCTGCAACCATTGCATGGATAGACATATTAAGGACATAAGATAACTTTTTAGCCATGAGAACTATTCTCAAATTCCTTAACCAATCTGTTTAATTCGGTCCGATTAATTTAGCATCTAATATGATACGCAATGATAGTAATTTTAGACATTACGAAATTCTGTAAATGAATTTTTTTAATTAACAACATTATAGCATACATTCTTTTATTAATTACCAAAATAATTTAGGTCTTATTTTAAATTGATATGTCCCAATATTTTCTTCAAACTATATTACCCTCACTTATATAGTTCGGCAAAATCTAATTAAAGATTTGCTAGTGAGAATAAGGACCCCATTTTAAATGTATATAGCCTTGTGGTGACACAACAAACTATATATAAATAAATAGGTAGACAACTCTTGTCAATTACATCAACAATGCAACTCCTTCTATTTTGCCTCTTAGATTATTTTGATCAAGTGGTGGGACATCCGAATCAAAATTATTCAAGTTAAGTCCAACCTAGCACTCCATATATTCAAAAAAGAAAAATATTGTTCTTGTGGTGACACAACAAAACAATATTATTTAATTTTCTTTATAAGCATCAAATGTGATAAATTAACATCTTAAATACTTAATATTTGCCTTGTGGTGATACAACAAACTCATATTAAATATTTAATACTCTATTAATTTTTATCATGCTAAAAGGCGACGTTCGATATTCCAAATATCTTTGAACGTTACAACTTAATATAAAATATTTGAGGGGTTTGTTATTAATGTGTCTTATCTTGTTTAGCGCGCATGCATATATATATATATATATATATATATATATATATATATATATATATATATATATATATATATATATATATATATATATATATATATATAGTATAAGCATGCACATATAGAATACTATATTCTACTCAGATTGATTATGAACTTTTATTCTAGTTTGGTTCACTAGAGGTACCAAGTGAACCAAAAGGTCAAACCCTAGGGGTGCAAGAATTAATATTTAAATATAACTATTACATTTAAACTTGGCCTCCATTACAAACGGATCTTCAAGCGCTCCTTGCCCCTTGATCTCCAATTTTTCAAAATTAATTCTAACAATTCCTATTACAAAACTATTTAAAATAAATAGAAACATTGATCAACAGTCAAGGGGGAGTACATAGGAAGGAGATAAAATTAACATTAAGAAAAATTAGAGAAGACGAGGTACGCAGACTCCATTTAATAAAACTCATACATTCATGCATCCAACTAAAATAAAATCTTGGTCAATAGTCCATAATCAATCTCATTTATTATCATACACATCACCATATGCATTAATAAATAACATTCATCTCATGAATAATAAACATTCAATATATATATATATTGATATTATTTAATGGGCAAATTTAGTTAGTATGAAATCTAATTTTGAATCAAAATAAACTCCTTTATTTTAATCCAAATTTAAATCAAAATAAACCTCTTTTATTTTAATTTATCCAATTTTGAATAAAATAAAGTATTTTATTTTAATCAAAATCTTTAATCAAAATAAACTCCTTTATTTTAATTAATTATGGAATCCAATTCCAAGTAAAAAAAACTCATTTATTAAAGTAAACACAGATTCTCTTTCCTATTCACAAATAAACTCTTTTATTTTGAATAATATTAAATCTTATTTCATATCTAAATAAACTCCTTTATTTAAGGAAATTAGGATTTTCTTTTCTATTTACAAATAAACTCTTTTATTTTGAATAATATGAAATCTTATTTAATATCTAAATAAACTCATTTATTTAAGAAAACATGGAATCCAATTTCAACTCCAATTAGTTATCATGGAATCCAATTCCAACTCTAATTAGTTAGCATGAAATTCAATTTTAAAATTAAAACAAACTCTTTATTTTAAAATTAAAATAAATTTTTTATTTTAAGATTAAAACAATCTTTTATTTTAATTATAAAATATTTAAGATTATTATTATTATATATATATATATATATATATATATATATTCACGTTAATATATATCTTATAATAATCGAATGGTGTGGCCCTTGTATAATATATATAATATATATCAATTCAAGTAATCATCACCAAGCACGTGAATGAAGATGCATTCTAGGAATCCTGTAACTTTTCAAAAGATGACACCATGTAAAGTGACTCACGATTTTTTTTTTTTTTATGCTTCTGGTGAAACCCATGTAATATTACTTATATATAATCAAGTAATGCGGGGCCTCCCTGGAATCATCTAAGCATGTTATCAGGATTCGCGAATATCATGCTTACGTTTTATTTATTTACTAGTTGGGTCCCGTGCCTCCGGCATTGTATGGACAATATGATTTATCTCAAACTTTAAACGATCAAAATAATTTATTGAGTGAGCGAAAAATTTAAAGTCATTTGTATTTTATTAAATTATTATTAGATTATTAGATAGATGTATTTTATTAGATAGATGTATGAACGGTGGGATTTATCCCAAACTTTGGACGGCTCAGATGATTTATTGAGTGAGCGAGAAATTTAAAATCATTTGTATTTTATTAGATAGATTTTTTAAATTTTATACAATAAAATTATATCTGATTAAATTGTTCTAAACATATATCAATATACATATCAAATTAAAATAATTAATAATTCACATAAAAGTTTGGCTCTGATGCCACTGTTAGGTTTGTAATATTCATGAACGCAATCAAATTACATAAAATAAGCGGAAACGTGAAAAATAAGAATTTAAAATTCTACAAACCATATACCCGGATCACCCTTTATGCACAATTATTAATTAAACGAAAATATAAAAGAAAAGAATCATACCCTTGAAGATCCGAGCTTCCTCATGTACAAGTTTACCTCCAAATCTTTTTCGCGTTCAACTTGAATCCACCGGGTTTGGTTCCTTTCTTTGATCAACGTTAGCCACTCAAGTGTTTGGCCTCTAGTGGTGATCCACCACGAAAGAATAAAAATTCAAGAAGATGGATATTTGGTAAAACCCTAATTTTTTATCTATCATAGAAAAGGAACGTACTCTCCCAACTATTAGAATTACGTATGTTGTCAAAAAGCCAACAACAACTCTAACCCCTTCAACTCCTCTTATTTATAGATGTAGTAAACCCTCCTTAACAATTAGGGAATTGAGTTTTATTTTAATTAATTAAATTTTTTTAATTAATTAAGCTTCCTAATCTTATTAGAGATAATTAATTAAATTCTTTTAATTAATTAGCCTCCTAATCTAATTAGGATATATGATAGTACTTTTATTAATTAATTTTCAAACTCCTTTAGGAATTAAATAATAGTAATAGTAATAATAATAAAAAGACTCATCTTATTAATTTATATTTAATATTTCCAAAATATTAAATAATAAATATTAAGCTATTTAATTTATTCTATCACCATAGATTAAATTAAATATACTTAACTTATTATTACGATTATGCCATTAACTTCTTAAATAATTATTCTTCCTTTTATGGTGTGACCCTTTAGGTTTTCCATATTAAACCGGTTGTGAATAAATCAATTAGAATAATTCTAATCTTATTTAAATAAATAAAATTTATTCTACAATAGGGATAAGCCTCCCCAGCGATCAACGATTTTTCAGATAATATAGATTTCAACATTAATCATAAAAGAACCTTTGAATAAATAGTTACCGTACAATTCAATCATTCCACCATACAATGTCTCAATTAAATATAAGACATGAAATTACTGCCAAGTCTTATTTTATTTAATTATATGTATTTCGACTCTTAAATGCACAACTCCAAATAATCCAAATTAGAAACTCCTTTCTAATTTCATTTTGCCTTGGCCAAGGACTACTGGGTTGTCATTTATCGAATCACATAGGACATTTCTCTTCTTTTACTAGAAGTGGTAGATTCTTTATTGATCATACATTATCTCCATGTACAACTTATTATACCCAAGCATATCATTTGATATACCCTAAAGGTCTTAAGGAATAAGTCAAAGTATAACTCATCATACACAAGATACTATGATGATCTCAAGTCCAAGGAACACTTGTACTACTATCACTACAAGAATTCCTATTGACAGGCAAGTAAAACTCCATTAGGTATTCCTTAGCGAGCCACATTCAGTGAACTTATTCTCTAATAAGCGCCTACTTACTTACTTTAGTGTCTCCACACAAATGATCATGAGTTCAATCATCCTCATCCAATGAGCAAGCAACATATGTACCAATCTATCAGGATTCACTAATCCCCAATTTAGTAATCCAACGATTGGGAACTGTTTTAGTTTTAAGCTTTCTAAGAATTTAGATCTCATTAGAATGATCATCATCATTATTCTAAAAGCATTGCTTAAAACTATGAGTTTATCACATATTATAAAACAACATCATGTAGATAATTAAAAGCCTTTAATAAATTAATACTTTTTATTAATAAATGAATAAAATTGTTACAAAGTATATGCTTTATCATCCAACATGATTGGCTTGTCTGCATACTACTTTCAGAACATGCATCCAACTTAGTGTTAAAAGCCCTAAAATCTTCCCTTCTTGCATTTGCTTGCATTTTTTAGTCGAAAAGATGTCTGAATTGCTTTTCCTTGCTTCTTTATGCAAATGTTGTGTTATAGCCTACAAAATAACATAGAATGTATGAAATGAACACACAATGCATGCAAAGTAACTACGACACATAGGTTCAAACAACTAATTCAAGTAATAGATACCGGATAAGTAGGTATAAAACCTACTTATTAGTTGTGCATCTCCATCATAATTTTATACTTCAAATCAGAGTCGTTAGGAATACAAAGTGTAGAGTTAACTCGAAGTATTCATTCTTCATCAATTCTTGCTTCTGGAATAGAACTTTCTTGCATTTTCTTCATTATACACATCAGGTTCAGGTCCGTGGTTTGAGCAAGCAGCTTTAACTTTATCGATTAAAGTCGGTTCTACTTGTATATTTGATATCATAACGTGGTTCCCTGAAGTCTTTAACTCTATCTTCATCCTTTTGAAGTCATACAAAATGGGCCTTTGCGTTGACAATATCGCACTCGTATCCGCATATGATCTTCAACTCAACGCGTCAGCTACTACGTTCGCTTTTCCAGGGTGGTATTTAATGGAATGATGGTAATCTTTCAACAACTCGAGCCAACGTCGCTGCCGCATATTGAATTCCTCTTGGGTGAAGAAATATTTGAGATTTTTATGATCTGTATAGATCTCCACCTTCTCCCCATACAGGTAATGCCTCCAGATTTTAAGCGCAAAAACAACTGCTGCCAACTCTAGATCATGAGTATGATAATTCCTCAATATTCTTTGAGTTTTCATGAGGCATAGGCTATGACTTTCCTATATTGCATGAGAACACATCCTAGACCTTTGCGTGAAGCATCGCTGTAGATGACAAATCTGATGCCCCCAAAATAGGTATACATCACCCATCTTGAGTTGCCAAATACATGGTACAAAATTCAAATACAACTTAATAATACAACTATCGTGTAAAATATGACAAAACATAAACTGAGAGTTTTAATACGAATATTGTCTTCTAGACATTATTCAACTCAAATGGAGTCCTCAATACATTTATTGTAATAATCCAAAATTTTATTTGTAATTTAAATATTTATTAAATTAAATAAATATTTATTTATGTGATTGTTGTTAGTATATATTTGTGAATTAAATAATACTCTAATTTAATTTAACAGTTAGAAAGTTGTTAAAGATTACATTAGTTGCTATATTGATGTCGTAATTTAATAATTAAAGTGATATATTAATTGTTAAATAAAATTATAATGATATTATAATTTTGTGATATTTGGTTAAGTGGGAAATTTATTTAGTATGTGGTAATTAGTTTATTTAATTAAGATTGGATATGAAAATCCAAGTAAACAATGTGGGACAATAAACTATATTTATTAAAAGAGTTTTAATTTGATTTTACCAAATAAAACCTTAGAGCTTTTGAAATTCTTATTTTAATCTTGTTTTGCCAAAAAGGCTTAAGGAATGATTAAGTCATTATTTTAATATAATTTTGCCAAACAAGCCTTAAGGCATTAAAAATTCTATTTTTTTGTAACTTATATATTAAATTGATAATAAGTATATGTAATTATATTGGGACTTACATATTCTATAATTATATGTGTTATATGTATACTGTATATACACTAAGTTATGTTAATTTTTAAACCTAAGTTTAAACTAAAAACAATAGAGAGAGAAAGGAGGCTGCATATTTCGGTAGTTATAGGGAGTCTAGGAGGGGTCTTGGATCTTCATACAACTTAAAATCATAAGCTATTTTGAAGGATCAAGAAGGCTTGCAAGAAGAAAAAAGTCTTCTGAAAAAGCGATATAGGTTGCGTAACGGTAATCAATGGTACATGCAAGTTCTCTAACTCGATCTCGAATTGATATTTTTAAAATATGCTTGGGGTTAATCATTATTGATTATACCATGTCTATGAATTATTGATTTTCACTCTGTGCACATTTCATGTACTCATCAGGTATGAAAGACTGATCTCCTTCATTACCATTTGGTCCGGTTGATTTATTCATATTCATTATTCGTTCAACTATAAAAATTTATTCATGCTCTTTCGCAATGTATATATTGTAGAAAGTTAGCCAACTTATTGTTCAATTCTTTCGATCATGATATATTATTAATTGAACTTATATTTGTTGGGCAAAATTGTTGCTCACCCTTGCTATATCATGATAAACATTGCAGATTATGACGAATACACCGGTTACAAGAAAAGTCCAAGCCAAGTCAGCTTTGGATTATATGTGCAGCTAAAGTTGTAACAGTAATGTATGATAATAACTTTGTATGTCTGATAGGATATTGATTTAGGTATTATTTGAAGGTTCTCGACCTTGGGGATAGTGTGTAATGTTTAATGTATAAACAATTTATGTTTATATCTTCTGCAATAGTTATAGAATTAGTACACCGGATTCGTGTTGATTTGGGACCCGAATCTGGGAATGTTTACAGTTGGTATCAGAGCTGTACGTTATAAACCTTAGGTAGGAGTACCTTAGGCTATAACCTTAGAGAAGAGAGATGAAGATAATGAACGAATACACTCAAAAATAGTTTGAACAATGAGAAGTAATTTAAGAAATTTATAAAGAAGGGATGAAAACATGCATGAGAGGATTCAATGAAGAATCTCGCAGAGTTATGGAGTTACCCAACTCCAATAATAAGAATGTAAGGTGATAACAAATAAACAATGTCTATAAGAAGAGATTGGTAACGAAGTTAAGAATGAAAAGTTATAGTTAAGTATGGTACAATTGTACTCTTTAGTAGTTGAGGTATGGTATCTGGGCTAAACGATTCCTTCATAGAGCGGAGGTATATACGAACTAGTAACTCGGAACCTAGTTTGTTAGTTGTTTGTGGGAAACCACTCAGCATACCATATTGAAACTGTTAGAGACTTGATGTGTTCCAAGTGTAGAAATGGATACTTATGATGAAAGTGTAGAACTCGAATGAAATTTTGAGCGATGTAAATGAAGTTAGAAATTCTTAAAGGAAGAATTTTTTTTATAAACAAGAAGATTCAAAGAAAAATCAAAGAGATATAAAGATAAGAAATGGGAGTTTCCTAACTCCAAAAGCCAAGATAACGAATAATGTCGTAAATGATGAAAAAGAGAAAGAAAGAAGATCGTAAAACAAAACGATCACGAGTTAAGAAAAGAATTTTAAGGGAGATGATTATAGAATAAGATCAGGACGTGGTCTGTTTAAGTTATAAAAGAAAGATGGTCTATAATGTTTGAATAATTATATCTTAATGCTATGAAGATGGAGACTATGAAATAGTACGAGATAACTCATAAGGATTTATAGATGATGTGATACGAGGAATTCGTATCGAGTAAAGACCAAGTTATAAGCAAGATAAAGTTAGGTGGGATTTCAATTGAGGACTCATGTGATGGCTGAGTTGTACAAACCTTTGTATGGGCTAGGGTTATGTGCTTGCACTCAGTTTATCACATTGATAATCATTAGAATGTTTGTGTCGCGCTATTTGCTATATGCCTGTTGAGAAGGTGATTATTTTCTTATATGTATAACATATAGGTAGAGTATAGTTAGAGAATATTATAAGGTTAAGTGCGAGTTCTTAAAACTCATACTTATGGTAGGTTCGTGACTCATAATTATATGGTATGTTTTTGAACCCCTCGGCGAATGGACGTCTATGGTCTGACTAGGATAAGTTCTTAAAATCATATGATTGTGGCAAGTTCCTAAACTCATAACGTGTGGTAAGTTTGACAAACTGGGTATAGATAAGTGTAAATGGAGTATTGAGGATGATAAGAATAGATAGACCTATTAAGCAATGGATCATTATAGAAAGTGGAGTTGATGGTGGAAGTATAGGTACTCTAAATCTACTAGCTATGCTAGACTTTCGAAATTTATTGACTTCGTGATGATGTTTACACTTCTATTTTCTTGAAAAACATTGGATCAAATGATGGAACCAATGAGTTTTAACAACAATATTGTTATTCGCATGTCTATGCTAATTGCTTCGGCTAGATAAAAATGATTTGTAATATATCAAAATGTATTTTATATCATTAATGCATCATGTAACCTGGTGCAATGATGATAAAAACGATGGAGTCATTAATGCAGTATTACCTTGTGTTGGATGTGATCTAAGGATCGTCAGCCCACTATGGTATGATGTAGTATGATAAAATCACCAAATGACGGAATCATCAACGGACTGTAAATATAGTGCGGTATCATGACGTCATAAAAAGATTTTTGAGATTTCTTTAAGATGTGAGAATATATATATATATATATATATATATATATGTGTGTGTGTGTGTGTGTGTGTGTGTATTTCGATTGATGTTCGAGTTATTGTAAAAAGTCTATGCTATTTGATTCAGCTAGACGAATATTGAAAGATGTTCATGAAATTCAAGCATTTATTGAAAAGATATGCCAAACCAAATTGTTTTGGTGCAGATTCAGATGTTGAAAAGCTGAGGTGAACAACCCTATAAGGGGACATGTTTTCGGGGACAATGGTACCGAGCGTAACGCATATACTCATTACAAAACACTACGTTGCAGCCTAACGTAGTGGTACAATAGGCTGGCCACCTAGTGTACGTGAGGAGGGTGTTTTCAGTCTTTGTGATTGATAAACACTCTGGTCTGCAGTGTGAAGGATTGAGTTGAAGCACTAGTAAACCGAGAATAGAGTTCACGGTCTTGTGACCCCTCAGCATGATTTGGAATCTTTTAAAATTCCTGAGTTATTCATACTTCTTCCCAATTATTGAGCAATTGTGGAAGATTCTTGCAATTCTAAAAGGTGAATGTGGCAAGGATGATACTCCTTAGAAAGAAGTAAGTCGTAGAATGCGACACTGAATGATGAATATATGGAATAGGTGAGAAAAGAAATTTTGAAATGAGAATGAGATGAGTTATCAAAGAATAATATAAATCTCTTAATAGAAAAGTTTAATAATTGAAGAAAGACCTTTGTGGAAAGAAGTGGTTATAAAACCCAATGAGTGAATAAAGTATTAACGTAAAATCTATTTTGATAGAATGAATAAATAAAGATTAATAAATAAAAATTTCAAAGACGAAATTCTTAGAAGAATGGGTGAATGTAATATCCCGAGTGTTTATGATAACAATCTTTAGAAAAGGAAATAAATGGATTAAAGAATATATAATACTCAGAATATAATTGAGTTAAAGTGAAAGTTATGAAATAAAACCTAGAATTTGTTGAAGAAATGAATGTAGTAGGAAATATAAAACTTATATTAAGGTCACGTGTTGAACTTATTCAATGAAGAGATTTGACGAAAACCTGAGTAAGGTAGGGTTTCGGTGATTCCGAGGACGGAATCCTTATAAGGAAGGAAGAATGTGACGAATGAATTATTTGAGTTGTGATTCTGGGGACAGAATCCTTGTAAGAAGGAAATGATGTAACAATCCAAAATTTTATTTGTAATTTAAAATATTTGTTAAATTAAATAAATATTTTATTTATGTGATTGTTGTTAGTATATATTTATGAATTAAATAATACTCTAATTTAATTTAACAGTTATACAGTTGTTAAATATTACATGAGTTGCTATATTGATGTCGTAATTTAATAATTAAAGTGATATATTAATTGTTAAATAAAATTATAATGATATTATATTTTTGTGATATTTGGTTAAGTGGGAAATTTATTTAGTATGTGGTAATTAGTTTATTTAATTAAGATTGGATATGAAAATCCAAGTAAATAATGTGGGACAATAAACTATATTTATTAAAAGAGTTTTAATTTGATTTTACCAAACAAAACCTTAGAGCTTTTGAAATTCTTATTTTAATCTTGTTTTGCCAAAAAGGCTTAATGAATGATTAAGTCATTATTTTAATATGGTTTTCCCAAACAAGCCTTAGGGCATTAAAAATTCTATTTTTTTGTAACTTATATATTAAATTGATAATAAGTTTATGTAATTATATTGGGACTTACATATTCTATAATTATATGTGTTATATGTATATTGTATATACACTAAGTTATGTTAATTTTTAAACCTAAGTTTAAACTAAGAACAATAGAGAGAGAAAGGAGGCTGCATATTTCGGTAGTTATAGGGAGTCTAGGAGGGGTCTTGGATCTTCATACAACTTAAAATCATAAGCTATTTTGAAGGATCAAGAAGGCTTGCAAGAAGAAAAAGGTCTTCTGAAAAAGCGATATAGGTTGCGTAACGGTAATCAATGGTACATGCAAGTTCTCTAACTCGATCTCGAATTGATATTTTTGAAATATGCTTGGGGTTAATCATTACTGATTATACCATGTCTATGAATTATTGATTTTCACTCTGTGCACATTTCATGTACTCATCAGGTATGAAAGGCTGATCTCCTTCATTACCATTTGGTCCGGTTGATTTATTCATATTCATTATTCGTTCAACTATGAAAATTTATTCATGCTCTTTCGCAATGTATATATTGTAGAAAGTTAGCCAACTTATTGTTCAATTCTTTCAATCATGATATATTATTAATTGAACTTATATTTGCTGGGCAAAATTGTTGCTCACCCTTGCTATATCATGATAAACATTGCAGATTATGACGAATACATCGGTTACAAGAAAAGTCCAAGCCAAGTCAGTTTTAGATTATATGTGCAGCTAAAGTTGTAACAGTAATGTATGATAATAGCTTTGTATGTCTGATAGGATATTGATTTAGGTATTATGTGAAGGTTCTCGACCTTAGGGATAGTGTGTAATGTTTAATGTATAAACAATTTATGTTTATATCTTCTGCAATAGTTATAGAATTAGTACACCAGATTCGTGTTGATTTGGGACTCGAATCTGGGGATGTTATATTTATTATCAAACTATTTCATAGAATAGTGAGGACTACTAATGCTATCATCTGGACTGTCACTCCGTTCCCCGACTAGTCCCAGCTACGTTCTCATTTCTTGAAGAGAACAATGAAAGCAAAATGGTGAGCTCAACTAGCCCAATAAGAAATATTATGACTAAGATAATGCAAAATAATTTATCGTTAGCCTTCAACAATGTTAAATTGTTAAAATAAAACAAACATCAAGTTTAACTGCAGCGGAACAAGCAATCCATTAGAAGAGTCAAGTAGAGCATACAATCTACTATCTTCTATGATTTAAAAAGTTTTTCATCATTTTTATCGCTGAGACTCAGCTTAATAAATAATCCACATCATCGAATCACCCATGCACTACGGCCAAGGATATTCTTTAGTATCACGACCACAAATTATCCATGCACTACAGGCTAAGGATATTCGTGTATTCATCAATGGTCATGATCATGCCAACAACTGTCCATCAATGCACTATGGGCCAATGAGGACTTTTCCCACATCATTTGAAACATTATGGTCATGATTATACCGAATAATCCTTGGTCATAATCATACCACGTACATCTATGCACTACAGGCCACAAATGACTTTCAACATAATATAACATGAGGATGATGACAATGATATAAGAGTTCAATAAAACAAGTTCAAGGATAATTTTTTAAAGATTTATAATTTAATTTATCCAGAATTCAATATTGTCCAAATTGTCAACATGATACTACTTTGTGGAGTAAAATTCAAGAATGATAATGTATCAAAAATGATTTGGACCGAAAAGAGATCAATTTTTGTTATGAATAGTACTCTGGGTGAATAGTACCCAAGTGAATAGTACCCAGTGAATAGTACTTTAGGAATAGTATACTCTATGAATAGTACTTTATGAATAGTACTTATGAATAGTACCCGTGAATAGTACCATATAAATAAATAGTACTCCTAGACAGTACTCCGGCATTAAAAACTTAAAATTTAACAAGAATGTGCAGAAAATATCCTTGTGAAGCGATAATGGATGAATCACAAATTTTAATGATATTCTACTAATTTCACGGAATATAGAAGCAATACTTTAACCGAATGATGGTATAATAAGGAATACGAGACGAAATAATATTACTCATATACTACAGAGTATGGAAGAAAATATTATTCCTATGAATACTGGAAAAAATAATATCCCTTACCTCAGAAGAAGATTAGATACTGGAATAGTGAGGTAGCAGACTTATGTTCTACTTTCTCTCTAAAGCTTCTCTCTCTATAAATGCTCTTGTGAGTCTTAGTGAATTGGTGAGAATGAAAGAAGAATGAACTTCTATTTATAGGAAAATATAGTTTCGATAATTGCACATTTTGGGGCTCAAAATATTACAGTATAATACCTTTATCTTTTTCTTCATTTTTAATTTAGTCCTGCAAGTATTATCAAACTTGAACCACCTCCCCTAATAGTACATCTTGTGAATCAATAGTACAATCATGTGAATCAATAGTATAATCATGTTAAAAAATTAATTACAGTATAGTACCTTCATCTATACCTCCATTTTTAATTTAGTCATGGAAGTATTATCAATCTTGCATTACCTCCCCTAATAGTACATGCATGTGAATCAATAGTACACACATGTGAACAAATAGTTATAAGCATGTGAATTACTAGCAATTAATTGCTCATTTATCCGATTAGTTACCTGATTAGTCAATATAACCTCCAAACATCCATTATTGTCGAAATAGATGTCGATTTCCACTAACACTAATAATACCAACATAATGGAAATATCAATTTCACCTTTAAACACCACGAACTTATTCATCATTAATATTATAACTCACAATATTTAACAACCAGATCATTCCCAGGAAAGAGGGGGCTTTTCAATAAGGATTTCTCCTTATTGGCGCGCAATTAGGTGACCAAACCTTGACAGAACTTTCTAGACATTGATTTAATAATATAAAATATTATGCAGAAGATACTGTGATAATTATTGAATCAATAATATGAGAGATATTATGCAGCAACTACTATAGCAATAATTGAGTATAACTGAGTGACTTCTTACGTAAGCATCAATAATCAATACCATGTGCTACTATGCAACTACGCGTATTACTGTACTTTTACCACCAAGTAGTTCAACAGTTTAACGGTAAAACTTTCGCCGTTATTTTTATAAAAACATAATTTTGTCATTTTCTAACTACAACAATACTTCCGTTATGGGGTCCACCAATGATTGTGCCGTCGTACGAATATTCCCTGTTAAAACGAAAATTCCTCGACATTCGAATATTATATAACCACTTGTTTACTTTGAAAAATTTGTAAATAATACCCACAACTATAACATTATATCAAATCCACACCATAATATTCAAAAATATATTTCGAGAAAATTTAATTTTTATTCATAAAAGTTGGGGTCTTACAACCTCCCCTTCTTATGAAATTTCATCCTCGAAATTAGGGTGTGTACCTGGTATGTCGAAGAGGTGAGAATAACTTGACTTTATTTCAGATTCTAACACCCAAGTCATTTCCTCTACATCGTGGTTTCTCCACAAAACTTTGACTTGAGGTATAACCTTGGAGCGTAGAATATGATCCTTCTTATCCAAGATTTTAACAGGTACCTCTTCATACGTTAAATCTTCCGCTATCTCGTCCGGTTCCAATTCAATAATGTGGTTCGGGTCTTTCACATATTTACGTGACATATATATGTGAAAAACGTTATGAACACGAGACATATTTGGCGGTAAGGCGAGTCTATAGGCCACAGTTCCTACTCAATCGAGGATTAAAAATGGGCCAATGAATCAAGGATTGAGCTTTCCTCTCTTTCCAAATCTCGTAACTCCTTTCCCTGGAGCAACACGTAACAACACATGATCTCCAATATTAAATTCCACGTCCTTTCGATGAAGATCAACATAACTCTTTTGTCAATCTTGTGAGGTTTTTATATGTTGTCGGATCGTTTGAATCTTTTCAGTAGTCATACGTACCAACTCTAGTCCTAACAACGTTGCTTCACCCACCTCATCTCAGAATACTTGAGAACAACACTTTCTTCTATACAACGCCTCAAATGGAGCCATGCCAATACTTGCTTGATAACTGTTTGTTGTAGGAAAACTCCACCAATGGTAAGAACTTGTCCCAACTTCCTTTGAAGTCAAGGACAAAGAGTCTTAATAAATCTTCAAGAGTTTGAATAGTCCTCTCCAACTGCCCGTCCGTTTTAGGATGATATGCTGAACTAAATCGTAAATTCGTGCCATAGCTTTTTGCAAACTAACCCAAAATCATGAAGTGAATCTTGGGTCTCGATCAGAAACTAGGGATACTGGCATACCATGTAATTTGACAATCTCGTTTATGTACATACGAGCAAGACGTTCAAGTGTATAAGTTTCTTGTATCGGTAAGAAATGAGTAGATTTGGTCAATCTATCAACAATGACCCAAATCGCATCTATGCCTTGAGAAACCTTGGGAAGACCATTAACGAAATCCGTTGTAATGTGCTCCCACATCCATTCTAGAATTTCAAGTGGTTGCAATGGATCTTTTGTCACTTGATGCTCCGCCTTGACTTATTGACAAGTTAGACACCTTGAGATAAACCCCGCTATCTCTCTCTTCATATTGCTCCACCAAAATGTATGTCGAAGATCACGATACATTTTGGTACTCCCAGGATGGATTGCAAACGGTGTGTTGTGCGCCTCTATCATGATTTTATACCTCAAGTCAGAATCGTTAGGAACACAAAGTCTGGAGTTGACTTGAAGTATTCCTTCTTTATCGATTCTTGCTTCCGGAATAGCACCTTCTTGCACTTTCTTCCTCATACGAATCAGCTCCAGGTCTGTAGCTTGAGAAACTTTAACTTTATCGATTAAAGTTAGTTCTACTCGTATATTCGCCATCATCACATGGGTCCTTGGAGTCTTTATCTCTATCTCTATCCTTTGTAAGTCATAAAAAATGGGCCTTTGTGTTGACAATATCGCACTCGTACCCGCATATGATCTTCTATTCAATGCGTCAGCTACTACGTTCACTTTTCCAGGATGGTATTGAATTGTATGATCGTAATCTTTCAATAACTCAAGCCAACGTCGTTGCTGTAACAACCCGGAATTTTGGATTATCCAGAATTTAGGTTTAAAGAATTAGTTATTAATAAAATGAATTTTTATTAATACTATTTTGTGTTGTGTTTATTTATCGTTCTATAACCTAGGATGATTATATGTCAGAAGAATTCTGGCTACGAGCTAGATTTAACGAGTAAGAATTTTTAAGAAGAAAATGAAAGTTTTCCAAGAACAAAAATATTTCCAGGAAAAAAGATGACATATGCACTATTCATTCATTTCTACCTGGAGATTTATTTTGAAATTCCGAGAAGTTAATGACTACGTATAATTTTGAGACGTGATGGAATATTCAATAATATTTAAGTTATGGCAAAAACAAAGTTTTCGCACTAAAAACCTAAGAGTTAGGAAAAGTGAGTTCCGAGAATTTTATGATCACGTATAATAATTAGGGTTATTATGCGTGAGAAATACGAGTATAATACTAGTTATTATACGAGTATAGTAAGAAAATTAGTACAACATATAATACAAATATCGTACGAACAATATACGAAGAGAATACGAGAATACAGGAATGGAATGCGTAGAATACTATTAGTCTTAATGGACTTTGTGTTCATGGAATTTGTAGAATCCAATTGGACTTGAATTATGTCAAGCCCAATGCTTTGTGAAATTTAAGCGCAAGATAGGCCCAATAAGAATTAGGGTTAAGGCCCAAACCAAGAAAATAAATTGCGGATCGAACCGATGGGTAAACGGATGGGTAAGAACCATGGGGCAACCCATGGGCATGTGGGCCGACCACTTGGCCACCAAGTAAGGGTGGAGGCCAAGTTTACTTGGTGGCTAAGTGTTGGAGGAGGTGGGAATAGTAAGGAGGTGGGGGCAAAATGACCAAATTGCCCTAAGCTTTGGTTTTCTATAAATAGGAATCTAGATTTAATTTTTAAGGATTTTGAAAATCCTATAACTTGAGAGAGAGAGAGAGAGAGAGAGCTCGGATGAAGAGGCAGAAGGAAGAGTTTGAGCATGAATGCTCAAATCAAAAGTGACCGTGAGATAGAAAAGCTTGCAAATCGCCGGCTTTGTATAACGAAAGAGGATTAAAGAAGAATGGTAATCCGAACCCTAGTTTTTTCTAATATTTTCTTTAAGTTTCTATGCTTAAAACATAGCTTAATGAAGATAAGAAGTAGATGTAGTTAAGAATGATTTCATATGGTTGAAATCATGAGAAAATAAAGAAATAAGAATTAGAAGTTTAGTTTGTAAATTTCTTAAGGAAGTATAAGATTCGTAAGGATTTTTCCCGATCCGAATGAATCTTATGAACTAGTAGGTGAAATAAGTAAGGAATGGTGTTCTATAACATCAAATTCCAATAAAAAGTAGAATCGTAATCCAAAATATCGATTAAAATGAAGAACGAACGAAGAACACGCAAAGAACACGAAGAATGTTGTTGATGGACAAATTTAAAACCATCATAGGATAATTGTTATTGATGGAAAAGTTTAAAACCATCTCTTATAAGTTAGTTGCTTATTGCATGGTTAGGAATGGTAGAAACGTTCATGAAAAATTGATTAAAACGTAGCTATAACGAAGTTATGGCTAAATTTTGTAAAAGACGAATGAGAATTAGAAACTTAGTAAATGAACCCAAACGTGTAGGGTTTCATATGAATGTAAGAGAACATAAAAAATGTGAGTTGTGGACTCAAGAACTAACGAGTTCTGAGTTCGAATGACCGAATTACGGACGAACGAGCGAAGAACGTTAAAAGCGTAAAAATGAATGAAAGGTTAAGATTAAGCCAATTAAATGGCACATTAATGGATTCAAAATGAAGTTCTATCCATGGGGTATTGAAGTACGTATGATAAAGAAGAGAATGTCTTTGGACCGACCTCGTTCCAAGTTATAACGAAGAAGTTATGAGATCGGGAAGTACGTATCTCAAACTTAATGCAACGCGAAGAAAAATTTTCTAGGTTTAGGCTCGGTGCCAAAGTGCCGGCTGAGCCTTTGAGAGACGGAGCCGCAGCGTGAGCTCGACCATAAACTACTGGCGAGTGGCGCCACAGCTCGAGAGATAACGAAGAGTTTGGCGCCGCAACACCAAACCAAGGGAAGAGGGTGACGTAGGTTGCGCCGCAGCGTGGGGGGAAAGGAAGGTGCATTGCGCCGCAACACCGGTGCAGGGCAAGGCCAGTAATGAGCTTTTAAGTGCTCAATTGCTGGGGGATGTGCAAGAAAGAAATATGAACATGTAGTTCACATAATTTAATACTTAATCAAGTGTTTTAAACCTTTAGTGAAGGTTGAACGAAAAGATTAAACGAGATTAAAAGATAGAGAATGTAAGCGCTAGATTACGTAACCGATATCCGGGGACCGTAGTCATAATGAACGAATGTTAGGGATTGCTATTATTTTGATTCCTTGGACATTGAGTGATGAAGGTAATGAATAACATTCTGATGTTATATCATGGTAATGAGAGATAAGTGTAAAGCATATAGACGCTGTGAAAGCAACGTTGTTGTGATGAACGACCGGTCTTAGCATACAACAAACGGTATGGCTTTGACACTAGGAACGAGTAATGAACGTGGGGTTCATGTGGTGGATAACGATTAAAAGCAATGTGAACGTCGAATACGTAAATGATTCTCATAAATCGTATTTGCATTGGACGAATGTTCTAAGTGTACAATGGTTGTATAACTTGGACGTTAATGAAAGTAGTAAGGAAGATATGAATTATCGTAAAAAGCTATAGTGAACGGTAATAAAAGTAATGAAAGTCCGATGTTAGTCAGATAGAGAATGTTAGAATGAAAGGTAAGTGTTAGTTCCCAGTAGGCACAATAGATTTAGAAGGGGGGTTGAATAGATCCTTTTCAATTTCAAATTCTTTTCTGGTTTACTTTGTATTGCTCATAATTTAGCATATGACAAACATAAAAATCTTTTCAAGTACATCAGAATAAGTAAAAGATCCCCTTCATTGATATATTCATAATCATACATACATTGTTCGTAGAGTTAGTTTAATGGTAAGCAGTTAAAATATACATAGCATTTATAGCAGTTAATAGACATAATGTAAATGACATAAAGTAAAAAGATACAAGGGGTTTTAAGCGGTTCAGAGACTCAAGCTCCTAATCCACTCTTCTGCTTTCAACTAGCAGGATTTCCACTAAGGAAGGGAAGCACCCTGAATCACTAAGATTCTTTCCAGGCCAGCAGCCTTGGGACTTTAGTTCACTAAGAACTCTTCAAGGCCAGTAGCCTTAGAACTCCTCTAGTTCCCTAAGAACTCTTCAAGCCCAGAAGGCTTGGAACTTCATTTAGTCCCTCCGGACAAGGACCCCTCAAGCCCTAGCTTCTCGTTGAGTTATTTATTTATTGGAGTTGGTGCTGAGCTGATAAGATGTCTTCATGCTCTGAATATCTTCTTTTCTTAGCAGCTTGGCGTGATCACCCTTGAAGTGCAGTTGAGTGTTGCATGATGCTAATCTTCTTCAGTTACTCAACCACTTCGGATAATCAATTGATGACTGCCTTAAAGATCATTCCTCTTGATACATGATGGCTGCACATGATGGATTTCTAAGATGACTTTAAGCTCTTCTGCTAGGTACTTAGAAACTTTCTCATGCTTGCCACCATGATGACGTTTGTGATCTCCCTTCTTGATACTTGATGCCTTCTCATGATGAACTCGTTAAGATGACTGTGAGCTCTTCTCTATGGTACTTAGAGTCTTCCCATGATGGACATCAAGATGACATGATGCTCTTCTTTCTCTCAGCAGTTCAGAACACTCTTCATGTAGTAGAACTCTCACTTCTACTTCTTTCTTTGTCTTACTCTAAAGGTTCTTGGTGGATCGTAGAGTGAGCCTTCGGACTCACTATCTTACATGGTTTAGAACATTCCACCGTTACTCCAAACTCAGAAACTCCAGCAACCTTTGATCTTTGAAGCTCTAGATGATTTATACTTTTTCCTAATCCTTCCATTGGAAAGTAGCCGTTGAAAGCTATTCAAACATCTTCATTGATCTCGAGTTGCTTGAGGTATACTGCAGATGTGACATGTCATAACTTTTCTGTCACTACAGTCTACTATTTCATCTACC
This sequence comes from Panax japonicus, assembly GCA_020205505.1. NCBI lineage: Eukaryota > Viridiplantae > Streptophyta > Magnoliopsida > Apiales > Araliaceae > Panax > Panax japonicus. Next base: position 32,272,908 of record CM035111.1, read on the forward strand.
CCATCAGAGATGTCACTTTAATGTCTTGGGCAGGTCGAAGACTTTATTTCCTCCTACTGATTTCTAGATCAGAGGTTGTCCTTTTGCATCGATGCTCTCAATAAGCACTTGTCCGAATATTACTCTTCAGATTGAACCATTGCCACTGCTTTAGTCTTTAGCTATTCGAACTCTACGATTATGATACATATCTTCAAGAACATGATCGTAGTGTCATGTTGACTGGTAGAGACAATACTATGATTTTGAAGAGTGTTAATTGGATCTTCAATGTATAACACTTCTTCCTTCATTTGTACAGTGCTTCAACACTTCTGTTTGCTTCGACTATTTTTAGATTTTGATGGCTTAAATATTTGCTCTGGTCCCTTCTGAATATCAAGACACTTCAGATTTGTGGCGCGTCCAGCTCGCTTTCTTCTTGTGATCTCCCGTTCACTTATCATCAATGGACTGACCCAATGCTTAATCACTTTAGCCTTATTCTTCAGAAGTTGACCAGTATCTCTGAGTGTACTCCATCAGTTCTTTCTTTGTTTGGCAAACACTACGATCCTGAATACTTCCAAGATCGTTGTCATCTTATCACATGACAGCTACTGCACTTGCTGACTTTCTTCAGTCAGTTACTGAAGTCTTCTTATGATCATCTTGTGGAAGACTTCATCTTGAATGGCTTCACAACTTAATATGGATGCTGATTGGGTTGGTGCTTAGATCTTCTGTTAGCATGCATGTCATTCGTTGAGTGCTCTTCGGTTCCATTCAGGTGAGATGTATCTTTGCAATGCCAATTAGAGGCTTTGTTCCTTTGGATATTCTAGGAGTGCTCATTAGTTGAGAATCGTATTTGCTCTACGATTCTGCCTATGTATTGTGAGCACAACTGTTGAGGTCGTAGTTCTGCACTCTATGATTCTGCTTCGGCTGTGCAGATCCTACGACTTTGGGATCAGATCTTGACACTCTATGATTTCTGTCTTTGTGCTCGATGTCTTCATCTGATCTTGATTGACTACGATCTCTACATGTAATCAATAGACTCTATGACTCAGAGTGCAGTTCTATGATCTTTGACTTGGCTTCGGCATCAGTAGACTCTATGACTCCGAGTATAGTCTACGTTTCACTTGGCTTCGGCAGATGTTCGGTCAGCTCATAGGCAGGCTGTCTCTATGATTCTGAACATGACTTCCTCATCAGACTTCGGCTACGAGGAAGTTCTACTCGACACACTACGATCCTTCCTCGTCTCTCCTGGCAGTCTACGAACTCCAAGACTACTATCTTGCAGACTAGGATTCTGCCTTGATAGCTCTCGAGTTTTCCATGACTCTCCTAGTAGACTGCGATTTCTAATGCAGTGCTCGACTATCAGACAAGCATATCTATTACATCATAAGATCAACCTAACATGCTTGATCTTTCTATGTTTATAGTCCTTGAACATCATTTCTTTTTAAGGACTTTGCAAAGCTGTTTTGCTTATGTAGGATCAACCTAACATATTTGATCAATTCCTTCTAAGTCCTTGTACACATGTTTTATATTATCTATCAAAGGACTTTACATCTTTTGTTAATGCAAGCATACTTGCATTTTCATTCATATATATATCATAATCAAATCATATGTAAATAGGAATAACATTCACATGCTTATTCCTGACAATCTCCCCCTATTTGATTATGAAAAAAACAATAAGTGCATATGCATGTTATGAATGAATCTTATATACATTGAGCAACTATATTTCTAAAAAGATAATCATGAATGTCATTTATAATGATGTAGAATTTAATACACTGACATTTTACATCCTGGATCCAGAACATACCTAGCTAGTTAGAGATGTACCTCTTTTGGCTCCATATATGTTTTCAGGATGTTTGTTGATCAACTAATCATTTAATCATTTGTTTGTTCTTCTTGCTCCTTCTTCCCTTGGAATGATGACTTTCGTGCTTTGCTTTGCTCCCCCTCAGATGTATGCTTCTCTTCTCCTTCTGGCTCCCCCTCAGCTTCGGCATACATGGGCTCATCATTCCTTGGCTCCCCCTCGGATGATGGCTCTACCTCTTCTTCTGCTATCTTCTTCTTTGACTTCTTCTCTCCTTTCCTTCTGCTCTTCATTGAGTGCCTTTTGCTCTTCCTCTTTCTATGACTATTTTTCTCCCCCTTTTTGTCATTAATCATTTGGGAGAGCTGCTCCATGTTGGACATAAGTTGCTCCATCAGGTAGGAGGAGATAACAACTTCAAAATTGAGTTCCTGTTGGCCTAGCTCAAGTTGCACTGAGAAAGACTGCTTCATGTAGTCAATCTTGAAATAGAGGACTTGGATCTGCTCTTCATTGGCCTTCTGAGCTCGTAGAACTTCTGCCTTTTGATCTTGTATGGCCTTCAGATAGATGTTATCTCTCTCTTTGAGTTTGAAAGATACATCAGCCATAGTAGCTTGAAGTTTATTCTGGAATGAATTAGCTTCTGCTGCTGTCAGCTTTTATGACTCTTCAGTGAATAGAGATATTTTCTCACTTAGTTCATCAAAGTTTTTCATCAGCTCCTTCTCCATAGTTACTTGATCATCTGGTTGAGCAGTCTCCTGTCGAGCATTATATTGAACTCTATGATCTGCATCCTTGGACAGATTTTTGAAGGTGTTGAGAATCTGAAGAATCGTTGAGTTCCAATCACTGATTAAGGAGAAGGAATGTCAGATAGCATTTCTTGAGCTGATGGAGGTTTCTGATCTTGACCTTGAACACCATCAGCAGTAGAGTGAACAGACTCTACAATCATCTCCTTGGTCATGATCCTTCTTCTTTCAGAGTCCACTCTACGATTGTAGGGGATATAATGATTTCCAGCATGGCGATAGATTTTGAAGTGGGGCTGGTTTGTGATCATCTTTGTAGCAAAACTCTTTACCCTTGGGAAGTTTTGTGCCACCAGCTCTATGCTTGGAAAGTGAGAGTAGCACCAGCTAAAGTAGCTTCCATCCTTTTCAGTATAGGCCTTTAGCCATAGCATCCATCGGAAGAACCATCTCATTAGCAAGTCATCAGGATTATAGAGAATGGTCGTGTAGTCTAGCTCCATGTTATTCTAATTTTTAGCTATATCAAAGGTAGTCATTCTTACAACTTTGAGCTGCTCATCTCCATAGTTCACCCATCTTTCCGGTGGACCTTCTGGTGGTTCATTTGAGACTTATACCACTATATTCCTGGTGAATTTTGCTGGAGAGAGGACAGGATAGAGTTCTGGTTCCTCTGATTCCTGATTTTCAGAATTGGAATCATTCTCCATTTCTTCTTTTTCCGAGCCTGAACCATCTTGATTATTTCCAACAGTGAATCCTTCTTGCTGCATTTCATTTTCAGAATCTTCTTCAGTAAGATCTTCATCTGATTCATCTTCTTCACCACTGGTTCCACCTTCAACACTTTCATCCTTTGAGACAAACTCATCATCACTTAGTTCGATGATAGCATTGGAGTGATCACTGCTCCTTTTAGAGGAAAATTTGGCCTGTAGTCTGTAGCTCTTCCTTCTTCTTGGGGGTTAGTTTTAGGAGAGTCAAACTCTTCTTCCTCTTCAGACTCAGACTCCTCTGGTTCAACAGACGAACTGGCAAGGGCAGACCCTTCCTTTTTGGACTCATCACCTTTTGAGCCATCATGGGGGCTTTCAGGATTGGAAGGGGCATGTTATTCTTCTCTAGACACAACATCATTTGACCCATCATCTGGGCTTGTTGGGATATTTGGATTTGAGGATGCACCTGAGTCTGCTTGTAGCTTTTCTTCATCATCATCAGAGTAAATGCTCTGAGAGGTAGCTACAGAGCTTGAGCATTCTTCTTCATCAGCAGATGCTGCATTTTCTTTCATTAATCTAGCTTTACCTTCATTGTTGGATTTGGTCTGAGGAGACTCAGCCTTGACATCTGTCTCTTTTTCTTTTGCTGACTCTACGTCCTTTTATCCATCAGATGTACTTCCTTGGGAAATTAAGGCCAGTTTGTTTACCGCCTTAGCTTTTTTATTTGATGGTCCTTGAAGCAATATGTTTCTTCTTCTCTTTGTGGTCTCAGTAGTCAGGGCTTTTTCTTCTTTATCCTTGTCTTTGGAAGAGAGACTTCTTGATGGGGCCTTGATTTTCTTCACACCTCTGGATTTCTTTCTGGCTAGTGTGGTTGATGCTAGTTTAGAGTCATCAGACTCAGAGCTTTCCACCTCTTTTGCCTTTCTTTTCTTTGTAGAGGCCTTGTTACTGCTCCCAGTTGTCAGCCTTCTGTACTCCTTTGGGTTTTTCCTTCCAATTCACAAATAGTTGTGGTGACATCACTTTGTGAACATTCAGAGGCTCTCCTTCATCATCCTTGATCTTGCTTCCCAGCTTCTTCTTCAGCACAACGCTCAGTAGTCTTCCAATAAACACTTTTGTAAGTGGTTTTTCGGTAGACTTCTTCAATTCAGCCTTTTCTACCCATTTGGATATTTGATCAAACAGGATAACTCCAAAGTTAATACGTTTCTTCAAGACTATAGCAGACACGATCTTCAACTGTTGATCAAGCACTGTGTCGTGTACAGTGTCCTTACACAGTATGCATTTTCCAACTAATTTAGCAAGGAACTCGTATTCCTCTGGAAACTCCTTCTTCTTCATGTCCTTTAGACTAGGGTTTCTTTGGTACCCCATGATCTCCTTTGCTTGTTCCGTATCGATATCATCAAGACTCTTCAGTCCTTGGTCAGAAAAACCTAAGCATTGATTGAGGTCAGAAGATTTCAGCTTTAGAGACTGACCTTTGACCTTGGTAGAAATGGTTTCAGAGTTTATGGAGGCATTTGAGTAGAACTCTTTGACCAGGTCAACATATACTCGAGAGCTAGTCTTAAGGCATTCTGAGAATCCAGCTTTCTTTACAAGCTCGAGAATGTCTCTGAACTTCTTTTCGAATTTCTCAAATGACTTGGTTCCTAGCTGAATGCCAGTGATAACTCGCCAATCTTCCATTTGAATAGTTCGACGAATATGGGTTTATGATTTAGAGGATTCTATGAGAGATGGCTGATTGTGATTTGGTAATGCTCTGGAGTGTTAATCTATTTTGGCTTTTGAGAGGATTTTAGGGTTTGAAAATGGGAGGGAGAAAGGTTCGATAGCTTCTGATAATTGTTTGCATATTTGAATTTGTCTTTATGGCTGTTCCTTCTAACTCTGTATAACCAGTGATGTGTCAACCAACCATTGGTTACACGACGCCCAGTAATGAGCTATAACTCCCATAACTTTTTAGTTAGATATTTCTTTTTAGAAGAGTAGACGTTTAATCGACGTGGCTTTGACCGTTGACCTTTTGATTCATTGAGTAGCATGGTAAGGCAGCTATGGACTCTACATTTTCATTTGTTGACACAGTGATCAACTTTTGAGAGATGTTGTAGTGGGTGGTTTTGACATCAGTCCTTATCTTGACACTGCACATCTTGACCACTAATGTCCTTCATGAATGTTTGAGGGCTCCATTTCTGAGATGAATCTGCAAGACTTCTTTCGAGCTGATGATTGAACTTATCTCCCCATACTCTTAATTGTTGAGCAATTGTTTAGTTCTTCAAAGCTCCCCATGAGCTGGATTATCCTCTTATAGAACTGCGATCGTCGAGCCTGCTTCTACGATCGCTAAGGTTACACTACGATTGTGGAGTTCTCTTCAACTTTAATTCTATGATCGTTGACTGACTTGGTCCATGAGATGAACTTAACTTAGCATTCCTTTTGGGTTAAGGTAGCTCCGGAAGGGCCAACCTCTTAGAGTGGGCTAAGGGTTAGGTTTGTCCCTGAGGCGCTTTCCAGATGAAATACTTTAGAAGTGATTTGTAATGATATCTCATTTGACCTTTTCTGGTGGGGAGGTCCTCTATCAACTTTGGACAATTGCATTTGCTGTAATCGTGGTGTCCTCCTACTTCTACACTGCGATCAGATGTTTGATCGTAGGCACTCCACGATTTTGAGTTGGGTGGCTGATAGGTTATCAGTAGAATGTTTTGAGACGTTCCTACTGACTAGGGATCTTCATTTGGTTCATCAGTCACAAAGTTTTGGGACTCTATAGCTAGTACATTACTTCATAGTATATCTCAGTGTTGTTGTTACTTAACAAATCATTACTTCCCATGGTTAATGATGTCTTCCTAGATAGATGTGATTCCCTTTATTTTAGACTCATTTGAAGGCATCCTTGCATATCTCCTTCTGACTGGAATCATCATTATCACTTAAATCTCATTGTATCGTAGGCATGGATATTTTTAGGCCTGATTACTCTACGATCATTTGACAACACTTCGAACGTAGTCTCCTTTGACCGTCTTGTGCTTGCTAATTTTTTCTTCCACGATAAGTTCCTCTAGACTGATGCTCGATGATCCTCTGTTGTGAGCTTCCTTGAGGATTCTTCTCATATAGCATTCTTAGCTTGCTTTTGAGCACATAAGACCCTTTTCATCTTTGGTTGAATGGCCTGCTTCCCTATATAGATTAGCAGCCATCTGAGCTCTATTCTGGTTAGATCAGCGGGCCTTCAAGGATAGGCTAGGACATATAGGAATTTTATCAGAATCTCTTCTGAACCGTCCTTAGCCTTCTGCTGGTTGAGTCTTCTTGACTGAATTCTTCTGCTTCAGTATTCCTTAGTGTGGTCAGACATACCAAGTACCTGCAGGTTAGATACATTTCTATTTTTGGTACTCACAATTAAATGGGTCCTGCTGGGTTAGTTTTCTAAACCCCTGTTCCTCATATTTGGATAATCATCACATTTGTCACCAACAGTCATATTCATGCATGCAACTAGTTTTAGATAGTACATTTTGAGATGCATGAAGGTGAGTGTGTGTAAGATTCATCATTTTAAAAACACACTCTTTCTCTTTGATGGTTTCATCATTTACAAGGTTATGTTCACAAGGTTTAAGTGTTCATAGAGTGAGAATCAACTCTACGATTTAGCAGTATCTAGTTGATTCATGGAGGTGATCAGTTTCTACACATCATCAAGATACTCTTGTAGAATTGATCATACTTTGTGTGTTATCAAACACTCAGAACAAGGATTTGTACATACATACTAACCCACCAGCAAAGATTACTTCACATAGAATTAATTTGACATGTGATGCTCTTATGACCCATTTCAGATTTCCTTCAAGATGTCATCTTCAACCTAAAACTTGGATGGAGAGAAAGTTTATAGACATTTGAGTTTCCATCCTCAGGGTACTTTCTCTCTTCACCTTTTTTTTGTAGATTATGACTTCTTGACAGAATACTGTTATGGTTCATAAGAAGGTGCTTTTATGATGAACACATATAATAGTGAGGAACTGTACCTTTTTACTGTCAGTCACTTAATAGTCATTTATCTTGGATATACTGAGTTTAGGTGTTGATGTGCATAACTTCACTTTTGCTCCTGACAACTTATTGCTCTTGTTGGCCTTTAATCAATCAGTCGTAGTCTTGAAGACGCAGCCTAAGAATCTCAGCATCTTTAGTTCTTTGACATCCTTCAGTTCACAAAGTTTGCACCCAGCTGCTGGTTGGCCAGACACATTTTTGAGAAGAACTTCTTTCTTCTCTGGATAAGCATTTCTTAGCATGTGTGGCTTTTTCATCTTTCAAGCTGGTGGATGCTTGACTCTATGTTGTTGATGTCTCTTGGGCTATCTTGTCTGGTCTTCAGACTACAAGATTGACTAAAGGCAAGGATTGGTCTTGTTGATATAATATTTGAGAACATGGACCAATCTGAGTAGCTTCAGGTGTATATACACATTTACCTGTACACAATTTTTCCAACGTGTGAGCTCATCTGCATATAACAAGTGACATACTACTAAACTAAGTGTAGAACAATGTTTGTGCCTGGGATCAGACTCAAAGCGATTAGCTTTTAAATATAGCATGAGAACCTGCTCTGATACCAATTGTTAGTTCTCAGTATGATATATCTAGAAGGGGGGGGGGTTTGAATAGATCCTTTTCAATTACAAATACTTTTCTGTTTTACTTTGTATTGCTCATAATTTAGCATATGACAAACATAAGAATCTTTTCAAGCACAACGGAATAAGTAAAAGATCCCCTTCATTGATATATTCATAATCATACATACATTGTTCGTAGAGTTAGTTCAATGGTAAGCAATTAAAACATACATAACAGTTATAAAAGTTAATAGACATAATGTAAATGACATAAAGTAAAAGACACAAGGGGTTTTAAGTGGTTCAGAGACTCAAGCTCCTAATCCACTCTTCTGCTATCAACTAGCAGGATTTCCACTAAGGGAAGCACCCTGAATCAGTAAGATTCCTTTAAGGCCAGCAGCCTTGGGACTTCAGTTCACTAAGAACTCTTCAAGGCCAGCAGCCTTGGAACTCCTCTAGTTCCCAAGGAAAACTTCATACCCAGCAGGCTTGAAACTTCATTTAGTCCCTACGGACAAGGACCCCTCAGACCTTGGCTTCTCGTTGAGTTATTTGTTTGTTAGAGTTGGTGCTGAGCTGCTAAGATGTCTTCATGCTCTGAACATCTTCTTTTCTTAGCAGCTTGGCATGATCACCCTTGAAGTGCAGTTGAGTGTTGCATGATGCTCATCTTCTTCAGTTACTCAACCACTTTAGATGATCCCTTGATGACTGCCTTGAAGATCATTCCTCTTGATACATGATGGCAACACATGATGGATTTCTAAGATGACTTTTAGCTCTTCTGCTAGGTACTTAGAAACTTTCTCATGCTTGCCACCATGATGACGTTTGTGATCTCCCTTCTTGATACTTTATGCCTTCTCATGATGAACTCGCTAAGATGATTGTGAGCTCTTCTCTATGGTACTTAGAGTCTTCCCATGATGGACAACAAGATGACATGATGCTCTTCTTTCTCTCGACAGTTCAGAACACTCTTCATGTAGTAGAACTTAACTTCTACATTGTAAAACTCTCACTTCTACTTTTTTCTTTGTCTGACTCTAAGTGTTCTTGGTGGATCGTAGAGTGAGCCTTCGAACTCACTATCTTACATGGTTTAGAACATTCCACCGTTACTCCAAACTCGGCAACTCCAGAAACCTTTGATCTTTAAAGCTCTAGCTGATTTATACTTTTTCCTAATCCTTCTATTGGAAAGTAGCCGTTAAAAGCTATTCAAACATCTTCATTTATCTCGAGTTGTTTGAGGTAGACTGCAGATGTGACATGTCATAACTTTTCTAACACTGCAGTCTACAATTTCATCTACCCTATCAGAGATGTCACTTTAATGTCTTGGGCAGGTCAAAGACTTTATTTCCTCCAACTGATTTCTAGATCAGAGGTTGTCCTTTTGCATCGATGCTCTCAATAAGCACTTGTCCGGATATTACTCTTCAGATTGAACCATTGCCAATGCTTCAGTCTTCAGCTATTCGAACTCTACGATTATGATACATATCTTCAAGAACATGATCGTAGTGTCATGTTGACTGGTAGAGACAATACTACGACCTTGAAGAGTGTTAATTGGATCTTCAATGTAAAACACTTCTTCCTTCATTTGTGCAGTGCTTCAACACTTCTGTTTGCTTCGTCTGTTCTCAGATTTTGATGGCTTGACTCTTTTCTCCAGTCCCTTCTGAATATCAAGACACTTCAGATTTGTGGCGCGTCCAGCTCGCTTTCTCCTTGTGATCACCCATTCACTTATCATCAATGGACTGACCCAATGCTTAATCACTTTAGCCTTGTTCTTCAGAAGCTGACCAGTATCTCTGAGTGTACTCCATCAGTTCTTTCTTTGTTTGGAAAACACTGCGATCCTGAATACTTCCAAGATCGTTGTCATCTTATCACATGACAGCTACTGCACTTGCTGACTTTCTTCAGTCAGTTACTGAAGTCTTCTTATGATCATCTTGTGGAAGACTTCATCTTGAATGGCTTCACAACTTAATATGGATGCTGATTGGGTTGGTGCTTAGATCTTCTGTTAGCATGCATGTCATTCGTTGAGTGCTCTTCGGTTCCATTCAGGTGAGGTGTATCTTTTCAGTGCCAATTAGAGGCTTTGTTCCTTTGGATATTCTAGGAGTGCTCATTAGTTGAGAATCGTATTTGCTCTACGATTCTGCCTATGTATTGTGACCACAACTGTTGAGGTCGTAGTTCTGCACTCTATGATTCAGCTTCGGCTGTGCAGACCCTACGACTTTGGGATCAGATCTTGACACTCTACGATTTCTGTCTTTGTGCTCGATGTCTTCATCTGATCTTGATTGACTACGATCTCTACATGTAATCAATAGATTCTATGACTCAGAGTGAAGTTCTATGATCTTTGACTTGGCTTCGGCATCAGTAGACTCTATGACTCCGAGTATAGTCTACGTTTCACTTGGCTTCGGCAGATGTTCGGTCAGCTCGTAGGCAGGCTGTCTCTATGATTCTGAACATGACTTCCTCATCAGACTTCGGCTACGAGGAAGTTCTACTCGACACACTACGATCCTTCCTCGTCTCTCCTGGAAGTCTACGAACTCCAAGACTACTATCTTGCAGACTAGGATTCTGCCTTGATAGCTCTCGAGTTTTCCATGACTCTCCTAGCAGACTGCGATTTCTAGTGCAGTGCTCGACTATCAGACAAGCATATCTATTACATCATAAGATCAACCTAACATGCTTGATCTTTCTATGTTTATAGTCCTTGAACATCATTTCTTTTTAAGGACTTTGCAAAGCTGTTTTACTTATGTAGGATCAACCTAACATATTTGATCAATTCCTTCTAAGTCCTTGTACACATGTTTTATATTATCTATCAAAGGACTTTACATCTTTTGTTAATGCAAGCATACTTGCATTTTCATTCATATATATATCATAATCAAATCATATGTAAATAGGAATAACATTCACATGCTTATTCCTGACAATCTCCCCCTATTTGATTATGAAAAAAACAATAAGTGCATATGCATGTTATGAATGAATCTTATATGATCGTAGTGTCATGTTGACTGGTAGAGACAATACTATGATTTTGAAGAGTGTTAATTGGATCTTCAATGTATAACACTTCTTCCTTCATTTGTGCAGTGCTTCAACACTTCTGTTTGCTTCGACTGTTTTTAGATTTTGATGGCTTAAATATTTGCTTTGGTCCCTTCTGAATATCAAGACACTTCAGATTTGTGGCGCGTCCAGCTCGCTTTCTCCTTGTGATCTCCCGTTCACTTATCATCAATGGACTGACCCAATGCTTAATCACTTTAGCCTTATTCTTCAGAAGTTGACCAGTATCTCTGAGTGTACTCCATCAGTTCTTTCTTTGTTTGGCAAACACTACGATCCTGAATACTTCCAAGATCGTTGTCATCTTATCACATGACAGCTACTGCACTTGCTGACTTTCTTTAGTCAGTTACTGAAGTCTTCTTTTGATCATCTTGTGGAAGACTTCATCTTGAATGGCTTCACAACTTAATAGGATGCTGATTGGGTTGGTGCTTAGATCTTCTGTTAGCATGCATGTCATTCGTTGAGTGCTCTCTGGTTCCCTTCAGGTGAGATGTATCTTTGCAGTGCCAACCAGAGACTTTGTTCCTTTGGATATTCTGGGAGTGCTCATTAGTTGAAAATCGTATTTGCTCTATGATTCTACCTATGTATTGTGAGCACAACTGCTGAGGACGTAGTTCTGCACTCTACGATTCAGCTTCGGCTGTGCAGACCCTACGACTTCGGGATCAGATCTTGACACTCTACGATTTTTATATTTATGCTCGATTTCTTCATCTTATCTTTCTTGATTACGATCTCTGCATGTAATCAATGGACTCTACGACTCAGAGTGTAGTTCTACGATCCTTGACTTGGCTTTGACATCAGTAGACTCTACGACTCCGAGTGTAGTCTACGTTTCACTTGGCTTTGGTAGATCTACGTTTCACTTGGCTTTGGCAGATGTTCGGTCAGCTCGTAGGCAGGCTGTCTCTACGATTCTGAACATGACTTCCTCATCAGACTTCAGCTACGAAGAATTTCTACTCGACACACTACGATCCTTCCTCGTCTCTCATGGCAGTCTACGAACTCCAAGACTACTATCTTGCAAACTACGATTCTACCTTGATAGCTCTCGAGTTTTCCTTAACTCTCCTAGCAGACTGCGATTTCTGGTGCAGTGCTCGACGATCAGACAAGCCTATCTATTACATCATATGATCAACCTAACATGCTTGATCTTTCTATGTTTATAGTACTTGTACATCATTTCTTTTTAAGGACTTTACAAAGCTATTTTGCTTATGTAGGATCAACCTAACATATTTGATCAATTCCTTCTAAGTCCGTGTACACATGTTTTCTATTATCTATCAAAGGACTTTACAGCTTTTGTTAGTGCAAGCATACTTGCATATTCATTCATATATATATATATATATATATATATATATATATATATATATATATATATATATATATCATAATCAAATCATATGTAAATAGGAATAACATTCACATGCTTATTCCTGACATTAACTGTTAAACATTTTAACCAACGTAAGGGTTGAGTGTATGTGAATATTAAATGGGCAGTACCTACACTCCGTGTATGGTTTGACCGTAAGGTAATAAAGACTAAGATTTAACCGTGAATGGTGAAGAAATGAGCTGAAGATAATAACGTATAATGTTAAGAAGCCGAGTTAATAAGTATAACTTGGACAACGTTCCGAATCGAATGAACCAGATGTTGTAAGGTATGAATAAGTTATTATGAAATGTTTAACACTATGTCCTCATAGTATTGACATTGAACGATCGTTTCGAGTATACAAAAGACTGTATGACTTAGACGATAAAGAATGAATCCTGAGGTATGACATTTAGTTGCCAGAAAGCCGTAAGGCATCAGAATTTGACTTAACGAACGTTATAGTTTAATGGTTCGTATAAGTTAAGAGAAGTTAGATTGTGGTCCAATTGTAACTTTGATAGTTGACATATGGGAGCTGGGCTAAACAATTCCTTCAGAGAGCGAAGGTATATACAAAACTGGCAACCGATCAAACTCACTGTGTGGGCAATGTAGATAAGACGGGAACTTGTTTGTTGGTTGTTTGTGGGAAACCACTCAGAGTACCATATGGACTACTAGCAGAGACGTGATGTGTACTGAGTCCTAGAAAGGTTATAAGAAGAAGATACGAATGTAAATCATCAAAGGTGATGAACGTTTTGAGTGAGACATCTCCGTATGTCACGAAGCCATAAACCGGTAATGAAAGGTAGTCGTGTAAGCTTAAATTGAATGAAAACAAACCCTAAGAAGTAAAGTTAAGTAAACAAATGTGTAAAGTCAAGTATATGACTAATTGGTGTATGTGTTATTTCCTTATGTGCTACATAGGAATTGGAATGAGTAGTTTAGCATAAACTATAAGCTGTAGCTGTGCGTAAGGCAAGTTTCCTAACTTCATTCATATTATATGAATGCTAGTTTCTTAAACTTCTCAGATGTTGAACTTGAGAAGTCTCTTCTATGTGCATATGTGCGATGTATGTACAAGGTGGTAGTATGTATGAGGCCTTGTGCCACAATTTGAACACTTCGGTGTTTCTATGAGATGAGTTGTTCTGTGATTGAACTGTTCAATATAAGTATGTTTGGCTTATACATGAACTGTTATTGTGAAGTATGGGCTAATGATTCTAGCCAGACAGGATGTGTATGGAAAAAGGTTGAGGAATAAAAGTATTTCAAAGTGAATGAGACTAATGTTTTAAGATGATAAGAATAGAGACTATTCCTATTATTCAAGTTGCTTCATAACCTTTGTTCGGTTATTAAAGTTCTGAAGAATGTTTAAACTCTTGAAGTTGTTTGTTCAACTGTTATGACTTGCTAGGCAATTGAATGCTCATACTTGCTTTAAATGAAAAACATTTTCAGCGTACGATGTTAGAAAGAACTTAAGGATCCCGTAAAGATCAAGCTGAGCGGTATCCAGACGAAGTGCCATTCAGTATATGAATGTAAGTGAAGAGCAAGTGAAGACATGTAATATAGAATGATAGAAATAAACTTTAGAATAGTTTAATGAACAGTTATGAATCCTTGGTGGCGGATGAAAGTCACTCGTGTAAGATGAAAAGAATAATGTAATTATCATTATTTATAATGAAAGAGGTTATAAGGTTTCGAGAACATGGGATTTGAGAATGTATGTCATTATATTTAGCTATATAATGAGGTATGTTTGGAAGGAAATGGAATCGTGACGCACGGAGTTTGGGTCTGAAAGTAGACCAGATTTCGGGGCGTTACAGTTGCCGCATGTTGAGTTCCTTTTGAGTGAAGAAATATTTGAGGCTTTTATGATCCGTATAGATCTCCACCTTCTCTCCATACAGGTAATGTGTCCAAATCTTAAGCGCAAAAACGACAGCTGCCAACTCTAGATCATGAGTAGGATAATTCCTCTCATATTCCTTGAGTTGTCATGGGCTATGACTTTCCTATGTTGCATTAGAACACGTCCTAACTCTTTGCCTGAAGCATCACTATAGATGACAAATCCCTCCGAGCCAGATGGTATTATCATAACAGGTGCTGAAATGAGTCTCTTCTTGAGTTCTTGAAAACTCTTCTCACATTCCTCGCTCCAACCGAATTTTGTATCTTTTCGGGTCAGCTGAGTTAATGGAGTAGCGATTCGAGAAAATCCTTCCACGAACCTCCAATAATAACCAGCTAAGCCGAGAAAGCTACATACTTCAGTCACTGACTTAGGTTTCTCCCAACTTTAAATTTTTTCAGTCTTTGCCGGGTCAATAGATATTCCATGATTTAATATCACGTGTCCAAAGAATGCTACTTCCTCAAGCCAGAACTCGCATTTCTTCAACTTGGCATATAACTTGTTTTCACGAAGCTTTTGGAGTATCAGCCTTAAGTGTTACTCATGATCTTCATAGCTTTTGGAGTAAATGAGGATGTCATCAATACAGACGACCACAAAGTGATCCAAATATTCTCTGAATACTCGGTTCATCATATCCATGAAGGCAGCAGGAGCATTAGTGAATCCAAAAGACATGACTAGGAATTCGTAATGCCCATACCGAGTTCTAAAAGAAGTCTTTGGAATGTCATCAGTTTTAATCTTCAACTAATGATATCCAGAACGAAGATCGATCTTTGAAAAGAATTTGGCGCCTTGCAACTGGTCAAACAGGTCATCAATGCGAGGCAACGGGTACCTATTTTTGATGGTGACATGATTTAACTCCCGAGAATTAATACAAAGTCGCATACTTCAATCGTTTTTCTTCACAAATAGAATAGGAGCAACCCAAGGAGATGTACTAGGTCGAATGAAATCGATGTCTAACAATTCCTGTAGTTGAGTTTTTAACTCCTGAAGTTCAATAAAAGCCATTCAATATTGTTCTTTGGAAATGGGTTTTGTATCGGGTTCAAGGTCGATACCAAACTCGATTTCACGCTCCGGGGGTAGGCTAGGAAGTTCTTTGGGGAATACGTCAGGAAATTTATTAATAATAGAAATATCATTCAAATTTGATGTATTTTTGTTTAAATCTG
The DNA here is from genome assembly GCA_020205505.1 of Panax japonicus. Lineage (NCBI taxonomy): Eukaryota > Viridiplantae > Streptophyta > Magnoliopsida > Apiales > Araliaceae > Panax > Panax japonicus. The sequence continues at coordinate 32,288,579 of CM035111.1, forward strand.
TGACATGAGCTAAGAAAGCTTGACATTCGTTTTTCAATAAACGAATAGCTTTATGGCTTGAGATTAGCGTGATTGATTTTAATGGTTTGGTCGCTTGAATTCGCATAATAGGTTGATTAGGAACATGAAAGCTAACAAACTTACGAAAATAATTAATTTTAGCTGTATGAGTAGTTAACCAATCAATCCCTAGAATCACATCAAATGCAAGGATTTTTTAAGGAGATAAGATCGACAAGTAACGTGCGGTTACCGATTTGAATCAAACAGGACTTATAAACAGTGGATGTAATGAAGGTTTCTCCCAATGGAGTTTCAACAGATGAGTCAAAGTCTAATTTCTCTGGAGTCAAATTTAAACGTTGAGCACAAGTAGGAGAAATAAAAGAATGGGTAGAACCGGTATCAAATAAGGTATATACATCGCTAGAGTTTATGATAAGTTTACCCGTGATGACCTCGTTCGGGTTCCTTACTTTCTGGGATGTCACAACAAACTCTCACCCTTGAACTACTTGTTTTGACTTGTTTGGGACTGCATTTGGTGTCATCGTTCCAATTGGACTTGGCTTCCTAGTACGACAAAATCTAGCTAGGTGACATTCTCTTCCATAATTGTAACACGTTTTGGACTGCTGCGCATGGTTTGGACGGATGTGTCCCTCCCCTCCGTATTTGAAGCATATGATAGGTGGTCGTTCTCCTTCTTTAACAACGGGTGCTGGTGATGACGTCTTTCCGTCATTGTTGAATATCCTCTTCTTGAAATGTCCACTTTTATTGTCTTGGCCATGATTACCACCGAAATGGATACAATTTCTGGCATGTTAATTCCCTCCACGTTTGTTGTCACCGCTTTGATGACTGTTACCACTAGTATTATCATTTTACCGGCTGCTTTCTCTTGGTTGGGTTGACTCGTTATCGCGCTCTAATAACTGAGCCCTATTTACAACATCTGAATACAAACACAATTTGTGAGAAATTAAGTATTGAGGTATCTGGGGTTTCAAACCTCTTAGAAACATCCGCATCATTCTATCATCATTATCAACCAAGTGGGACGCAAACCGGGATAACTCGATAAACTTAGATTCGTACTGTGACACAATCATATTGTTCTACTCCAGCTTGATGAACTCTACCTCCTTCATTTGACGAATACTTTTGGTAAAGTACTTGTCGTTGAACAGTTCTTGGAACTTCTCCCAAGACATCTTCACTGTGGTAGGTTGAGTACGCTTTACCGATTCCCACTAGTAGTCTGCCTCTACTCGCAACATAAAGGTGGAAAAGGGAACCTTTTGCTCCTCGGAGCATCCCAAGACATCAAATATCTTGGTGATCTGCTTTATCCACATCTCCGCCTTAAGTGGTTTTGGCTCTCCAATAAACTCTGGTGGTCCCAGCTCCTTGAACTGTTTAGCGGTGACCATCCGAGAGTTGCCAGTGTTTCCACCTGCATTTTGAACAGGAGTCGTTCTTGCCTTTTGTTGCATGAATTGCATAAAGCCTCTGAACATCCCATTATTCAGCATTTGGTCAGCGTTGTTATTTTCCTGAGGATTATTGCCATTATGATGGACATTATCCTGGGTATTGATCGTTGGTGACTCAACGGTCTCATGTGCGTCATTGCTTATCTCAGCATTTTCGAATGCCATTTTCAAATACTGCCACAAAACAAGGGTTAATTGACGTGTCACAAATTATCTCTATACTCTGACCGACCAAAAAAATACCAAATAAACTTAGGTAGGTCATACTAGCGAAGGAATTCCCCGTCTCTCCTCTCCTAGTTCTTATCTCACATTTCAACTAAGGATCATACTAATGCTATCATCTGGACCGTCACTCCGTTCCCCAACTAGTCCCAGCCACGTTCTCATTTCCTGAAGAGAACAATGAAAGCAAAAGGGTGAGCTCAGCTAGCCCAGTAAGAAATATTATGACTAAGATAATGCAGAATAATTTATCGTTAGCCTTCAACAGTGTTAAACTGATAAAATATAACAAAGATCAAGTTTAACTGCAGCGGAACAAGCAATCCATTAGAAGAGTCAAGTAGAGAATAAAATATACTATCTTCTATGATTTAAAAGGTTTTTCATCACTTTTATCACTGAGACTCAGCTTAATAAATAATCCACATCATCGAATCACCCCTGCACTACGGCCAAGGATATTCTTTAGTATCACGACCATAAATTATCCATGCACTGCGGGCCAAGGATATTCGTGTATTCATCAATGGTCATGATCATGCGAACAACTGTCCATCATTACACTACGGGCCAATGAGGACTTTTACCACATCATTTGTAACATTACGGTCATGATTATACCGAATAATCCCTGATTATAATCATACCAAGTCCATCTATGCACTACAGGCCATGGATGACTTTCAACATAATATAAACATGAGGATGATGACAATGATATAAGAATTCAATAAAATAAGTTCAAGAATAAACTTTTAAAGATTTATAATTTAATTTATCCAGAATTCAATATTGTCCAAATTTTCAACATGATACTGCTTTGTGGAGTAAAATTCAAGAATGATAATGTATCAAAAATGATTTTGACAGAAAAGAAATCAATTTTTGTTATGAATAGTACTCTGGGTGAATAGTACCCCATGAATAGTACTTTGAGAATAGTACTCTGTGAATAGTACTTTGTGAATAGAACTCATGAATAGTACTTTGTGAATAGTACCCGTGAATAGTACTTTTGTGAATAGTACCATCTAAATGAATAGTACTCTTGAACAGTACTCCGGCATGAAAAACTTAAAATTTAACAGGAATGTGCAGAAAATATCCTTGTGAAACGATACTAGATGAAGCGTAAATTTCAAGGATATTCTACTAATTTCACGGAATATAAAAGTAATACTTTAACCGAATGATGGTATAATCAGGAATACGAGACGAAATAATATTACTCACATACTACAGAGTATGGAAGCAAATATTATTCCTATGAATACTGAAAAAAAAATATCCCTTACCTCAGAAGAAGATTAGATACTGGAATAGTGAGGTAGCAAACTTATGTTCTACTTTCTCTCTAAAGCTTCTCTCTCTATAAATGCTCTTGTGAGTCTTAGTGAATTGGTGAGAATGAAGGAAGAATGAGCTTCAATTTATTGGAAAATATAGTTTTGATAATTGCACGTTTTGAGGCTCGAAATATTACAGTATAATACCTTCATCTTTTTCTTCATTTTTAATTTAGTCCTGCAAGAATTATCAAACTTGCACCACCTCCCCTAATAGTACATCTTGTGAATCAATAGTATAATCATTAAAATCAATAGTGTAATCATGCGAAAAAATTAATTATAGTATAGTACCTTCATCTATACCTCCATTTTTAATTTAGTCATACAAGTATTATCAATCTTGCACCACCTCCCCTAATAGTACATGCATGTTAATCAATAGTACACACATGTGAACAAATAGTTATAAGCATGTGAATTACTAGTAATTATTGTTCATTTATCCGATTAATTACCCGATTGGTCAATATAACCTCCAGACATCCATTATTATCGAAATAGATGTCGATTTCCACTAACACTAATAATCCCAACATAATGGAAATATCAATTTCATCTTTAATCAACATGAACTTATTCATCATTAATATTATAACTCATAATATTTAAGAACCAGATCATTCCCAAAAAGAGGGGGGTTTCCGATAAGGATTTCTTCCTATTGGCGCGTAATTAGGTGACCAAACATCTCCTTGACAGAACTTTCTAGACATTGTCAATATTACAAATAATAATATGAATAACTTTGTCGTCTCAATTATTGATTTAATAATATAAAATATTATGCAGATGATACTGTGACAATTATTGAATCAATAATATTAGAGATATTATGCAGCAACTACTTGTTGCCTCTTTTTTATGACTAACAAAAGAGCTCTAACTCATGCAAGCATACATGTGTCAACAAGTAATACAGAGCAAGTAAAGTATCGATCCCACAAAGAAAGTTGTTTAACTTAAACTACTATTCATTAATTAAATCACTATATTTATATGATCACACTAAAGATTAAACTTGGTTGATTCTTGAATCGCAAATAACAACTACAATAATATAAACGATATAATAAATGATATTGGAACAAATGGGATTCTAACTTTATTTACCATTTCATTCAATCGCCACTATCATGCCTGACTTGTTCACAAATTATAGGAAAGTAGCTAAGAGCACTAAAAGAGTATTAGCCATTTTTCAATGCACTAAGAGCTACTTACACAACATCCATAAGGGTCTTGCTCAAAATTTATCAAAGGCGTACACTACTGCAAGTAATTCTTTCTCCGTGGTGGTATAGTTCAACTGTGCATCCGTAAGGGTCTTGTTGGCATTATAAATGACATGGAACATCTTTTCTTTCTTTTGTCCCAAAACAGTCCCTACAGCATAATCACTGGCATCACACATCAGCTCAAATGTTAATTCCCAATCTGGAGCAGTAATAATTGGTGTTGATGTCAATTTTCTTTTTAGATGCTCGAATGCCGACATGCAAGCATTATCGAAGATAAACGACACATCCTTCTCCAATAAATTACATAATGTCTTAGTTATTTTGGAAAAATCTTTTATAAATCTGCGGTAGAAACCTGCATGGCCCAAAAAGCTACGAACACCTTTTACTAATGTGGGTGGTGGCAGTTTCTCTATAATTTCCAACTTTGCCCTATCTACCTTGAGCCCCTTCTTCGATACTTTGTGTCCAAGTATGATTCCTTCCTGTACCATAAAATGGCATTTCTCCCAGTTTAGTACCAGATTTGTTTCAACACATCGCTTCAACACCATCACCAAATTTTCGAGATAAAGGTCAAATGAGTCTCCGAAAACTGAGAAGTTATCCATAAATACTTCCATATTATGCTCTACTATATCTGAAAATATAGCCATCATGCATCTCTGAAAAGTGGTTGGAGCGTTGCACAACCCAAACGACATCCTTCTGAAGGCAAATGTACCATATGGACATGTGAAAGTTGTGTTCTCTTGGTCTTCTGGAGCTATCATTATTTGATTGTAGCCCGAGTATCCGTTCAATAGACAATAGTATTCATGACCTACTAATCTATCCAGCATCTGATTAATGAATGGTAGTGGAAAATGATCTTTCCTTGTAGCTTTATTAAGCTTGCGGTAGTCCATGCAAACTCTCCACCCTGTCACTGTTCTTGTTGGAATCAACTCGTTGTTCTCATTAGTCACTACTGTCATGCCACCTTTTTTCGGTACACAATGCACTAGGCTCACCCATGAGCTGTCTGAGATAGGATAGATTATTCCTGCATCCAACCATTTTAGTACCTCTTTCTTAACCATTTCTTTCATTATCGGATTAAGTCTCCTTTGCTGCTCAATTGATGGTTTACTTTCATCTTCCATCAGATATCCCTTTGATATCTGATATGGTCCATCCAATCGCTGATTTGAACTCTCGGAGCACTCGTAGCAGTTTTTCTTCCTAAAAAGATGTTAATGCAGAAGAAATAATCATAGGTAGCTTAGAATCTGTATTTAAATATGTGTACCTGAGATGATCTGGAAGTGGTTTCAATTCAAGTTCTGGAGGTGTCTCCAGAGATGGTTTTAATTTTACGGTGGTTTCTCCTGCTTTTGTCAATTGTTCAATAGGCATCCTAAATTTTCTGACTTCTGGAGTGGTATCAAGATATTGTATAAGTTCATTCGGTTCCTCGTCCTCCACATCTGAATTTTTAGCAATTACACTACTCAAAGGTTTAGCAACTACCCGCCTTTGTACTTCATCATTTATGACTTGTTCAACCAACTCAACTAAGAAACATTCCTCTTCATCTGCTGAAAACTTCATAGCTTTGAAAACATTAAAGGTGATTTCTTGATCATGAACACGCATAGTGAGTTCCCCCTTCTGCACATCTATCAGTGTTTTTCCTATGGCTAAGAATGGTCTTCCTAATATGATTGGTATATTTTTGTCCTCCTCGTAGTCTAGAATGATGAAGTCAGCTGGGAAAATAAACTTGTCCACCTTAACCAACACATCTTCAATAAGTCCCCGTGGATATGTGATGGATCTGTCTGCTAACTGCAATGCAATGTTTGTGGGTTTTGGATCCGGTTCTCCCAACTGATTAAACACTGACAAGGGCATTAAATTTATGCTTGCCCCAAGATCACTTAAACACTTACTGAAGTTTAACTTTCCTATGGTACATGGAATTGTGAAACTGCCTGGATCATTCAGCTTTGGAGGTAATTTCTGTTGAAGCATTGCACTGCATTCCTCTGTCAAGGCTACTGTCTCAAAATCATCTAATCTCCTATTCCTTGACAAGATACCCTTCATAAACTTGGCATAGCTAGGCATTTGTTCCAATGCCTTGGCGAAGGGTATGTTGATATATAGCTTTTTGAACACCTCCAAGAATTTGCTAAACTGTTTATCTTCTCTTTTCTTCATTAATCTCTGCGGATACAGAACCTGAATGTGCATTGGTGGTATTGGATTTTTAACTATCTCCTCTAAGCCTGCTTTATCTTTCTCTTCCTGCCGATCCTCGGATTTCTCCAACTTTTCCTACTCATTATCTGGTTCCTCTGCCTCGCACGGTCGCGCGCTATACTTAGTACACTCTCGCGCGGGCGCGCGACTTATAGTAGCCGACAGGTCTTTCCCAGATCTCAATGTAATCGCTTAGCATTGTTCCTTTCCTTCTCTTCTTGGATTCGTCTCCGTGTTACTTGGCAACGACCCCTGGGGCCTGTTAGTAAGCATGTTTGCCATCTTCCCTATTTGAGTTTCCAAGTTCTTTATAGCCACTGCTTGGCTCTTGATCATAACTTCTGTGTTTGCCATGTATTTCATCATCGTATCCTCCACTTCTGATTTCTTTTCTTGCTGAGGTATAGCTGGAGTGTGATTCTGCTGTTGTTGTTGAGAAAATACTGGCGGAAAGGGTGGTGTAGGATTAAATTGCGGCTACGCCGGCTGTGCCTGAAATTGATTGTTTGGTTGAAACTGAGCTTGCTGATTCACTTGATTATTCGACCAACTAAAATTTGGATGATTTCTGTTGTTGGGGTGGTATGTGTTCTGAAATTGGCCTTGATCTTTTCTATAGTTGCTCACATACTACACTGATTCTGAGCTGATAGCACATTGGTCCGTCGAGTGTGACCCCGCACAAATATCACATATGTAGGCAACCGGCTTTACCTTTCCTTCAGACAAAGTATCTATCTTCTTTGCCATAGCTGCCATCTCTGCTAATAGCTGAGTAATGGCATCAACTTCCAACACACCCGCAACTTTGGTTTGTGGCATTCGGGATGTAGGATTCTGAAAATCATTTGATGTCATTGTCTCGATAAGATCATAGGCTTCTGCATAGTTCTTTACCCATAATGCACCTCTTGCAGCTGCATCTATAATCGGTCTCGACTGCCATCCCAATCCATTATAGAACGTTTTAATTACCATCCAATCTGGAATACCGTGATGTGGGAACTTTCTCAGCATTTCTTTGTATCTCTCCCATGCATCATGTAATGACTCGTCCTGTTGTTGCTCAAATTGAGAGATAGCTGTCCACATCTTTGTAGTCTTAGTCATTGGGAAGAATTTAGCTAAGAATTTATGTGCTAAATCCTCCCATGTTGTTATAGATCCTGCTGGCAAAGAATGAAGCCAACTTTTTTCTTTATCCCTCAATGAAAATGGGAATAACCTTAGTCGAATAGCATCCTCCATCACACCGTTGTATCTGAATGTATCACAAATTTCAATGAAACTCAATAGATGTTCATTCGGATCATCCGTAGCAGCACCCCAAACTGAACTGTGTTCTGCACCATTTGAATAGTGTCAGTCTTGATCTCAAAAGTATTGGCTGCTATTGTTGGTCTAACTATGCTAGACTGTAGTCCGTTGATATTGGGCATGGAATACTCTTTCAAAGCCCGATGTTCATCTCTTTGATCTTCTCCTTGTGCCTCGGCTGCCATGTTAGCTGTCGAGTTTTCCAACTGTTCTTGTAAATTTCTACGTACACCCGCTTTCCAACCTCTCCCGTTTATATTATCCTGAACAGGTATTAACTCGGGGTTGGTTGACCGTGTGCACATAAAAATTTATCTAAATTCCTGAAACAAAAACAAAAACTGAAATGAGATAAGACTAGAATTGTCTAATTCATAAAATATAACTTAAAACTAATGATAATAATACTAAATTAAACGCCTTTCCCCGGCAACGATGCCAAAAACTTATTGCCTCTTTTTTATGACTAACAAAAGAGCTTTAACTCATACAAGCAAACATGTGTCAACAAGTAATACAGAGCACGTAAAGTATCGATCCCATTGAGAAAGTTGTTTAACTTAAACTACTATTCATTAAATAAATCACTATATTTATATTCTCACACTAAAGATTAAACTTGGTTGATTCTTGAATCGCAAATAACAACTACAATAATATAAACGATATAATAAATGATATTGGAATGAATGGGATTCTAACTTCATTTACTATTTCATTCAATCACCACTATCATGCCTGACTTGTTCACATATTATAGGAAAGTAGCCAAGAACACTAAAAGAATATGAGCCATTTTTCAATGCACTAAGACCTACTTACACAGCATCCACAGATGATAGACTCTATGTAATCATCAATATAACTAACATCACTATATGTCTATGTGAAATTCCAACTATATTGATTTTAAGTTCAAGCTCTTATCTTAACTTATACGGTAAAACAATATATGTCTATCTGTTTCACGAAATACAAAAGCTATATAACACAGCCCTATATACGTATACTATCATGATTACAGTCCATATTTGCATGTTCATTGTCAATTCCATACAAATACTGAAACGAATGGTGATCAAGCATTCATGTATGCAAAACAATCATGACAAACATCCCATATAATATGCAAAACAACCCAGCACTTAAGCATGCAATCAAACTACATAATAAAATCCGTTAGAATCCCATAATGGAGTTTAGTTCATGACTGAACCAAAAGCCATTATGGGATCAAAGTTAAACATGATCAATAAGCAACAATTGAAAAGATGAAAGATGAAACTATCAAACCCAATTGTTGAATACACATCAATATTCAATCCTCATAAGATTCCAGCAAAAACTAACGTTAATAATCCACTCTTATAGAGAAATCCCAAGAAGGAGTAGAAAATAGAGTTGTAGCCTCCTCCTGCGTTGGAATCCTCTCGAGAGAGTAAAAACCCTAATTACGATGTAAAGTTACGTGAAAAACTAATGAGAATGTCGAATTCTGCCCCTAACACTAGTCAAGAATCGTTTTAAATCAATTACAACCTTTAAAAATTCGAAAATAAAATAACACATCAGCAACATCAGGCATCGCGCGCGGTCGCGCGCTCTTCCAGCATAATAGTCTCGCTGTCGCGAGACTTGCAGTAGGTTCATATGTTCGGCTGCTCTCGCGCGCGGGCACACTCTCGATAGGCTTGTCTATCTTGCAGTCGCGAGACTTTGAGTAGCATCCAATATCTGGCTGGGTTATCGCGTGGGCGCGCGTCTTCAAGACTATTTTGCTGTTCGGCCGCGCGACTTAAACTCTGCAGATCATGGTTTCTATATTCCTACTGCTGTTGTTTGCTCCGTTATGCTCTATTTCCTTGCACCAATGCACCTTCATGCCATGCATATCACATCCTTTTACCTCGTTTCAAGCATCCATTTGCCTTATGCTCCAAATCACCACCAAAACAGGCCAATTCCTGCACTTATTCACTAAAAGGAGTTTTAAGAACGTGCAATGCAATTTAACATGAAATGAAGCTAAACTAGACTAAAATGTACTTGAGATGGACATAGTTCGCATGAATTGGTACTCCATAAGTAGGTAAAAATCCTATCTTTCTTCTTTACGAATGAAATCGATGTCTAATAACTCCTACAGTTGAGTTTTTAACTCCTGAAGTTCAGTAGGAGCCATTCGATATGGGGCTTTGGAAATGGGTTTTGTACCGTGTTTAAGTTCAATACAAAATTCGATTTCACGTTCTGGGGGTAGGCTAAGAAATTCTTTCGGGAATATGTTAGGAAATTTATTAACAATAGAAATATCATTCAAATCTGACGTGTTTTTGTTTAAATCTGTGATATGGGCTAAGAAAGCTTGACATCTGTTTTTTAATAAACGAATAGCTTTATGACTTGATATGACAGTGATTGACTTTAGTGGTTTGGTTGCTTGAATTCACATAATAGGTTGGTTAGGAATATGAAAGCTAACAACCTTACGAAAATAATCAATTTTTGCATGATGAATAGTTAACCAATCAATCCCTAAAATCATATCAAATGCAAGTATTTTCAAAGAGATAAGATTAATAGGTAACGTGAGGGTACCGATTTGAATCAAACAAGATTCATAAAAAGTGGATGTAATTGAAGGTTTCTCTCAACGGAGTTTCAACAGATAAGTCAAAGTCTAATTTCTCTAGAGTCAAATTTAAACGTTGAGCACAAGTAGCTAAAATTAAAGAATGGGTAGAATCGGTATTAAATAAGGTATAAACTTTGCAAGAGTTTATGATTAGCTTAACTGTGATAACCTCGTTCGGGTTCCTCGCATTTTGGGAGGTCACGATAAATGCTTTCCCTTGAACTACTAGCTTAGACTTGTTTGGGATGGCCTTTGGTGTCTTCATCCCAGCTGGACTTGACTTCACTACACGATAAAATCAAGCTAGGAGACCTTCTCTTCCACAATTATAACACGATTTGTGTTGCTGCGTACAGTTTTGACTGATGTGTCCCTCCCCTCCACATTTGTAGCTCTTTCCTTGAAAACGGGTGCTGGTGCTACTGTCTTTACATCATTATTGAACATTCTCTTCTTAAAATTTCCACTTGACTCATTTCTTTTATTATCTTGGCCAAGGTTACCACTGAAGTGGTTACCATTTCTGGCATTTTGATTTCCTCCACGTTTGTTGTCACCGCTTCGATGACTGCTACCACTGGTATTATCATTTTGCCGGCTGCTATCTCTTAGTTGGGTTGACTCATTATCGTGCTCTAATAAATGAGCCATATTCACAACATCTGAATACAAGCAAAGTTTGTGAGAAATGAGGTATTGACGTATTTCGGGTTTCAAAACTCGCAGAAACATTCACGTCATACGTTCCTCATTATTTACCAAATGGGATGCAAACTGGGATAACTCAGCAAATTTAGCCTCGTACTACGATACGGTCATATTGTTTTGCTCCAGCTTAATAAATTCTACCTCCTTCATGTGACGAATAGTTTTAGGAAAGTACTTGTCGTTGAACAATTCTTGGAACTTCTCCCAAGACATCTTTAGTGCGGTAGGTTGAGTATGCTTTACAGATTTCCACCAATGATCTGCCTCTCCTCGCAACATGAAGGTGGCAAAGGGAACCTTTTGCTCCTTAGAGCATCCCAATACATCAAATATCTTGGTGATCTGCTTAATCCACGTATCTGCCTTAAGTGGTTCTGGCTTTCCCAAAAACTCTGGTGGTCCCAGCTCGTTGAATTGCTTAGCGGTTACCAACCGTGAATTGCCAGTGTTTTCACCTGTATTTTGCACACGAGTCTCTCTCGCCTGATGTTGTATGAATTGCAGAAAGCCTCTGAACATCCCATCTTTCATCATTTGGTCGGTGTTGTTGTTCACCTAAGGATTATTGCCTTCCTGATACACATTATCCTGGTTATTAATCATCGATGACTCAACGGTCTCATGTGCTTCATTGCTTATCTCAATATTTTTAGATGTCATTTTCAAATACTGCCACAAAACATGGGTTAATTGACATGCCACATATTACCCTATATTCTGACAGACCAATTAAATAATAAATAAACTTAGGTAGGTCATACTAGCGAAGGACTTACCCATATTTCCCTTCTTAGTTCTAGCCTTATATCTTAGCCAGGGATCATATCCTTAGGCTTTGATACCAACTGTGACGCCCCCAAAATAGGTATACACAATCCATTCTGAGTCGCCAAATACATGGTACAGAATTCAAATACAAACATTATTATACAACTGTTATATAAAATACGACAAAACATAACTTAGAGTTTTAACACGAATATTGTCTCGTAGACAATATCCAAACTCAAATAGAGTCCTCATTGTAATTATTATCAAATATTTTATAAAATAGTGAGGACTACTACAACCACCATCTTGGACCTTTACTCCATTCCCCGACTAGTCTCAGCTATATTCTCATTTCCTGAAGAGAACAATGAAAGCAAAGGGTGAGCTTAACTAGCCAAGTAAGAATATTATGACTAAGATAATGCAGAATAAATTTTCGTTCGCCTTCAACAGTGTAAAACTGATAGAATAATAGACAACAAGTCTAACTACAACGTAATAAGCAATCCATTAGAAGAGTCATGTAGAGCATGATATCTACTATCTTCTATTATTTAAAAGTTTATCATCAATATTTTATCGTTGTAACACAGCTAAATAAATAATCCACATCATCGAATTATCCATGCACTACGGGCCAAGGATATTCGTTAGTATCACATCCACGAATAATCCATGCACTACGGGCCAAGGATATTCATTATTATCACATCCACGAATTATCCATGCACTACAGGCCAAGGATATTCGTTATTATCACCAGTGGTCATGATCATGCCAACAACTATCCATCAAAGCACTACGGGCCAATGAGGATTTTTACCACATCATTTGTAACATTACAGGTCATGATTATATCGATATATAATTCCTGGTCATAATAATACTAATCAACAGTCCATATATGCACTACGGGCCAAAGATGACTTTCATCACAATATAAACATGAGGATGATGATAATGATATAAGAATTCAATTAAGTGAAAGAAAAGATAAATTTTAAAGATTTATAATTCAATTTATCAAGAGTTCAAGAATGTCCAAATTTTCAACATGATAACTGCTTTGTGGAGTAAAATTCAAGAATAACATTGTATCAAAAAAAATTTATCCAGAAAAGAAATCAATTTTTGTCATGAATAGTACCCCAAGTGAATAATACTGAGTGAATAGTACTTCAGGAATAGTACCCAGTGAATAATACCCCGACATGAAGAGATTAAAAACTAACAAAAATATTCAGAATAATATTTCTGTGAAAAGATACTAGATGAAGCACAAATTTTAAGGATATTCTACTAATTTCAAGGAGTATAGAAGCAAATACTTATCAAAATGAGTGTAGAATTCGGAATCTAAAATGAAATAATATTACTTATATACTAAAGAGTATGGAAGAAAATATTATTTCTTACGAATATTGAACAAAAATAATATCCCTTACCCTAAAATGAGAGTATTTCTGACTGGTAGGGCGGGGATATTCTTAACAAAAACTTATACTATTTTCTGCGCTCAAAGCTTTCTTAAACTTAAAAGAAATACGCTCAATATTATAGAAGAAAAAATTCTCTATTTCTGGTGTAGTTTTCAATTCTAAACTAATCATCCTATTTATAAGACAATGGCAGGGTACTATTTAAAAAGAAAAATCACGGACGCACAGTGTAGGAATCACGGGCGCAATTCACCGACAAAAATTTTCATTTCACATGATTTTTACTATACAGTACTATACAAACAATAAAATATAATATATTATATTTTATATATATATATATATATATATATATATATATATATATATATATATATATATATTCACACATACCTTCACACACACTCACACGTCACACACCTCACACACACTTTATATATATATATATATAAGTAATAAAAACAAAACTGAGATAACTTTCTACTAATGATTTTGAAAAATGAGTCAGTGAGAATCCATGTAATAAGCCACATTTACAACAAATACTTCATAAAAAACCCCCTCTATTTAACTAAAATCACATGGCTTCTCAAAACACATTTTTAATAATATTTATTCATCATTAATATAATAACTCGCAATATTAACAATCAAATCATTCCCAGGAAAGAGGGGCCATTCCGATAAGGACTTATCCTTATTGACGCGCAATTAGGTGACCAAATCCCTTTCCTCGACAGAACTTTCTAGATATTTTCTCAATTATTGATTTAATAATATAAAATATTGTGAAAATAATTGAATCACTAATGTGAGATACTATGCAGCAATTACTGTGGCAATAATTGAGTAAAACTGAGTGACTTCTCGCGTAAGCATCAATAATCAAAGATATTGTGCAATACCGTGTGCTAGTGTGCAACCACGCGTATTACTATACTTCTATCACCGGGTATTTCAATAGTTTAACAGTAAAACTTTTGTCGTTATTTTTATAAAAAGTTATTTTTGTAATTTTCTAACTCCGACAATAATTCTGTTGTGGGGTCCACCAATGATTGCGCCGTCTTATGAATATTTCCTGATAAAATGAATATTCCTCGACCAATCGAATAGTTTATGACAACTGGCTTGTTTTGCAAAATTTATAAATATTACCCGCAACTATAACATTATATCAAATCCACACCATATTACTCAAAATGATAATTATAGGAAATTAAATCTTTATTCATAAAAGTTGGGTCTTACATGACATGTAATACACGGTAACATAAATAAATAAATAAATATTGAATGATAAAAATTATTTTATTTTAAATTATATTAATTGTACTTTGTTTTTTATTTGGGTCAAACTAGTCATTTACTTTTGGGTTAATAAGTATTAATAAATGATGAAGAAATTAAGTTGATAAATTGGGCCTTAAAACAAATTTGATTTAATTTATATGTGGATAAAATTAAAATTCTATTTAAATTAGGGGAGTTCATTAGTTATATAAATAAATATTTAAACCTTAATCTATCTCACGTACTTCTGATAAATGACTGAGAAAAAAAATGGCGCAACCACTGTTACGGAAGAGAGAAAAAGAAATGAAGAAGAAATTAGATTACACTTTGTACAAGAAAGGGATTCATTTAACAAAGGTAAGAACTCAAATTAGTTGTAAAGGATTATGTATATATATATGGTTACTGTTTCAATATAAAGGTCATGTGTTGTTAAAAAAATCGTTGATATAAAGAAAAGCTATTGAAATTTTGTAATGTAATACTGATTTATATTATATATATATATATATATATATATATATATATATGTGTGTGTGTGTGTGTGTGTGTGTGTGTGTGTGTGTGTGTGTGTGTGTGTATGACCCCAACTTTTATGAATAAATTTTTTTTCTCTAAATATCATTTTGAGTAATAAGGTGTGGATTTGATATAATGTCATAGTTGTGGGTAATATTTACAAATTTTTCAAAGTAAGCACATTGTCATAAAATATTCGTTTGGTCGGGGTATATTCGTACGACGGCATAATCATTGGTGGACTCCACAACGCAATTACTATCAGAGTTAGAAAACGACAGAAATAACTTTTTATAAAAATAACGGCAAAACTTTTACCGTTAATTGTTGAAATACCCGGTGATAAAAGTACAGTAATACGTGTGGTTGCATAGTATAATACGATATTGTACAGTATCTTTGATTATTGATGTTTACGTGAGAAGTCACTCAATTTTATTCAATTATTGCCACAATAATTTCTGCATAGTATCTCACATTATTGATTCAATTATTGTCATAATATTTTATATTATTAAATCAATAATTGAGACTACAAAGTTATTCATATTATTATTTGTATTATTGATAATGTCTAGAAAGTTCTGTCGAGGAAAGGGGTTTGGTCACCTAATTGCGTGCCAATAAGGAGAAGTCCTTATCGGAAAGCCCCATCTTTCATGGGAATGATCTGGTTGTTAATATTTTGAGTTATAATATTAATGATGAATAAATGTTATTAAACATGTGTTTAGTGAAGCCAAGTGAATTGAGATACATAGAGGGGTATTTTATGAAGTAATTGTTGTAAATTTAGCTTATTACATGGACCCCCACTTACTCATTTTTTCAAAATCGTTGGTAGAAAAAAAAAAAAATATATATATATATATATATATATATATATATATATGTGTGTGTGTGTGTGTGTGTGTGTGTGTGTGTGTGTGTGTGTGTGTGTGTGGGTGGGAGGGTGTGTGCCATGTGTGAGAGTGTGTGTTTATTATATATATATATATATATATATATATATATATATATATATATATATATATATATATATAAAGTTTTCATTTTATTCGAATATTTTATTGCATAATATTTGCATAGTACTGCATAGTCCAACATAGTAAAATCAACGAATTTAGCCAATTGCAGCGCCCGTGATTTAATTTTACTGCGCAGTCCGTGATTTTTCCTAAATAGTATCCTATCATTCTCCTATAAAAAGGATGCTTAGTTTAGAATTGAAAATTACACCAAAATCAGAGAATTCTTCTTTTATTATTTTGAGCGTATTTCTTTAGAGTTTAAGGAAGCTTTGAGTGTAGAAAATAAAGTAAGTTTTCTTCAAGAATATCCCCACTATACCAGTCAGAAATACTCTCCTTTTAAGGTAAGGGGTATTATTTTTGTTCAATATTCATATAAAATAATATTTTCTTCTATACTCTGTAGTATGTAAGTAATATTATTTCATTTCATATTCCTAATTCTACACTTATTTTGATAAGTATTGCTTCTATACTGCATGAAATTTGTAGAATATCCTTGAAATTTGCGTTTCATCTAGTATCTTTTCATGGAAATATTTTTCTGAACATTCTTGATAAATTTTAATCTTTTTATGTCAGGGTACTATTCACGGGGTACTATTCACGGAGTACTATTCACGGGGTACTATTCACTCGGGTACTATTCACCCGGGGTACTATTCATGACAAAAATTGATTTCTTTTCTGCCCAAATTATTTTTGATACATGAATATTATACTTGAATTTTTGAACTCTGGATAAATTGATTTATAAATCATTAAAATTTATCACTGCCCTCACTTAATTGAATTTTTATATCATTCTCATCATCCTCATGCTTATATTGTGATGAAAGTCATATTTGGCTCGTAGTGCATAAATAGACTATTTATTGGTATGATTCTGACCAGGAATTATGTATCGGTATAATCATAACCTGTAATGTTACAAGTGATGTGGTAAAAGTTCTCATTGGCCCGTAGTACATTGATGGGCAGTTGTTGGCATGATCATGACCATTGGTGATAATAACGAATATCCTTGGCCCATAGTACATGGATAATTCGTGGATGTGATACTAACGAATATTTTTGTAGAAAATACATGTTAATATTTTTGGAGACGTTGTGTTAATTCTTTTTTAGTTAACATGTACATATTGGAACCCATTTGTATTAATATTGTGTCGCATGTGTTGTGACATAGTATTTTTGTTAGAATATACAGTAGGGTATACCTAAGCTATAACCACCTATGGGGGTACCACAAGCATGTCCTCTTGTCACAGAGGTATGACACCTTTTGTGGCGGTGTGATTAGTTCACGACGTCTCTGATTTGTGCTCCGGTAGGAGTTGGCCATTTGGTGTTTTAGTGTGGGAGGCGTATGGGTCAACCCTAGTTTTCTCTATTGTTCTGCGAATTGGTGATGTTTATGCCAAACACACCTTCCGATTTTTCATGATTTGGATTTGTGGTCCAATGTGTGTGACTTGCATGTGTGGCATTAATTGATTTGCATATGTGGCATTATTTGACTTGCCTGTGTGGTAAGGTATATTTCTATTTTATTTTGAGCTCAGTATGAAATAACCCCAGCCATTTGCTTTAGCCTGTTATTTTGTTGTATTAGTTTTGTTCATTACAGTTCAGTTCATTGAATTGTGTTAGTTATTTTGGTTCTTTATTTTGTACTCTATATCCATACTGGGTATTTGGCCCATGCTGTGTTTTTCTTTCGGCAGGTAATCAGGGGGGTCAAGGGCAAGTGTGATGAGAGCTCCCGTATATCCAATGGTTTATATATATCTTGTTAGACTATGATACATTGATTTATTTAAAGTTGTAATAGTTATGTCATATTGTGGTTTAAGGCAATGTGGCATTTATTATGGATTGTCTTATGAAATTTAATTATTATGAGATTAATCTTTTGTGGTTTACAGCCTTGTTATATATTCATCAGTTTTGTTGTGCTTTGAGTAACCTCTCTTTCTATTTCGGAAAGGGGGTGTTACATGACACTACATCTCGGGACTGCACATCATCTTGCACGATCATGTTGAAAGTTCTGGCGGTGGGTCAGTTTGGCAGCGTTGGTCCAGTAAAGTCAGAGTGCTACCATCGTTGTTTCCCTTACTTCCACCCGCTTCTGCTCCTCCTGCTGCTTTCTTGGGACAATCTCAAGCCAGATGATCCCTTGACCCATAAGTAAAATAAGCTCCCTTTTTAGGGTTAGGGCAATTTGGCGCTATGTGGCCTTCCTTACCATAATTGTATCAAACCCTCTTACCCTTTATGCATACCCCAAGGTGATTCTTCCCGCAGGTAGGACAAGATTCCACCTTTTTCTTCTAACTTCCTTGCTAATTTCTAGTAGACACATTATCATTCCACTTCCTCTTCTGATTATTACCACCACCACTATTACTGCCATTAGCTTTATTGTTCTCACATTCATTCTTCTTCTTCTTCTATTCCTGATTGTACCTAGTCAGGGCATCACTTTCACCTTATGTAGTAATTGCCTTCTCCAAAACTCCCGTAAAAGTGTTCAATTGGAACATTGACACCTTGTTGTATAACCATGTCTTCAACCCGTGTTCAAACCTCCTTGTATTTCTCTCATCTGTATTTACTTGATAGGTTGCAAACCTAGTCAACCTGTTGAATTTCACAACATATTTTGGCACCGTCATGTTTCCCTGCTTCAATTCAAGAAAGTGAACCTCCATCTGGTTCTAAGAGCTCGTTGGGAAACACATCTCAAAGAACATCTCCTTGAACCTATCCCATGTGATCACACCCTATCCTCCTCTAACCTTGTTCGTCTGCTACCAATAGCTGACCTCTGACTTCAGCATAAATGTTGCAAAAGTGGTATTCTGATCATAGTTGACTCTCACAACGTCAAATACCTTCTCCATTTCCATAATCCAGGTATAAGCTTTGACCGGATTCATGGATCTCCTAAACTCTGGCAGTACTACCGCCTTGAAATCCTTGAACGAGGTAGCTTTAGCTTGCGGCTGATTCGCAAATGCTCCAGTTAACAGGTTTACCACCTACTGCACAGGATTAGCGTTGGCATTATTGTTGTTGTTGTTAATGATCGTGGATCCGTCCTGAGCTTGTTGACGTGTTGGGCGTCTTCTTGGAGGCATTTTCTGTTTAAGATACACGCTTATTAGATCATTACTCAATCTCTTAAGTATTTAAGGCTTAACTTAAACAATTTAGGATTATCATTTAACACATAACATCTTGAATAAACATCGATATTTACATTATCATTTATTCATTAATAACTTTCAAAACATAGAAAGATAGCATCACTGCTATTTACATCAACTATCTCGAGATAAAGAATCTTTAGGATTAAATCATCATATTCCATTACTTATATTCACACTGGAATTTACATTATTAACTACCATAGATATTCACATAACTCATATTGTTCCTATCACGGCCTACTAAGACATCGAACAACTTCTCTGCGCTCTTCTTCCATGATACGAAACATGTACCAAGGTAAGTCCTTTAACTTTAATGGATAGTACATAACTCGGTCCTGAGCTATGTTCATCGCAGTGTGGAATGTACAATCCATCTCCCCCATCTTGGCCTTCTTTGCCTGCACCTCTTCCTCGGCTACATCTGTACGCTGGGAAGCCTCCTCGTATGCATCTTCATCCCTTGCTCTCTTGGCGGACTCTTCTCTAATATCATCCTTCAGCTTCATAATATTTTCCATCAACTGCTCCTGGTCACCCTCCGTGTGAAATAACTTCCACTCCACATTTCCAAGACATACATCAAGACCCTGAATGTGTATCCTTGAAATTTATTCCCCTTCTTATGAAATTCCATCCTCTAAACTAGTGTACGTACCTGGTATATCGTAGAGGTGAGGATACCTTGATTTCTTTTTAGATTCTAACTCTCAGGTCATTTCCACAACATCGTGGTTTCTCCACAAAACTTTGACTTAAGGTATAACCTTGGAGCGTAGAATATGTTCCTTATTATCCAAGATTTAAACAAGTACCTCTTTATACGTTAAATCTTCCGCTATCTCGTCTAGTTCTAAATCAATAATGTGGTTTAGGTCTTCTATATATTTACACAACATAGATATGTGAAAAATGTTATGAACACGAGACATACTTAGCAGTAAGGCGAGTCTATAGGCCACAGTTTCTACTCAATCAAGGATTTCAAATGGGCCAATGAATCAAGGATTGAGCTTTCCCCTCTTTCAAAATCTCATAACTCCTTTCCATGGAGCAACACGTAACAACACATGATCTCCAACATTGAATTCCACGTCCCTTCGATGATGATCACCATAACTTTTTTGTCGAACTTGTGAGATTTTTATACATTGTCGGATCATTTGAATATTTTCTGTTGTCATGCGTACCAATCCTGGTCCCAACAACGTTGCTTCACCTACCTCATCCCAACATACTAGAGAACGACACTTTCGTCCATACAACGCCTCGAATTGAGCCATACCTATACTTCCTTAATAACTGTTGTTGTAGGAGAATTCATCTAATGGAAAGAACTTGTCCCAACTTCCTTTGAAGTTTAGGAGACAGAGTCTTAATAGATCTTTAAGAGTTTGAATAGTCCTCTCCGACTACCCGTCGGTTTGAGGATGATATGCCGAACTGAATCATAAATCCGTGCCCATAGCTTTCTGCAAACTGACCAAAAACCATGAAGTGAATCTTGGGTCTCGATCAGAAACTATGGATACTGGCATACCATGCTGTCTTACAATCTCATTTATGTATATACGAGCAAGACGTTCAAGTGAATAAGTTTCTCGTATAGGTAAGAAATGAGCAGACTTGGTTAATCTATCAACAATGACCCAAATTGCATCTATGCCTTGAAAATCCTTAGAAAGGCCAATAACGAAATCAATGGTAATGTGCTCCCACTTCAATTCTAGAATTTCAAGTGGTTGGATGGACCTTTTGGTACTTGATGCTCTGCCTTGACACGTTGACAAGTTAGACACTTTGAGATAAACTCCGTGATCTCTTTTTTCATATTGGTCCACTAAAATGTATGTCGAAGATCATGATATATTTTGATACTTCTGGGATGGATTGCAAACGGTGTGTTGTTGTTGGGTAAAATTTAATTACGCACAATCTCGCAAGTATACGTGGTCAACAAGTAATATAATGTAAGTAAAGTATCATTCCCACGAGGAATTATTAATATAAATTACCAAATACTAACTCTTAACCAAACTAGTTTTATTTAAACAATCAATTTAAGATTATGAATTAAATTATTTAATTAAACTAATCCTAATTACCACTAGTTAAAAATCAGATTATGGAGATTTAAGATCACAACTTCACATATTGCTTCATTTAAATTAATACACTTCTTATCAATTATGCTCACTATTCTGAATTGTTAATCAAGAACACATAAGTAAATATAACCATCTCTCAATGCATCATACTCAAATCAACTTAAATCCATAGACGATAGAATTAAGTAGAACACCCAAATTAACTAATTCATTATAGATCTATGTGAATTACAATTAAAGAGGATTTTAAGCACAAGTTCTTTATCAGATTACATGCGATGTATAGGTATACCTCTATCCTATACATAAATTATGAATTCCAACACCATTCAGAAAACACAATCACATGCTATTATGATTAGATCTAAATCTATAATTCATCTCTCGAGTCCTATGATATCTTATGATGTCCTATGATGTCTTTGCTATGATGTCTTATCTATATTATGATTTGGTTTCTCCCATGAGGTTTTGTAATCCCCCATTTTTTTAATTACCCACAATTAAAATCTAATTACGCACAACACGCAAGTATACGTGGTTAACAAGTAATAAAGTGAAAGTAGAGTATCGTTCCCACGAGGAATTGTTTAATAAAAATCACCAAGTACTAACCCGTAACCAACTCAATCTTATTTAAACGAATGAATTTCAAATTATATAAATTAAATTATTTAATTACACTAATTCTAATTACCACTAATTAAAAATCAGATTACGGAGATTTAAGATCACAACTTCACTTATTGCTTCATTTAAGTTAACACACTTCTCATCAATTATTCTCTATTATGAATTGTTAATCAAGAACACTAAAGCAGATAAAACCATCTCTTGATGCATAATACACATACTCACTTAAATCCACAGATGATAGAATTACACAAGACACCCTAATTAACTAATCCACTATATATCTATGTGAATTATAATTATAAAGGATTTAAAGCAGAAGTTCTCTATAAGATTACATATGGCGTAAAGGTATATCTCTATCCTAAACACGAATCATGAATTCCATCTATGCAGAAATCATAAACACGTGCTATTATGATAAGATCTAAATCTATACTTCATCTCTCGAGTTCATATAGATTATCACGGTAATTGTTAGCTAGACAATTAACCAATTAAGTCCAAATCACAATAGACAATCCTCACAATAGAACATAGTAATTTACAGTGAAGCATTTTAAAATAAATTACATAATAAGATCCATTGTAATCTCAAATAAAGAATTAGTTCATGATTATTGAATTAAAACTAAGAATCCACAATTGAATAAATAATAAAAGTCAAAGATAGAAGAAGATGAAAAGATAGAATCTATTGTCTATAGATTTGAAACTTCCTCCTTGCTCCTACTTTGAATCTTCAATGGTCTCCAAGTTGCTTCAATCTCAAAATCTAATAAGAACTAGTGTTTTCTCCTATTCTACTCTAATCTAATCTAATGGAATCCTCTCTCTAATTTAATCTCCCCTCTAATCCTTGTAATTCTCCTCCTTTTATAAGTCTCTTCATATGTCTTTAATTCCTCTTGGAAGTCCTTGAGTCAATCAGATCGAAACAATCCTTCGCGAACTCAAAACTAGATAAAATTCATATTTTCTGGGCTACCCCCGCCCCGTCGGGGGTCTAGGCTTGAAAAGGGCCCTCCCCAGCGGGATAGGGGGCTGTTTTGGAGCTGGCATGCCAACCCCGGTGGGGGTTTTGTGAAGGAACATTTTCTGCTCTGACGTCCTTTGGGGAAATGGTCATAACTTCTTCATCTGAACTCCAATTTTGATCATTCAAGATGTTCCGGAAAGAGGAGACGTAGATCTACAAATTTCATGCTCTGAGTATTTTCGAAGTAAGGAATAGAGCAATGTTGAAAGTGGCTCTGAAGTGGCTGTTATGTAAATGACCACCCAAAATAGTGGCGTTCGACGTCCGTTCGTACAAATGTCATAACTCTTGCATCCGAACTCCTATTGGAATGATTCAAGTTGTTCCGAAAAGCTAAGAAAAAGTTCTACAATGTAATCTAAGTTCCAATCCAAAAACATGAAATGAACATGAAAGCCTAAATGATGTCCGGATTGTTTTTCTTTGCGATTTCATACCAATTCTTTGCGATTTCAACTCCCAAGCATATAATCTACAAAATGAACACAAAATGCATGAAAAGTAACTAATAAACATGAGATTAAACAAATAATTCAAGTAATAGATACCGGATAAGTAGGTATGAAACCTACTTATCAAATACCCCCAAACTTAAACATTTGTTTGTCCTCGAGTAAAAACACAAAACAAGAATGCAATGCAATGCAACTAATCTACATGCCTCTGAATCCAGCAGTAATGACAGAAACAAGTCTATTCAACCGGCCTTAGAGAAATCAAATAAACACGATAATACATCATATCAAAACCAATCAATAAATTCTCAATCAATCATCAAATCATAGACTGTTATTACTAATATAATGCGTGTGTGCTCCACAACAATGTTAATTGATATAAAATTAAATTTAACACATAACAAGTCTCTTCGAAGGCATCATACAATGTAAACTCAAGAAATCCAAAAACAAGTTAGATCCAACTAAAATCAAACAATTACCAATATCGAGGGTCAACATGGGATACTTATACTTTATTTTACATCTACAGGGGCATTTTGCTCTTATTTCCCGTTTTATTTCTTTTTCTTTTTTTTTCTTTTTTTTGAATAGTGAGTGCGTTTTACGCTCCATCTCACGCTTGTGTTTATGAGGAGTGCATTTCACGCTTCTTCTCGACCCACCACAGGACTCAATTTATTTAACTCAATATCTTTTTTTAGAAGCTTATATACCCCACTTTTTCTCCCAAACTTAGGTTCTTGCCAAATTCTTCGTCTTCACTGCCTATCCTTGTCATTCTCTTATTTAAACTAGCATTATCCTTTAGAGGTCCTTCATGTATTAATTTAAACTCAATCATTCAACAAGTAGTTTTTATTGTGATATCCTTATTATACCAGTTTCAAACAGAGAAAGACTTAATTCATAACAAGAAATCACATCAAAGCTCTAATGGTCAGTACTATACTTGTCTACCCAATTCTAATCTCATCATTGGCCAAAATAAACTTAAACTATCATACAGCTAGACTCATGCAAGATGAACATAATAACTAACTATTATTTTTGATTTTTTTTAAGAAAGTGAATGTAAAAACTAAATGTAACTATATGAACTACAATGTAAATAACTAACTATATGCAATACGACACTAAAACGTCCCCCAAACTTAAACTAGACATTGTCCTCAATGGCTGAAATAGAAAAAAGTAAAGTAGAGGACTTCCCTAAAAATATAACAATCTTCCTCCTTGTCCACTAAGTTTGGAGAATAGATTAGGCGCATGGAACAAATTGGGCACCACACTTGAATTTTGACTTGAATAACCTTTTCATAATCTTTTGCCTGTCCATTGAACCACCAATACCTACACTGAAGAGAGACAACATGGATTAGAATAACACTTGGATTGGTAAGAGAACTTAATAAGCAAATTAATTCCTATGTACTAAATAAACTATTAAAGCAAATAAATAGAAAAAATCTTGGGTTGCCTCCCAGTTAATGCTTGAATTATAGTCTTTCAACCTGACTTGTCTGGTCAACGCTATCCAATTCCTCTTCGATAATTGAGGAAACCTCCATCTATCGGAAATAATATAGCTTTTGGTAGGTTCCCATTTGTGATGGCCAATGCATCAAAGTCACCTAGCATGCTCTGATTTGGTATGATCTCAATCAAGAACGTCCCACAGCTAGGTGTTTTCTCCATTGTGTATGTGATCACTTTGGGGCATGGAAGCTTGTCACACACAATGGGCTCTTCGTCTATCTTCTCTGTCTCATCCCACTATGAATTCAAAATTGTACTCCCTCTTTTGTCATCAAGAGCTTCGCCGACGACATGACTACCAAGTGGGCATGCTTTTGCAAATCTGACTGACTCTTTGATCTTTGGTGGAGACCCATTTAGATCTTCGTCGACCTCTATTTCATTATCCCCAATTGTCTCCACACTTTTGATATTTTGTGGCTCATCGAGTCGGATATTTGGTTCGGGTTCTCCGTCAATTTCGTCATCCATGTCATAAAGCCAAGTATTTAGAGGAAGGTTTCTTATGGCTTTGGTCATTTGCTCTATCTGATCCGTAAGATTTTGAATTGACCTCGTTTGATTACTCATCTTCTCCTCATTTACTGCTACAAACTTGGAAAACAATTCCTCTAACCTTTAATTATCTGTCTCTTGTGACACTGGAGGTGGACATGAAAATTCCGGTGTGTATGATGGATTTAGAGTGTAATGTTGGTCATCATAATTATAGCTCCATGAAAAAATCGGGTGATACCCCCAATCTTTGTGATAGTTAGGATCAACATAGTTATTGAGGTAATCACCACTATATTGTACCGGTTCAAAACTGATGGTGCATTGATAACTTTTATGGTTGCCAGCACAATAGTCACACATAACTGCCATCCTTCGCCTCCGTTGGGCTGCGATAACCTCCAACGTCTTAGAATTTGCCTCAATTTGTACTAACTCTGCGAAAAATGCATTAAGTCCATCAATCCCTGTTTCCCTTGGTTGAGTCATGTTCGTGTATGGCCATTGATATGCAAAGTCATCCATGGTACCTGAAAAAAGAGAGAAATATAGGAAGCGAATTAAAAATAAAAATAAAAATATTTAAATTAAGACTAATTTGATTGAAATTAATATTGGTAAATAATTATTAAATTAATTCCCCGGCAGCGGCGCCAAACACTTATTGGGTAAAATCTAATTACGCACAACACGCAAGTATACGTGGTCAACAAGTAATAAAGTGAAAGTAGAGTATCGTTCCCATGAGGAATTGTTTAATAAAAATCACCAAGTACTAACCCGTAACCAACTCAATCTTATTTAAACGAATGAATTTCAAATTATATAAATTAAATTATTTAATTACACTAATTCTAATTACCACTAATTAAAAATCAGATTACAGAGATTTAAGATCATAACTTCACTTATTGCTTCATTTAAGTTAATACACTTCTCATCAATTATTCTCTATCATGAATTGTTAATCAAGAACACTAAATCAGATAAAACCATCTCTCGATGCATAATACCCATACTCACTTAAATCCACAGATGATAGAATTAAGAAAGACATCCTAATTAACTAATCCACTATATATCTATGTGAATTACAATTAAAAAGGATTTAAAGCACAAGTTCTCTATATGATTACATATGGCGTAAAGGTATATCTCTATCCTAAACACGAATCACGAATTTCATCTATGCAGAAATCTTAAACACATGTTATTATGATAAGATCTAAATCTATACTTCATCTATCGAGTTCATATAGATTATCACGGTAATTGTTAGCTAGGCAATTAAGTCCAAATTATAATAGACAATCCTCACAATAGAACATAATAATTGATAGTGAAGCATATTAAAATAAAATACACAATAAGATCCATTGTAATCTCAAACAAAGAATTAGTTCATGACTATTGAATTAAAACTAAGAATCCACAATTGAATAAACAATAAAAGTCAAAGATAGAAGAAGATGAGAAGATAGAATCTATTGTCTGTAGATTTGAAACTTACTCTTGCTCCTACTTTGAATCTTCAATGGTCTCCAAGTTGCTTCAATCTCTAAATCTAATAAGAACTAGTGTTTTCTCCTATTCTACTCTAATCTAATCTAATGGAATCCTTTCTCTAATCTAATATTCCCTCTAATTGATAAGTGGGTTTTATACCTACTTATTGGATAGCAATTCACGCGAACTATGCCCTTCTCAAGAACATTTTAATGTGTTTTTAGTTGCATTTCATGATATTTTGCATTGCATTTACTTAAAACTCCTTTGGTGTAAAACTGCAGAATATGGCACGATTTGGTGATGTAAATGGCATGATGCTATGGACGCAGGGTGTGAGGATCAATTGTAGTAGGAGACTAAGCATGGATGGACAAAAGAATGAACAGCAGAATAGATCAGTGCAACAGAACTAAAAATCACAGTTGCAGAAGCCGCGCGGCAGAATACGCTTGAGGACGCGCACCCGCACGAAACCCCGGCTGGACAGACATTGCACACTGCAAGTTGCTCGCACGCGCGAGGATTGCAAAGGAGGGGTGCGCGGCCGTGCGCGATACCTGAGGTTGCTGAGTTGTTTATTTTAATTTCAAATTTTAAGGGTTATAATTGATTTAAAACGATTTCTGACTGGTATCAGACGTATCATTATTCTGTTTTTACGTATTTTCATTTTCATAACTAGGGTTTATACTCTGAGAGAGATTCTAACGTAGAAGAAAACCTAAACTCTACTTTTCTAATTCTTCTTGGGATTTTCTATCATTGTGGATATTTATTAGTATTTTGCTGGATTTAGATGAGGATTTGAACGTTACTAGTGGATTATAATCAGCAATTGGGTTTGATAATTTCTATCTTTCATCTTTCAATTGTTTGTTTATTAGTCATGTTTAGCTTTGATCCCATAATGGCTTTTGGTTCAGTCATGAACTAAACTCCATTATGGGATTCTAATGGATTTTAATATGTAGTTTAGTTGCATGCTTGAATGCTAGATTATTTTACACATCATCTGGGATTTCTATCATGTTTGTTTTGCATGTATGAATACTTGATCACCATTCGCTTTTAGTACTTGTATGGAATTGACAATGAACATGCAAGTATGGATTGTAATCATGATATCATACGTATATGGGGCTGTTTTGTATGGCTTGTGTATTTTATGAATCAGATAGACATATACTGTTTCACCGTATGAGTTAGAATAAGGGTTTGTGTGTAAATTCAATATGATTGCAATTTCACATAGATATATAGTGTTTTTGGTTATATTGATGATTACATGGAATCTATCGCTTGTGGATGATGTGTAAGTAGGTCATAGTACATCGAAAAATAGCTATGACTCTTTTAGTACTCTTTGCTATTTTCGTGTGATATGTGAACAAGTCTTGCATGATAGTGGTGATTAAATGAAATATTAAATGAAGTTTGGATCCCATTACTTTCAGATTTGATTTATTACATCTTTATTATTGTTTTAGTCGTTATTTGCAATTAGAGTAATTCACCAATCGTATTCATTAGTTTGAGCATATAAATATAGTGATTTAATTGATGCATGGTGATTTAAATTAGACAACTTTCCCTGTGGTATCGATACTTTATTTGCTCTGTATTACTTGTTGACACATGTATGCGTGCATGAGTTAAAGCTATTTTGTTAGAACTAAAAAAGAGGTAACAAGTTTTTGGCGCCGTTGCCGGGGACAGGCGTTTAAATTATTATTATTATCATTAGTTTTAAGCTATATTGTATGACTTAGACAAATCTATTCTTATCTCATATCCATTTTTGTTTCTATTTTTGTTTTAGGAACTTGTACAAATTTTTATGTGTATGCGGTCATCCAACCCCGACTTAACACCTGTTCAGGACAACATAAACGGGAGATGTTGGAAAGTGAGTGTTCGTAGAAATTTACAAGCACAGTTAGAAAGTACTACAGCTAATATGGCAGCCGAAGCACAAGGAGAAGAACAAAGAGAGGAGCATAAGGCTCTGAAGGAATATTCCATGCCCAATATTAATGGATTACAGTCTAGCATCGTCAGACCAGCGATAGCAACCAATACATTCGAGATAAAAATGGTCACTATTCAGATGGTACAAAATTTGGTACAGTTTGGGGGTGCCGCTACAGATGATCCAAATTAACACATGTTGAGTTTCATCGAAATTTGTGATACATTCAGATACAACGGTGTGACAGAGGATGCTATCAGACTTAGGCTATTCCAATTCTCATTGAGGGATAAAGTAAGAAGTTGGCTTCACTCTTTGCCAGCAGGATCAATCACTACATGGGAGGACTTAGCACATAAATTTTTAGCCAAGTTCTTCCCAATGGCTAAGACTGCAAAGATGAGGACAACTTTCTCTCAGTTTAAGCAACAACAGGGCAAGTCTTTATATGAAGCATGGGAGAGATATAAAGAGATGCTGAGAAAGTGTCCACATCACGGTATGCCAGATTGGATGGTAATCAACACATTTTATAATGGATTGGGATGGCAGCCGAAACCTAATGTAGATGCAGCTGCAGAAGGGGCATTATGGGCAAAAAGCTATGAGGAAGCCTATAACCTTATCCAGACAATGGCATCAAATGATTTTTAGAATCCTATATCTCGAATGCCACAACCTAAGGTTGCAGGTGTGTTGCAAGTAGATGCTATCACGCAGTTGTCAGCACAGATGGCAGCCATAGCGAAGAAAAAAGATACATTAACAGAAGGTAAAACGAAGACGGTTGCCTTCATATGTGAGATTTGTACGGGGTCACACTCGACAAATCAGTGTACTATCAACTTGGAGTCGGTACAGTATGTTTGAAATTACAGAAAAGACCAAGGTCAGTTTTAGAACACATACCACCCCCAACAACTGAAATCATCCAAACTTTATTTTGTCAAATAACCTAGGGAATCAGCAGAATCAGTTTTAGACGAATAATCAGTTCAGTCACAACCAGCACAGAGTTTAATCCTAGACCACCTTTTCCGCTGGGATTTTCTCAACAACAACAACATCACACTCCAGTTGCAGCTCAACAAGAAAAGAAATCAGAAATGGAGGAGATAATGATGAAATACATGGCAAATACAGAGGTTACGATCAAAAGCCAAGCAGTGGCTATTAAGAATCTGGAAACTCAGATGGGGCAGATGGCAAACATGCTTACCAACTGTAGCAGCCCCGAATCCAGGTCCCAAATCACCTCGAATCTGGTATACTATTTCTATCACTATTTGCGGAATATATAAACATAAATTGTTTATACATTACATTACACACTTATCCCCAAGGTCGAGTAACCTTAACTTATACACAATTTATAAAATATCTATTACACAACAACATTTATCAAAATATATTATTACAAACTAGCCGCACTTTATATCCCAAGTTGAACTTGGCCTTAACCTTTTTCTGTGTCCGAACGCATTCGCCTTATCTGCAATGTTTATCATGAAATAGTAAGGGTGAGCATGAAAGTTGCCCAGCAAGTTTAAATACAACAATATAACAATATATCATGATTGAAGAGTATGAATAATAAGCTGGCTATAATTCATCAATATAGTTGTGAATTATCACGAACAAACTTTTGACTGAACAAGTTTTAAACATGAACAAACATTTTTGAACCAACTGGTAATGAAGGTGATCAGCCTTTCATACCTGACTTATACATGCAAGATGTACAGAGTACAATTTTCATGGCAATCAACAACGATTAACCATTAGCTTGAATAAAACACTCTTATTAGAGTTAAGTATAAGAAAATTTGCCTGAACCGTTGATTACCGCAACGAAATTTATAACGCTTTACCCGAAGACCTAATATTAATATATAGATCTCCAATAATTAGAATAATATCATTACAGTATAATACTGTTATATTTATATCCACAGAATAACCTAAGCACATTACCACATAACCCTATCAGTCTATAATTCACATAAGACTTAGCATCAAGTCAAACTATTTCAATCTGACTTGAAACCGACACAATTCTATCATCCCGACGGTCTAGTCGGACGAATATCGAGTTTAAGTTCAATTAAACTCTGTCTAACCACTTAACCATTATCACAGATAATTTCTTATCAGACAAAACATTTTTCCTAGGCTCGTAATAATTTTCGGATAATTATTACCATTTATCAACATTTTTCAATCCTTAAACCCGTATTTAAATAAATTAAATACAACATAATACCTTAATCATTAATATTTATTTATTATAAAATATTAATGAAAATCCTTACATAATATTATAATATAATTATAATATCACAAAGTATTTTTAATACCTTAAAATCATAATTATATAATTTTTAAACCATTAAATCCATTATCCGATAATTAATATTAATATTAAAATATTAATATTTTCATGCCAAAATATCAAAAGTTATATTTTATAACTTAAAATATTTTTATAACACTTAAATCATTTTTGTATGATTTTTAAATCATTAATACTATTTTTTCCATAATTTATTTAATATATTTATTAAATAAACTAATTACCATTAATAATAAATTATTAATGAATTTCATCACAAAATATCAAAAGTTATCAAAAATAACTTAAAATATTTTCTTATACCATAATATTATTTTTCATGATTTTTCATGAATTAAAATTATTTTTAAATAATTTATTTAATACAATAATTAAATAAATAAATACCATTTATATTCAAAAAATATTAAATATTTTCGAAATATACTTAAAATTGTTAAAAACTATTTTTCAAGCTTTAAAATAATTTTTTAGAATTTATTTTGTATTTTTAATAATTAAAAACCATTTTTTTCTAATTTTTAATCATTTTCAGGAAAATAAGAAATAAACTATCGCTAAAGGGCCTTATAGCGACAGAACCGTCACTATAGGTGTTCTTGAGTGTTCTTGACAGTGTTCTAGGGTCCTTGTTTGACCGGTTTTAATTCCTTGTTCTGTGTGTTTGTGGGCTGGCTATTGTTCTAATCATGTAGTATAAGTGTAATACTACAACTACAATCAAATTTCATGGCCATAACACTTTACAACTGAGAGATCTAAGCTCTCAAACTACCTGTCAGACGTGTTCTTCGTCTTTCTGGGTTTAACAGAATTGAAGGTACCCACTTTGAATCTTTATAACTTTCATTCTAGGTTTTGTTTCTGTGATCTAAAGGTTCAGTCTTGTAGGGGAGATGTAAGGCTACAATTACATATCAAAAAAATATATCTAACAACAACAAATACACAAGATTAAAACTGGTCAAACTGGTAGGCAGAAAAATCCCGTTGAAGATTTGGGTTACCCAGAATCTTCTTCCGGTCGTGATGGTCAACGATGGTTTGACTGTTCATTACTTTGATTCTATGAAAGATCTGAGTGATATAATAACATGATTGTGTAGTCCTTAAACATGCCTACAATATCTAACCAACACAATGGCCAAAACAACAAACACCAACAAGATCAAGAGCTTTGAACATCTTGTCAAACCTCTTGGGAAAATTCTGGTTTACCCAGAATTCATTTCCCGTGAACGGTCAACTACCTTTGACTGACTATAACTTTCAATCTACACGTGATCTGAGCTTGATTCAAGTTTCAGAGTAAAGACCAGATAGCATACTATAGATCCATAACATAAAACACACATAAAACTTAACACACACGGATCTAGAAGCCCTGACATTTGCTTGTCAGTCAACATTTTTCCAGATTTCCAATTTTAAGAAATCTTTAAATTCGTACACTTTGATGTTATGGGTTCATGATTTATTAACCCAGATCATCAATTGACACCCTATTACACATGTTTAACCAATCAATTACAACAAACAACATAAGATCAAGAATTTCGAAATTTTAGGTTTCTTATACCTTTGGGCTTTGATCTCTTGATTCTGATCCTTGATTTGTTATTAGTAAACGTGGGGCTTGATATTGTGACTGATCTAGCACTACATTTCGAAGCTTTTAGAGAGAGAGAGTCAAGGATGAGTATTGGTGAGTAAATGAGCAAGTTTTGTACACTTTCTCTCTCTTAGATCTATATATATTATGTGATACATTGCATGTTGATGATATTGCTGAGATTTCTGGACATAAAAGTCACAAGCTAATGCTAGGGTTAGACTAGGGTTGGTAAACAACCCAATATTTTGGCCAAAATTGCAAGTAACCTCATTAAATAAAAAAAATATTAATGATATTTTACATACCATTTTAATTCTAGAATGGTCATTTGATACAAACCCTTAGGGTTTTTGGGTTTGGATAATTTTAGGGTTTAGGTTTTAACTTCTAACATTTCCGAATTTCGGTTTTCAAAATAGAAAATTATCATTTCTAACTTATAATTAGAATTTTCTAATTATATAAAAAGTTCTTAATCATAAATTCATTCTTGCTAATTAGGATTAGCATTTCTTAATTACAACCGCTAATAAAGCAATTAGGGTCAAAATGGTCATTAGGGTTCAAAACCCTTGAATTAGGGTTTCTAATAGAAAAATTAATTTTTCTAAATTAGAAATTAAATATTTGTAATTAGATTAGGGTTTTCTAATTACTCATAAATTGAAATAATTAGGATTAGGGTTTCCTAATTAGCATTGCTAATTTTAGCAATTAAATCC
Source organism: Panax japonicus (assembly GCA_020205505.1). Lineage (NCBI taxonomy): Eukaryota > Viridiplantae > Streptophyta > Magnoliopsida > Apiales > Araliaceae > Panax > Panax japonicus. Next base: position 32,322,511 of record CM035111.1, read on the forward strand.
ACAATTGAGCATTAGGGTTTCTGACGGAACAATTTGGGTTCCAAAAATTGGAAATTAGGGTTTACTAATTAATTAACCTTTACCCTAATTAATACTTAATTAATACCACATAAGCATTATAATTATCCTTTCCATTCCCAGATTAGGGCTTTCATTTTATCAGAATCTGAAATTAGGGTTTTCAGATCTGGTATTAGGGTTTCTAATAATCAACTAGAATTTCCAGTAATTCTTTAGGGTTTTCCCTAATTAATTAAAATTATTGGCGTTTAACCTTGTACATATCATTGCATTCCCAATCTAGGGTTTTCAATATCCGAATTAGGGTTTCGGACTCCCGGAACTAAAACTAGGGTTTCCATAACCGATTTCCAAGGTTTTTTATTAGACGTTAGGGTTTTCTAACCGAACGCTGTCATTCTTAATATAAACTTAGGGTTTGTTACAGATATAAATTATCTGATAAACCCATGACCCTTAACCACATTCTGAACACATCATTAACCATAAACACAGAACATAATCACATAAATCCTTAATCCTGAATAATTCACCTATATCCTTCACCGAATTTTGAAATCCTCAAAATTCAATCCCAATAACATTAAACGCATACACTTATTTTCTATCTAGGTCTAATATTTGACCTTAAATCAATCATTTAAGATTTTAATAAATTGTCCAAATTCTCGGGTTGTCACACCAACAGGCCCCCGGGTTCATTGCCGAGTAATACAGAAACAAATCCACGAAGAGACGGGAAAGAACAATGTCAAGCTATCACATTGAGGACTGGGAAAAACACTGCAGACACTGCAAGTCGCGCGCCCGCGCCCAATTGTACTGAAGAGGCCATGCGGCCGTGCGAGGAAGAGCAGTCAGCTGCTAAAGAAGAAAGTCTAGAAAAGTCTGAGGTTCAGCAAGAAGAGAAAGATAAAACAGGTTCAGAGGAGAATCTTAAGAGTTCAGTACCACTACTTCACCCTTAAGTTCCTTATTTGCAAAGATTAAATAAGTAGAGGAAAGATAAGCAATTCAGCAAGTTTTTGGAGATATTTAAAAAGCTGCAAATCAATATACCTTTCGCCGAGGCATTGGAACAAATGCCAAGCTATGCAAAGTTTATGAAGGGTATACTGTCAAGGAAGAGGAGATTAAACGAAAATGAGATAGTAGCCTTGACAGAAGAATGCATTGCAGTGCTTCAGCAGAAGTTACCTTTGAAGCTTAAGGATTCGGGCAGTTTCACAATCCCGTACACAATCGGGAAGATGAATTTTGAAAAATGTTTGTGTGATCTTGGGGCAAGTATCAATCAGATGCCCTTGTCATTGTTCAACCAATTGGGATTACCGGATCCAAGGCCGACAAACATTTCGTTGCAATTAGATGACAGATCCATCACGTATCCACAGGGACTTGTTGAAGATGTTTTGGTGAAGGTGGACAAATTTATCTTTCTGGCTGACTTTATCATTTTGGATTACGAGGAAGATAAGAATATACCAATCATACTGGGGAGACCATTCTTAGCCACAGGCAAGACTTCGATAGATGTGCAAAAAGGGGAACTCACGATGCGTGTACATGATCAGGAGCTGACCTTTAACGTCTTTTAGGCAATGAAGTTCCCAACCAATGAAGAAGAATGTTTTCGGGTTAATTCGGTGGATCGAGCCTTAAATGATGAGGGACATAATGTGGTGAACTATGAACCGTTGAGATGTGTCACTGGTGAAAATTCAGATTTGGAGGTCAAGCCATTGTTGCAACTAAGGGATATTAAAGCAATGGGTGAGGTGGACAGACATGAAAGTACCTCAACTAGTTCTTCAACTTGAGATTCAGAGACAGTCAAGTAATTGACTATAACTTAGCACTTGATGGGAGGCAACCCATTATTTCTATCTCTATTTTCTTTTTATTTATTAAGTTCAGATTGTTTAGCTGGTTCATCTTTATTTGATTATTCATAGTTTGTAGGAGTTGCATAATTGAGTGTGTAGAAAGATTTGCATTGAGAATGATTGATACAGGTTAGAGAGTATTTGGTCAGAATTCATGTTTTAACAGAGTGCATTAATGCTTATTTAGGTATACGCAATTGAAGTCATCACTGATAGGCAGTTTAGAAGCAAACTCAGTAGTGTAGGAAGCATGTTCGCGCGGCCGCGCAATGAAAATAGCACAAGAACGCGTGCCCGCGCGCTACACTTACCAGACCAGAAATGCCACTTGCGTGCCCAAGCCTGAAATCTATTAACAGAGGGCGCGGCCGCGCCCGACACCGGACTAAGACAGTTTTAAACATTTAAAAATGAGTTGGAGACCAGTTGGACTCTCATTTGAAATCATAACAGAAGCGAAATTAGCTCAGTCTCCATAACGCAATACTCTTCCTCTCTATCAGTTACACTATCGAAGCCATCAATCTCTCTACCATGTAATCATCCACGATTTCTTCCAAGTTCCATATCTACTCAACTTCTCCAATTGTAGTATAAAATTAGGGCTTCTGATTTGGTTGGGCAGAACAAACTTGGGGGTAATATCATCATTTGTTCTTCTTCATTCTCAGTCATATCATCTGTGCGATCTTTATCAACTGCAAATGGGGCCTAAGCGAGCACGTTCTATTTCATCTTCTTCTTCATCTTCCTCGGGCAGTCAAGGAGAGGACATTGTTGATCACACCAAGTTTCTAAACTTGGAAGCTCAGCAGAAGTATTACAGAATTGTGGTGAAGACGTTCGTCAAGGAGCACTGTTTCAAATCGGAGGGGCAAGATGGTCAGTTATGTGCTATGATTCGGGAGAGAGGCTGGGGTGGACTGACTGCCACTCCCACGCCCATTCCGATGAGCATAGTCCGAGAGTTTTATGCCAATGCCAAGGTCACCATGAGTGGTATATCTCTGGTTTGCAGTGTCAAGATAGATTATAGACCCCATGCCATCCGAGCCATTTTTAGTCTTACCGATACACCACCAACAGGGGCTGCTAATTGGGTCACCAGTGCACATGTGGAGACAGACTTGGAGTTGGTTATTGTTGAATTGTGCGTGCCTGCCACGAAATGGACCTATAAAGCCGGCACGAATCAACCTCACATATTCCCAGCCGCAGCCCCGGACCGATATGTAAAGGCATGGAATCTGTTCATATGTTCCAAGCTCGTCCCTTCCTCTCATCAGCATAAGATCACAGCGGAGAGGGCAATTATTTTGTGGGGCATAATCACTAGGAAATATATTGACATTGGTCATCTCATCCATCAGAATACGTTGCGATATCTGTGGGGAGGCACCATTGGGAGCATTCCACAAGCATCAGTGGTTGCTATGCTATGTACTCATCAGGGATGCAACTGGGGCAACAAACAAATGCAATACCCAAGCCAGGACATAACTCATGCCACCATTGCAAAATTTAAGGATTGGGTAGGAGGTATACCACACCCACGCGAACGAGGATTTATCATTCAACCTACTTTCCCAAAGCCACCACAGCAGCCCCCTCAGCCAGATGAGACAGGCCCGTCCACGCAAGCACCTGCTGCCCATAGTAATCGCCAGCTCCGAAGGTTGGAGCAAAAAGTCGATGCCATGTACGATAATTTCAGAACGTTTGTGACGGGACTCACGAGGGCCTTGGCCAAGGCTTTTGCGCAGCAAGGAACGACGCTAGAGTGGCCTCAGTTTGGGATAGCAGTGTCATATCCACCACCAGATTCACCACTTGAGGAGGGTGGTACCACTGATCATTAGGGGAGTTTTCGTTACCCTTTACCTTCATTCAATGAGGCATTGAATATTATATGTTTGGGGGTATTGGTGTATTAGTATAGTTGCATATAGTTTTTGCATGATTAGTTTTTGCATGATTAGTTTAATTTTTGCATCATATAGTTTATTTTTGTATATATTTTCATGTTTAATTTTCATGTCTCACAAAGCCTAGCCTGATGGAAATTTTGTCTAGTCGATGATGATAGTGAATTTTTGAAGATTTTTAAGTATTTAGGGATAACATGAGCTGAGATATAATGTTTTACACAATGCAATTCATAATGTTGTTTAAATGCTTTCGGTTTGCATGAATGTGTTCACAATCACTTGTAGGTATAGGAAGTATGTGTTACATTGCTCGATAGAAAATGTAGTGTCAAAAAGAGAAATATGTGGAACATGGATGTAGACTTGCAAAACATTGACATTCAAACTTTGAGAAAACATGAGTATGCTATGTATATAAAAAAACAAATAGCAATAACGTGACTAGTCGTATTTCGGGGCCCTAGCTAGTTGAGTAAATACGCCCGTAGGGGTGTCTTAACACCTAGCACCCTAAGGTCTTTCATGGTCTGGGAGTCATTGGTTGAAAGCTCGCTAAGAGACAGCAGTGTTTGCCTAATTAAATGAGGCATTGCACAGTCATGTGAGGAAAAAAAAGAAAAAGAAAAGAAAAATAGCAATAAACATCGCGAGAAAGAGCAAAAATCGCCCTCGTGAGTAGACATAAAGCAGTTAAGCCCATTATTGAACCTCAGTTTGTTTTGATATGTTGGAATAGTCTTCGTTGCATATGTATACACGAGTCTTGATTTAAACTATAATTTTCTATTTTTAGCAATTTAGTTTGTGTATTCTTTGCTAAGATCAAGTTTTGGTGAACATAACACACACACACACAGCATCTCTATAACATTTATGAATTATCTGAGTGCATGACATTATGCCTACAGTTTGGTTTGAATATGTATTCTTGAATCTGGAAAAATTCGCAAAGGCATTTTGGACTGAATTTATGTGATAGCTGGAACAATGTGAGACTAGTTGCATCATAATTTAGTTGCATAGTAATATAGCTGCATTTTCATCGTTCATTAGTATGCATTGCTTGAGGGCAAGCAACAGTTCAACATTGGGGGTATTTGATAAGTGGGTTTTATACCTACTTATTGGATAGCAATTCACGCAAACTGTGCCCTTCTCAAGTACATTTTAATGTGTTTTTAGTTGCATTTCAAGATATTTTGCATTGTATTTACTTAAAACTCCTTTGGTGTAAAAGTGCAGGATATGGCACGATTTGGTGATGTAAATGGCATGAGGCTATGGACGCATGGTGTGAGGATCAATTGGAGCAGGAGGCTAACCATGGATGGACAAAAGAATGAACAACAGAACAGATCAGTGTAGCAGCAGAACCAGAAATCACAGTTGCAGAAGCCGCGCGGCAGAAAACGCTTGAGGACGTGCGCCCGCGCGAGACCCTGGCTGGACAGACATTGCACACTACAAGTTGCGCGCCCGCGCGAGGATTACAAAGGAGGGGCGCGCGGCCGCGCGCGTTACCTTAGGCTGCTGAGCAGTTTATTTTAATTTCAAATTTTAAGGGTTGTAATTGATTTAAAACGATTTCTGACTGGTGTCAGACATATTATTATTTAGTTTTTACATATTTTCATTTTCATAACTAGGGTTTACACTCTGAGAGAGATTCTAACGTAGAAGGAAGCCTAAAATCTACTTTTTTAATTCTTCTTGGGATTTTCTATCATTGTGGATATTTATTAGTATTTTGCTAGATTTAGATGAGGATTTGAACGTTACTAGTGGATTATAACCAGCAATTGGGTTTGATCGTTTCTATCTTTCATCTTTCAATTGTTTGTTTATTAGCCATGTTTAGCTTTGATCCCATAATGGCTTTTGGTTCAGTCATGAACTAAACTCCATTATGGGATTCTAACGTATTTTAATATGTAATTTAGTTGCATGCTTGAATGCTGGATTGTTTTACATATCATATGGGATTTCTATCATGCTTGTTTTACATCTATGAATGCTTGATCACCATTCGCTTTTAGTACTTGTATAGAATTGACAATGAACATGCAAGTATGGATTGTAATCATGATAGCATACGTATATGGGGCTGTTTTGTATGGCTTGTGTATTTCGTGAATCAGATAGACATATACTGTTTCACCGTATGAGTAAGAATAAGGGCTTGTGCTTAAATTCAATATGATTGCAATTTCACATAGACATATAATGTTTTTTGGTTATATTGATGATTACATGGAATCTATCGCTTGTGGATGATGTGTGAGTAGGTCATAGTACATTGAAAAATGGCTATGACTCTTTTAGTGCTCTTAGCTATTTTCATGTGATATGTGAACAAGTCTTGCATGATAGTGGTGATTAAATGAAATATTAAATGAAGTTAGGATCTCATTACTTTCAGATTTGATTTATTACATCTTTATTATTGTTTTAGTCGTTATTTGCAATTAGAGTAATTCACCAATCGTATTCATTAGTTTGAGTATATAAATATAGTGTTTTAATTGATGCATAGTGATTTAAATTAGACAACTTTTCCTGTGGGATCGATACTTTACTTGCTCTGTATTACTTGTTGACACATGTATGCTTGCATGAGTTAGAGCTCTTTTGTTAGAACTGAAAAAGAGGCAAAACTAATCCTTGTGATTCTCCTCCTTTTATAAGTATGTTCATATGTCTTTAAGTCTTCTTGGAAGTCCTCTTGGAAGTCCTTGAGTAAATCAAATCAAAACAATCCTTCCCGAACTCAAAATTGGATAAAACTCGTATTTTCTGGTCTACCCCCGCCCCGGCGGGGGTCTAGGCTTGAAAAGGGTCCGCCCCAGCGGGCTAGGGGCCTGTTTTGGAGCTGGAATGCCAACCCCGATGGGGGTTTTGTGGAGGAACATTTTCTGCTCTGACGTCCTTTGGGAAAATTGCTATAACTTCTTCGTCTGAACTCTGATTTTGATGATTCAAGTTGTTCCGAAAAGAGAAGACTTAGATCTACAACTTTCATGCTTTGAATTTTTTGAAATAAGGACTGAAGTAATGTTAAAAGTGGCTCTGAAGTGGCTGCTATGTAAATGACCACCCGAAACAGTGACGTTCGACGTCCGTTCGTACAAATATCATAACTCTTGCATCCGAACTTCGATTGGAATGATTCAAGTTGTTCCAGAAAGCTAAGAAGAAGCTTTATAATGTAATCTAAGTTCCAAGCCAAAAACATGAAATGAGCATAAAAGCCCAAATGATGTCCGGATTGCTTTTCTTTGCGATTTCAACTCCCAAGCATATAATCTATAAAATGAATACAAAATGCATGAAAAGTAACTAAGAAACAAGAGATTAAGAAAATAATTCAAGTAATAGATACAGGATAAGTAGGTATAAAACTTACTTATCAATGTCTTATCTATATTCTGATTTGGTTTCTCCCATGAGGTTTTGTAATCCCCCATTTTTTTATTTTAGTCTAAAAATAGCACACAAAAAATCTGATGGCCCGACGCGCCCCGCGCTGCTCTATTTTCTGTCGTGACATCCATTAGTAAAATATGCATAACTTTTGATCCGCTAAGAGTTACGGGGACTGCAACCTATCAAATAGAAGATATCAACGAGATCTACAACTTTCATTCTTTGAGAATTAACAGATTCTGGCAGGATTATGAACAAAATCGTGATTGAAGTAGCTATTATGTAAACGACAATCATGACAACTCCGAGCTTTGACCTTTGTTGATAAAAGGCCACAACTCTCGCATCTGAACTCTAATTAGGACGATTCAAGATGTTCTAGAAATCTATGAATTACATCTATAATAAAATCATCATCCCAAGCCAAGAACATGCATCCAACGTTGTGTTAAAAGCCCGATAATCTTCCCTTCTTGCATTTGCTTGTATATTTTAGTCCAAAAGATGTCAGAATTGCTTTTCCTTGCTTCTTCATGCCAATGTTGTGTTATAGCCTACAAAATAACATAAAATGTATGAAATGAATGCACAATACATGCAAAGTAACTACGAAATATAAGTTTAAGCAACTAATTCAAGTAATATATATCGAATAAGTAGGTATAAAACCTACTTATCAAATACCCCTAAACTTAAACTATTGCTTGTCCCCAAGGAACACAACAAAATGCAATGCAATAAACTAAGAAATATGTCATCTAATCTAACATGCTAACGAATCCAAATATCAGCCAGATTAAAATTCACAAGAATTGCCTCATAGAAACTAAAGAAATTTCAAACAGAGAATCTATCCAAGAACAAGGCCATAATGCATATTATTTTGAAAATCGAACAAATACTTCACATAATATGCTTCTTTGAGGGAAAATACAGTTTCAACTCAAGAAAAACAGCAAACAAATTAAGTTCTAAGAAAACTACGCAATAACTAAGCTAAGAGTCAACAAGGGGTTTATTCTGCTTTTATTCACTTACGAGGGAAATTTTCACACATTCCCATGGTTACACCCGACTGTGCAATGTCTAGTCCTTTTAGGCTTTTCAGTGATACCCCTTAGCGAGCTTTCAACCAACGACTCCCAAACCGTCAGGCTTTAGGGCGCTAGGTGTAGAGACATCCCCTCGGGCGTACTTACTTAAGTATCAAAGGTCATAGAACTAAACTAGCCAAAGTTTTTATTCATATAATATTTTTTTCCTTTTTCTGGATTTTTTTTTTCCTTTTTTTCTTTTTTTAGCATGCATACCCAATGAATTCCCCCAAACTTAAGCTTTTGCGTAATCCTAGTCATTACTAACTGTTTACTAAATCTCTTTCATTAAAACACACATTTCTCACTAGAAGACAATTATGTGACCATTCACACTGTGCAAATCATAATAGTTGCTCTAAAGTGCAATCTGGTTACATCAGATTCAAACATATATAGATTTACATCATGCTATGACATTACAACCAGACCTAAGTCATCAAAACTGTTTAAAAATCATGTAATTCCAATCTCGTCATAGGCCAAAAGAATTTCAAACCAACTAAAAACTTGTGTTCATGTAATTCCTCTCTTTCAACATCTATATCATTTGGCACTTTCGGTTGCAGATTTGGTTTGGGCTCGCCATCAGTCTCGGAATCCAAGTCATAGGGCCAAGTGTATTAAGAACAAATGTTTGAGGCATTAAGTAGCTGTTCCATCTGATTCGCAAAATTTTGACTCGATATCTCTTTATTAATCCTCATCTCCTCACTTGAAGCTATGAACTTGGACAACAATTCCTCCACCCCAGAATTATCTGTCTCAGTTTTGGAATCCATGTATTACAGACCATGTGTGGAAGTAGTAATGAGTTGTTCCATCTGGTTCTGAAAATTATGGCTCGATATTTCTTGACTCATTATCCTTTCCTCTTGGTTTGCTATGAGCTTTAACAAGAATTCCTCTAAGTTTGACTTTTCTTCTTGTCGCAATGGAGATGAACATGAGAATTTTGGTGTGTATGTTGGATTTGGAACAGAGTATTGATCTTCATAATTGTAGTTCCATGAAGAATCTGGGTGATACCCCTAAGCTTGATGATAATTGGCATATGCATACTGGTTGAGGTAGTTACCCCCGTACTGTACCGACCCAAAACTGATGGTGCATTGATTACTCGGGTGATTACCAGCACAATAATTGCAAGTAACTGCTATCCTTCGATTACGTTAGGCTGCAACTACATCCAACCTCCTCGAAAGTATCTCAAGTTGTGCTGATAATGCAGCAATTTCATTGAGTCCATCAATCCCTGTGTCTCTGGCTGAGTCATTGTAACAACCCGATATTTTCTATATAAATAAATAAAAAATTTTGTGTATAAATTTTTTTTATTTTAAAGATGAGGATTTGGACAAGATAATGTGTATATGTATTTATGTGGTAAATAAAAATATAATTATTACATAAATGTTTACAAATAATTTTATTTTAGAATTATTGATTATTATAAAGTATATTCTTATAATAATTACTTTTATAGCAAAAATGTTTTTATTAGTTATTTTCCATGAAAATATAATCATATATTATTTAAATATTATACGGAGTGATTTTTAGAATAAATTATAATAATTATTTTATTATATAAATTTTAGTACAGATTATTAAGTTAATTATTTTACCTTAATTATTAAGGTTAAATATGGAAGAATAAATCAGATATGGAATTCAAACCCTAATTTTGGATTTTTATCGAGGGATGAGAATAATAATATAATATTAATTATATTTTAATTTTTCAGTGCTATAAATATGTACTGTATCTACGTATTGATGATGGTTGGTTAATTATGGTGTTTAATGTCAAAATCCTAGCTTTAATTTGTTTAACCCTATTTTTTAATTTAAATGGGAAATTCAAATACTGATATATAACTGTGTTATATGATTTATAATGTGTATTATATAACGATTTGATTAATTAGGTAAACCCTAATTAAAATATAAAAACCCTAATTAATCTTTAGAAAACCCTAATTTCATAAATGAGAAACTCTAATTTAAAACTCAAATTAGAGTTCGAGATTGGTTGTAATCGTGATAAGGTGATTAATTTACAAGCATTAGAATTATAATTATTAATTAGGAAAACCCTAATAAATTTTGGAAACCCTGGTTAACTAGAAACCCTAATTCTAAAATTAGTAACCCTAATTTGCTAATTTGGTAACCCTAATTTGTTAATTGTAAGCTATATGCTAATTAGTGGACACTAAAACACTAATGTTCATGTATAGTGTAATTAGAAAATTAATCATAATTAGTAAACCCTAATTTTAAATTTTTAGAAACTAGAATTTATTTAACTTTTTTTGTACAAACCCTAAATTAGAAATTCTACAAATGCTATGTACTAAACCTTAGGGTTAAACCCTAAGGGTCAAACCCTACGGGTTTGCAAGATTATAAGAATGCCATTAAAATTCCATGCGAAAAGATTAAAATACCCCTCTTTGGATATTTTTATTATGTAACTTGTGTATCTATACAAATGTGGAGTGGGTGACCTAACATGTTGACTTAGTGACTTAAATTGCCAGCAATCAGCCACTTATATCATCCATTCATGCATCCACCACTTCTATAAATAGATCAAGAGAGAGAGAAAGCCACATTTTTGCTCATTTTGTGCTCAACCTAACTCTCTCAAGCCCCACACCTCCGAAATTCTTTAGTTTTTCAGTCACAAAATCGAACCCCACTAACATCCATAACAAAAACAGAAGCCAAAATCAGAAGTAATCAAAGAAGGTATAAATCCTAGCCAAGAAATCTGTCCATCGATCTATTGTTTGATGTTAAAATTTTGTATTAAACATGTTAGATATAGTGTATAATGATGATCTGGGTTGCTAGATGTTAGATCCATAACATCTAGAGGCTAGGATTTGACATTTTACAAAATCTGGAAAAAAGTTCAACAGTCGTCTAACAATGAATGTCAGGTCCCATAGATCTCGGCCTGTTGTGTGTTTTTGTTATTTTAAGCGTTGATCTTGTAGTATGCTATGAGATCTTTGCTCTGGATCAAGAATCAGGCCTAGATCAGTTGTAGATTGTAAGTTATAACCGGTCAAAGGTCGTTGACCGGCATTGACTGAGCCATTTCTAGGTAGCCCAGAAACCGAGAACTAGCTTTTGACAAGTATTTGTTGGCCTTGGATCTGTCCAATTGTTGATGTTTTGAGTTTGTTGTTGAACCCATATTGTAGTATGTTATGTTAACTGTTGATTCATGTTTTTATAACCTTTATATATCAAATATACTGGATTCAGTGACCGGTCAAAGTAGTTCAGTTGATCACAGTTCATGTTTTCTGGGTAACCCAGAAAACGTTTGAACGTGTCCTCTGACATACTTTGACCAGCATAGATCTCGCAGTTGTGTTGTTGTTGTTATGATTTTATGTAATAGATCTCTTGTCCTACATGTTGGCTACACACTGTAACCTTTAAATCACTAAAACATTACAAGGATTACAAGTTGTAGAAGCCCAAAAATGGACAGTCGAACTGTTCTTCATTTCTGGGTAACCCAGAAATGAAGAACAGGTCTGACAGTCCCTTTGATGGCACAGATCTCGTTCGTTTAATGCTTGTTGATCATGTTTGTTGTTGGATCTTGTAGTCTAACATTAGTACTACAAGATCTGACAAATAACATACCCAGAAAGACAATCTATACACAGTTCACAGTTCTTGGTCAAAGTAGGACACTCGATAACTGCACTTGAATTTCTGGGTTTGGCCAAGAACACGAAGAATACCTATAGCAACGGTTCTGTCGCTATAGGCAGTCTTTAGCGACAATTTTATTAAAATTAAATATTTAAATTCTGAAAATTATTTTAAATTAGTAATTAATTTCTAAAAATTACAAAAATTATTTTAAAAATATTTTTCAATTATAAAAATTAACTTTTAATAATTTGAAATATTTTTAATAAATATTAGTATTTATTTAAATATTATTGATAAATAATTTATTGATTAAATGCATTAAATAAATTAATTAAAAATAATTTTATTTTATTAAAAATCATTTTAAATGATAATAAGTTATTTAAAAATATTTTAAGTTATAAAATATAACTTTTAATATTTTAAAGCAAATTTCATTAATTATTTAATATTAATGATATTAGATTTATTTAACAATTAAATTAAATAAATTAATTAAAAATGATTTTAATATTATAAAAATCATTTTAAATGAAAATAAATAGTTTAAAAATATTTTAAGTTACAAAATATAACTTTCAATATTTAAAGGTAAATTTCATTAATTAATTATTATTAATGATATTAAGGCTATGTAATAATTATATTAAATAAATTAATTTAAAAATGATTTTATTAATATAAAATTATTTTAAATGAAAATAAAGTGTTTAAAGATATTTTAAGTTATAAAATATAACTTTTAATATTTAAAGGATAATTTCATTAATAATTTAATATTAATAATTATTAATTTATTATTAATGATATTAAATTTATTTAATAATTATATTAAATAAATAGTTTTAAAATGGTTTTATTAATTTAAAAAGGATATAAATGAATTAAAAATATTTTAAGTAATGATTAAAGACTTTTAATATTTTGATAAATAGTACATTAATATTTAAATATTAATAGTAATTATTTAAAAATGATTTTAATTATTTTAAAAATCATTTAAGGGTAATATTATTACTTTAAAAGTATTTTAAGTTATTATAAATAACTTTAACATTTTGAAAATAATTTCATTAATAGTTTAATATTAATTAAATATTAATGATAATAAAATTGATTAATATTTAAATCATTTAATAATGATTCTGATGTTTGAAAATTCATGATAAATTATAATAAATGTTTTAAAATTATATTAAGTCATTTAAAAATAATATGACTAATATTTATAGATATTGAGTTACAGAATAAAGTCTTAGACTCGATAATTACCCGATAAAGCTGTCGGTACACCGAAATGTTTCAGAAATTGATCTGAACTTAGATAATTTGATTAGATATGTGTTTATTTGTGATTCAATGGTTGTTAAATATGAGTGACAATGTGATTAGGTTATGTGCTGACTGCGAAATGCAGTACTATGTGTTATAGTATGTTATTCTAATCGGTAAAATGATCATATTACTGATAGGTATTATATAAAGATAAAACTAAGTTGCAAATTGTAAGCAGCGCATCAGGCAAGTATCTTATCTTTGCATTTTCTTTATGCAATGGACATGAGTAAGAATATTTATGAATTATATTATTACTGTACAGATTATTAACCTTATATTATATACGCTCATTGATTATCAACATGTTAGTATATGATAATTTAGATATATATATATATATATATATATATATATATATATATATATATATATATATTCTGTTCGTTAATTTCTATAAATGGTTATACAAGTGTCTCCACTTGGATAATTATTGTATCTAATCACATGTTGATATACCTTTGTCAATTACCCGTATGTATATATATATATATATATACACACACCTTTGACAAAGGTATATCACATGTTGATATACCTTTGTCAATTACCTGTATATATTTATATATATAAATATATATATATATATATATATATATATATATATATATGTGTGTGTGTGTGTGTGTGTGTGTTGAATTATAGATTATTGTTGAACGGGATAAAACCTTTGATTTGGAACTCAGACAAGTTTGAACATCCCTACACTGGAAAATTGTTTATGCACCCATGGTGGACAGAGTGAACGATACCCTCGTTCTTGCATGTAGTATTGATCAATGCAGGGCATAACAGGATGATCACCCCCCGTGCCGGTAAGTTATGACGGTTTGCAGATGAATTTCTGTTTAACCTTTTCGAAAATGAAAACAATGTTCATAGTATGTCACCTTAACCCTAGTTATAGTCAATATGTAGTTTCAAAAATTTGAAAGAGAGTTGTTCTGTTATTATTATCGGTTCAGATTACTTCATAACTATTGAATTGTTGTAGAAGAGTAGTACAAAGAAAACATTTAAATTCTTTCGGCTTATATATAATTGTTATTACTTGCTGGGCACTCAAATGCTCATCCTTGCTTAATTTAAATGTTTTCAGCTAAGTGTGAACGACCAGAGAGCTCTACTAAGAACAAGGGGAATGGGAAGGTTATTGAATGAACGAAATATTATTTTATGTAATAATTAACTTTATTAAGACGAGTATGATATATATTATCTAGCATGAGTTGTAATGAATGTTTAAAGGTTACGTACTTAGGATTCAGACTCTGATGAATATATAAATTAAGTTGATCTTTATATTATTGTTATTATTATTAGTATTATTCCGCTCATAGAAATGGTATCGTGAACCACCGAGTTCGGGTTTTAAGTACCCGAATTTGGGGGCTTTACAGTCATACTCGAATATTTCCATTGATACTTGCATCCAGTCATGGTAACTAAAAAGAGAGAAAAATAGGAAGAGAATTAAATAAAAAGAAAAGAAAAAAATATTTAAATTAATATTATTTTGATTGAAGCTAATATTGGCAAAAATTATTAAACTAATTCTCCGGCAATGGCGCCAAAAACTTGTTGGGTAAAATCTAATTACGTACAATCACGCAAATATACATGGTCAACAAGAAATATAATGTAAGTAAAGTATCGTTCCCACGAAGAATTATTATTATAAATTACCAAATACTAACTCTTAACCAAACTAATTTTATTTAAACAATCAATTTAAGGTTATGAATTAAATTATTTAATTAAACTAATCCCAATTACCACTAGTTAAAAATCAGATTATGGAGATTTAAGATCACAACTTTACTTATTGCTTCATTTCACATCTTATCAATTATGCTTACTATTTTGAATTGTTAATCAAGAACACAGAAGTAAATATGATCATCTCTCAATGCATCATACTCAAATCAACTTAAATTCACAGACAATACAACTTAAATCAATTTTTATTATGAATAGTACCCCGGGTGAATAGTACCGAGTGAATAATACTTCAGGAATAGTACCCGGTGAATAGTACCCCGGCATGAAGAGATTAAAAATTAACAAAAATGTTTAGAATAATATTTCCGTGAAAAGATACTAGATGAAACGCAAATTTCAAGGATATTCTACTAATTTCAAGGAGTATAGAAGAAATACTTATCAAAATGGGTGTAGAATTCAAAATATAAAACGAAATAATATTACTTACATACTACAGAGTATGGAAGAAAATATTATTTCTTACGAATTTTGAAAAAAAAATATCCATTACCTTAAAATGAGAGTATTTCTGACTGGTAGGGCGGAGATATTCTTGAAAAAAAACTTATAATGTTTTCTACGCTCAAAGCTTCCTTAAATCAAAAGAAATACGCTCAATATTATAGAAGAAGAATTCTCTGATTCTGGTGTGATTTTCAAATCTAAACTAAGCATCCTATTTATAGAAGAATGGCAGAGTACTATTTAAAATGAAAAATTACGGACGCACACTGCATGAATCGCGGGCGCAATTCACCGAAATATTTTTTTTCATTTCACATGATTTTTACTATGCAGCACTATGATGCACTATAGAGTACTATTCAAATAATAAAATATAATATATTCTACTTTATATATATATATATATAAATATATTCACACATACCTTCACACACACTCACACATCACACACACACACACACTATATATATATATATATATATATATATATATATATATATATATATATATAAGTAATAAAACAAAACTGAGATAATTTTCTACCGATGATTTTAAAAAATGAGTAAGTGGGAATCCATGTAATAAGCCACATATACAACAAATACTTCATATAAAAAACCCCTCTATTTAACTGAAATAACTTGGCTTCTCAAAACACATTTTTACTAACATTTATTCATCATTAATATTATAGCTCGCAATATTAACAATCAGATCATTCCCAATGAAAGAGGGGCTTTCTGATAACGAGTTCTCCTTATTGGCGCGCAATTAGGTGACCAAACCCCTTTCCTCAACAGAACTTTCTTGTCATTGTCAATAATGCAAATAATAATATGAATAACTTTTTTGTCTCAATTATTGATTTAATAATATAAAATATTGTGACAATAATTGAATCAATAATGTGAGATACTATGCAGCAATTACTGTGGCAATAATTGAGCAAAATTGAGTGACTTCTCACGTAAGCATCAATAATCAAAGATATTGTGCAATACTGTGTGCTACTTCTCAACCACATGTATTACTGTACTTCTATCTTTTTTTTGCTAAGTTTGTTTTTGTATAGAAGAGAAAGAGAGATTAAACAATCGCAAAGAGGTATACCCCAAAAGCTTTAGGATGAACCTCATGGGACAACCCCCAAAGAGGTCAACTAAAGACCAAACGAAAGTACAAAGTACATCACATAATACTAGCTTAAAAATGAAGTAAGCAGAAAGCCTAAACAACCTAACAAGTTAATCAAAGTATCCAGAGTGATCAAGAACGAGAGCCAAAAGAGCCAAAAAAAAAGTAGCCTGTAAGACCCCAGTTTTTATAAATAAAGATGAATTTTCATAATTATTATTTTTGAATATTATGGAATAAATTTGATATAATGTTATAGTTGTGGGTAATATTTATAAATTTTGCAAAGTACGCAAGTTGTTATAAAATATTCGTTTGGTCGGGGAATATTCTTTTTGTCGGGGAATATTCGTACGATGGCACAATCATTGGTGGACCCCACAACGGAAGTATTGTCGTAGTTAGAAAACGACAAAATTAGCTTTCTATAAAATAAACGGCGGAGGTGTTATCGTTAAAATTATTGAACTACTCGGTAGTAAAAGTACAGTAATACGCGTTGTTGCATAGTAGCACACGGTATTGATTATTGATGCTTACGTGAGAAGTCACTCAGCTATACTCAATTATTGCTATAGTAATTGCTGCATCATATCTCTTATATTATTGATTCAATTATTGTCACAGTATCATCTGTATAATATGTTATATTATTTAAACAATAATTGAGACGACAAGTTATAAATGATTAATAATTGTTGAAAGATTAAATATGTGTTGATTAAAAATAAAATGATTTTTGGTAATTTTTATTCAATCCTTGATGTATATAAAGAGTCTATTATTAGACGTTTGTGGTAAGTTGAATTATTTATGGGGACCATATGTCATCATCTAAGAGTCTCTTTCATAAATAGTAATTACCTTCGTAAATAGTAATTACCTTCGTAAATAGTAATTATTTTCGTAAATAGTAATTACCTTCGTAAATAGTAATTACCTTCGTCAATAGTAATTACCTTCGTAAATAGTAAATACTTTCGTAAATAGTAATAAATCTTCTATAAATAGAGGCCTAGGGCTTTATTATTTTTCACGAATTCGTTCAAGCTATAGAGAGAGAAAGTATAGAGAGAGTAATAGAGAAAGAAAAAGAGTATTCGGTTACTACACTACTGCAGTATTCAATCTCTTAATACGGTAAGGGGTGTTATTCTTTCTTCTTGAAGAGAACTTATGTTATTCCATTCTTTGTTATTCTGTTGGAATAACCTGTAAAAGTGGCATACCCTATACATGACCTGTATACGCGGTGTACCCTATACTTGGTGAAATCCTTATGTTATTCCATTCATTATTATTCTGTTGGAATAACCGGTATACGCGGAATACCCTATACTTGGTGACATCCATTTACTATTCTGTCTTTACATTTCTGTCGGAATATCCTGTCTGTGCTATACGCCGGACCTGGTTCCATTCTTTATTATTCTGTTGGAATATCCTGTCTGTGTGTTTTACACCGGACCTGGTTCCATTCTTTATTATTCTGTTGGAATATCCTATCTGTGTGTTTTACACCGGATCTGGTTCCGTCTTTATTATTCTGTTGGAACATCCTGTCGGTGTGAATTTCACCTGACCTGGTTCCGTTATTTATTATTCTGTTGGAATAACCTGCCTGTGCGGTCTATCGCATGCATGGTGATTTCTTTTGTTATTTCATTCTTTATTATACTCAGTTGGTTAAAACTTTAACTTCTATACTCCATGAAATTAGTAGAATATCCTTGATATTTGCGCTTCATCCAGTATCCTTTCATGAAAATATTCTTCTAATCATTCTTGAATTTTACACCACAAAACAGTATCGTGTTGACAAATTTGGACGTTAATAATTCCTTGATAAAATAATTCTTGAACTTGTTTTATTGAATTTTTATATCATTGTCATCATCCTCATGTTTATATTTTGTTGAAAGTCATCTGTGGCCTGTAGTGCATAGATAGATTTGGTATGATTATGACCAGGGATTATTCGGTGTAATCATGACCGTAATATTACAAATGATGTAAAAATTAAAAAAATCCTCATTGGCCCGTAGTGCATTGATGGACAGTTGTTGGCATGATCATGACCATTAATGAATACACAAATATTCTTGGCCGTAGTGCATGAATAATTATGGTCGTGATACTAAAGAATATCCTTGGCCGTAGTGCGGGGGTGATTCGATGATGTGGAATATTTATTAAGCTGAGTCTCAGCTATAACGATGATGAAAAACCTTTTAAATCATAAAAGATAGTAGATTTTATTTTCTACTTGACTCTTTTAATGGATTGCTGGTTCCGCTGTAGTTAAACTTGATGTTTATTGTATTTTATCAGTTTAACACTATTGAAGGCTAATGATAATTTATTCTGCATTATCTTAGTCATAATATTTCTTACTGGGCTAGTTGAGCTCACCCTTCCTTTCACTGTTCTCTTCAGGAAATGAGAATATAGCTGGGACGAGTCGGGGAACGGAGTGATGAACCAGAGAATATTATTAGTAGTCCTCACTATTCTGTTAAATAGTGTGACAATAATTGTATTGAGGACACCTTTTGAGTTTGTATGATCTCTAGTAAACAATAATTGTATTCAAACTCACAGTTATGTTTTGTCGTATTGTACACGACAGTTGTATTAGTAAGTTGTATTTGAATTCTGTACCATGTATCTGGCGACTCAAGATGGGTGATGTATACCTAATTTTGGGGGCGTCACAGTTGGTATCAGAGCTTAGGGATATGATCCCTGGCTAAGATGTGAGAATAGTACTAGGAGGGGAGAGACGGGGAATTCCTTCGCTAGTATGACCTACCTAAGTTTATGTGCTATTTTATTGGTCGGTCAGAATATAGGGATAATATGTTACATGTTAATTAACCTTTTTTTTTGTGGCAGTATCTGAAAATGACATCTGAGAATATTGAGAATGACAATGGAGCACAGGCGATCGTTGATTCACCACATATCAATAATCAGGATAATGTGCATCAGGAAGACGAAAATCCTCATGCAAACAACAACACTGACCAAATGACGAATGATCAAATGTTCAGAGGTTTTATGGAATTCATGCAGCAGCAGGCGAGAGCAACTCCTGTCCAAAACTTAGATTGAAACGCGGGAAACTCTCGGGCGGTCACCGCTAAACAGTTCAAGGAGCTTGGACCACCTGAGTTTAAGGGAGAGCCAAAACCACTTATGGCGGAAACATGGATAAAGCAGATGACAAAGATATTTGATGTCTTGGGATGCTCCGAGGAGTAAAAGGTTCCCTTTGCCGCCTTTATGTTGCGCGGAGAGGCAGATTACTGGTGGGAATCAGTAAAACGTACTCAACCTGCTGTACTGAAGATATCTTGGGAGAAGTTCCAGGAGCTGTTCAATGATAAATACTTTCCCGAAAGTATTCGCCACATGAAGGAGGTGGAGTTTATTAAGTTGGAACAAAATAATATGACCGTGTCGCAATACGAGGAAAAATTTGCAGAGTTATCACGGTTTGCGTCCCATTTGGTGGATAATGAAGAGATAATGGCGCGAATGTTTTTAAGAGGTTTGAAGCCGGAGATACGTCAACATCTTATTTCTCATAAATTATGTTTATATTCGGATGTTGTAAATAGGGCTCAGTTAGTAGAGCGCGATAACGAGTCATCTCAACTAAAAGAGAGCAGCCGGCAAAATTATAATACCAGCGAGAGTGGTCATCGAAGCGGTGACAACAAGCGTGGAGGGAATCAGCAGGCCAGAAGTGGTTACCACTTCGGTGGTAATCAGGGCCAAAACAATAAGAATGGACATTTTAAAAAGAGGAGATTCAACAATGATGGAAAGACGTCAGCACCAGCACCCGTTGTTAAGGAAGGAGAAAGACCACCTATCATATGCTTCAAATGCGGAGGGGAGGGACACATCAGTCCAAATTGCGCGATGCCGTCCAAAGCATGATATAATTGTGGAAGAGAAGGTCACTTGGCCCGATTTTGTCGTTTACCAAAGACAAATTCAGCTAGGGTGGAGGCACCAAAGGCCGTCCCAGAAAGGTCAAAGCCGGTAGTGCAAGGGAGAGCGTTTGTTGTGACCTCCCAGAAAGCAAGGAACCCGAATGAGGTCATCACGGGTAAGCTTATCATAAACTCTAACGAAGTCTATACTTTATTTGATACCGGTTCTACCCATTCTTTTATTTCTCCTACTTGCGCTCATCGATTAAATTTGACTCCGGAGAAATTGGACTTTGACTTATCTGTGGAAACTCCATTGGGAGAAACCTTCATT
This sequence comes from Panax japonicus, assembly GCA_020205505.1. Taxonomy (NCBI): domain Eukaryota; kingdom Viridiplantae; phylum Streptophyta; class Magnoliopsida; order Apiales; family Araliaceae; genus Panax; species Panax japonicus. The sequence goes on from CM035111.1 coordinate 32,343,526, forward strand.
ACATCCACTGTTTATAAGTCTTGTTTGGTTCAAATCGGTACCCTCACATTACCTGTAGATCTTATTTCATTGAAAATACTTGCATTTGACGTGATTCTAGGGATTGATTGGTTAACTACTCATCATGCAAAAATTGATTGTTTCCATAAGGTTGTTAGCTTTCATATTCCTAATCAACCTATTATGCGAATTCAAGCGACCAAACCATTAAAATCAATCACGGTCATCTCAAGCCATAAAGCTATTCGTTTATTGAAAAACGGATGTCAAGCTTTCTTAGCTCATGTCACAGATTTAAACAAAAATACGTCAGTTTTGAACGATATTTCTATTGTTAATGAATTTCCTGACGTATTCCCTGAAGAACTTCCTGGCCTACCCCCAGAGCGTGAGATTGAATTTTGTATCAACCTTGAAACCGGTACAAAACCCATTTCTAAAGCCCCATATCGAATGGCTCCTATTGAACTTCAGGAGTTAAAAACCCAACTGCAGGAATTGTTAGACATTGGCTTTATTCGTCCTAGTACTTCTCCTTGGGGTGCTCCTGTTCTATTCGTGAAGAAGAAAGATGGGAGTATGCGACTTTGTATTGATTATCGGGAGTTGAATCATGTCACCATCAAAAATAGGTATCCATTGCCACGAATTGATGATATATTTGACCAGTTGCAAGGAGCCAAATTCTTTTCAAAGATCGATCTTCATTCCGGGTATCACCAATTGAAGATTAGAACCGATGACATTCCAAAGACGGCTTTCAGAACTCGGTACGGGCATTATGAATTCTTAGTCATGTCCTTTGGATTGACTAATGCTCCTGCTGCCTTCATGGATATGATGAACCGAGTATTCAAGGAATATTTGGATCATTTTGTGGTCGTCTTTATTGATGACATCCTTATTTATTCCAAAAGCCGTGAAGATCATGAGCAACACTTGAGGCTGACACTCCAAAAGCTTCGTGAATATAAGCTTTATGCCAAGTTGAAGAAATGCGAGTTCTGGCTTGAGGAAGTAGCATTCCTTGGGCACGTGGTATCAAGTCGGGGAATATCTGTTGACCCAGCAAAGATTGAAGCTATTCAAAGCTGGGAGCAACCTAAATCAGTGACCGAAGTACGTAGCTTTCTCGGTTTAGCTGGTTATTATCAAAGATTCGTGGAAGGATTTTCTCGAATCGCTACTCCATTGACTCAGCTGACTCGGAAAGATACAAAGTTCGGTTGGAGCGAAGAATGTGAGAAGAGTTTTCAAGAACTCAAGAGGAGACTCATTTCAGCACCTGTTCTGACAATACCGTCTGGCTCGGAGGGATTTGTCATCTACAGTGATGCTTCGGGCAAAGTGCTGGGATGTGTTCTCATGCAACATGGAAAAGTCATAGCCTATGCCTCGCGACAACTCAAAGAATATGAGAAGAATTATCCTACTCATGATCTAGAGTTGGCAGCTGTTGTCTTTGCACTTAAAATTTGGAGGCATTACTTGTATGGGGAGAAAGTGGAGATCTTTACGGATCATAAAAGCCTCAAATATTTCTTCACTCAAAAGGAACTCAACATGCGACAACGACGTTGGCTTGAACTGTTGAAAGATTATGATCATACCATCCAATACCATCCTGGAAAAGCAAACGTGGTAGCCGACGCATTGAGTAGAAGATCACATGCAAGTACGAGTGCGATATTGTCAACGCAAGGGCCCATTTTGTATGACTTGCAAAGGATGGGGATAGAGTTAAAGACTCCAGGGACGCATGTGACGATGGCGAATATACGAGTAGAACCGACTTTAATCGATAAAATTAAAGCTGCTCAAGCTACAGACCTGGAGCTGATGCGTATGAGGAAGAAAGTGCAAGAAGGTGCTATGCCGGAAGCAAGAATCGATGAAGAAGGAATACTTCGAGTCAACTCCAGACTTTGTGTTCCTAACGACCCTGATTTAAAGTATAAAATCATGATGGAGGCACACAATACACCGTTTGCAATCCATCCTGGGAGTACCAAAATGTATCATGATATTCGTCATACATTTTGGTGGAGTAATATGAAGAGAGAGATAGCGTTGTTTATCTCAAGGTGTCTAACTTGTCAACGAGTTAAAGCGGAGCATCAAGTACCAAAAGGTCCATTGCAACCACTTGAAATTCCAGAATGGAAGTGGGAGCACATTACCATGGATTTCGTTACCGGTCTTCCTAAGGTTTCTCAAGGCATAGATGCGATTTGGGTTATTGTTGATAGATTGACCAAGTCTGCTCATTTCTTACCGATACGAGAAACTTATACACTTGAACGTCTTGCTCGTATGTACATAAACGAGATTGTAAGACTGCATGGTATGCCGGTATCCATAGTTTCTGATCGAGACCCAAGATTTACTTCACGATTTTGGGTTAGTTTGCAAAAAGCTATGGGCACAGACTTACGATTTAGCTCGGCATATCATCCTCAGACGGACGGACAGTCGGAGAGGACTATTCAAACTCTTGAAGATCTATTAAGACTCTGTGTCCTTGATTTCAAGGGAAGTTGGGACAAGTTCTTACCATTGGTAGAGTTTTCCTATAACAACAGTTATCAAACAAGTATTGGCATGGCTCCATTCAAAGCGTTGTATGGAAGAAAGTGTCGCTCTCCAGTATGCTGGGATGAGGTGGGTGAAGCAACGTTGTTGGGACCGGAGTTGGTACGTATGACTACGGAAAAGATTCAAATGATCCGACAACGTATAAAAACCTCACAAAGTCGACAAAAGAGTTATGTTGATCTTCATCGAAAGGACGTGGAATTCAATATAGGAGATCATGTGTTGTTACGTGTTACTCCATGGAAAGGAGTTACAAGATTTGGAAAGAGAGGAAAACTCAATCCTCGATTCATCGGTCCATTTTTAATCCTCGATCGAATAGGAACTGTGGCCTATAGACTCGCTTTACCGCCAAGTATGTCTCGTGTTCATAACGTTTTTCACATATCCATGTTACGAAAATATGTGAAAGACCCGAACCACATTATTGAGTTAGAACCGGACGAAGTAGAGGAAGATTTGACGTATGAAGAGATTCCTGTTCAAATCTTGGATAAGAAGGAACATATTCTACGCTCCAAGGTTATACCTCAAGTCAAAGTTTTGTGGAGAAACCACGATGTTGAGGAAATGACTTGGGAGTTAGAATCTGAAATGAAATCAAGGTATCCTTACCTCTTTGATATACCAGGTACGTACCCTAATTTCGAGGGCGAAATTTCATAAGAAGGGGAGGTTGTAAGACCCCAGTTTTTATAAATAAAGATGAATTTTCATAATTATTATTTTTGAATATTATGGAATAAATTTGATATAATGTTATAGTTGTGGGTAATATTTATAAATTTTGCAAAGTACGCAAGTTGTTATAAAATATTCGTTTGGTCGGGGAATATTCTTTTTGTCGGGGAATATTCGTACGACGGCACAATCATTGGTGGACCCCACAACGGAAGTATTGTCGTAGTTAGAAAACGACAAAATTAGCTTTCTATAAAATAAACGGCGGAGGTGTTACCGTTAAAACTTTTGAACTACTCGGTAGTAAAAGTACAGTAATACGCGTTGTTGCATAGTAGCACACGGTATTGATTATTGATGCTTACGTGAGAAGTCACTCAGCTATACTCAATTATTGCTATAGTAATTGCTGCATCATATCTCTTATATTATTGATTCAATTATTGTCACAGTATCATCTGTATAATATGTTATATTATTTAAACAATAATTGAGACGACAAGTTATAAATGATTAATAATTGTTGAAAGATTAAATATGTGTTGATTAAAAATAAAATAATTTTTTGTAATTTTTATTCAATCCTTGATGTACATAAAGAGTCTATTATTAGACGTTTGTGGTAAGTTGAATTATTTATTGGAACCATATGTCATCATCTAAGAGTCTCTTTCATAAATAGTAATTACCTTCGTAAATAGTAATTACCTTCGTAAATAGTAATTATTTTCGTAAATAGTAATTATCTTCGTAAATAGTAATTACCTTCGTCAATAGTAATTACCTTCGTAAATAGTAAATACTTTCGTAAATAGTAATAAATCTTCTATAAATAGAGGCCTAGGGCTTCATTATTTTTCACGAATTCGTTCAAGCTATAGAGAGAGAAAGTATAGAGAGAGTAATAGAGAAAAAAAAAGAGTATTCGGTTACTACACTACTGCAGTATTCAATCTCTTAATACGGTAAGGGGTGTTATTCTTTCTTCTTGAAGAGAACTTATGTTATTCCATTCTTTGTTATTCTGTTGGAATAACCTGTAAAAGTGGCATACCCTATACATGACCTGTATACGCGGTGTACCCTATACTTGGTGAAATCCTTATGTTATTCCATTCATTATTATTCTATTGGAATAACCGGTATACGCGGAATACCCTATACTTGGTGACATCCATTTACTATTCTGTCTTTACATTTCTGTCGGAATATCTTGTCTGTGCTATACGCCGGACCTGGTTCCATTCTTTATTATTCTGTTGGAATATCCTGTCTGTGTGTTTTACACCGGACCTGGTTCCATTCTTTATTATTCTGTTGGAATATCCTATCTGTGTGTTTTACACCAGATCTGGTTCCGTCTTTATTATTCTGTTGGAACATCCTGTCGGTGTGAATTTCACCTGACCTGGTTCCGTTATTTATTATTCTGTTGGAATAACCTGCCTGTGCGGTCTATCGCATGCATGGTGATTTCTTTTGTTATTTCATTCTTTATTATACTCAGTTGGTTAAAACTTTAACTTCTATACTCCATGAAATTAGTAGAATATCCTTGATATTTGCGCTTCATCCAGTATCCTTTCATGAAAATATTCTTCTAATCATTCTTGAATTTTACACCACAAAACAGTATCGTGTTGACAAATTTGGACGTTAATAATTCCTTGATAAAATAATTCCTGAACTTGTTTTATTGAATTTTTATATCATTGTCATCATCCTCATGTTTATATTTTGTTGAAAGTCATCTGTGGCCTGTAGTGCATAGATAGACTTGGTATGATTATGACCAGGGATTATTCGGTGTAATCATGACCGTAATATTACAAATGATGTAAAAATTAAAAAATCCTCATTGGCCCGTAGTGCATTGATGGACAGTTGTTGGCATGATCATGACCATTAATGAATACACAAATATTCTTGGTCGTAGTGCATGAATAATTGTGGTCGTGATACTAAAGAATATCCTTGGCCGTAGTGCGGGGGGTGATTCGATGATGTGGAATATTTATTAAGCTGAGTCTCACTATAACGATGATGAAAAACCTTTTAAATCATAAAAGATAGTAGATTTTATTTTCTACTTGACTCTTTTAATGGATTGCTGGTTCCGCTGTAGTTAAACTTGATGTTTATTGTATTTTATCAGTTTAACACTATTGAAGGCTAATGATAATTTATTCTGCATTATCTTAGTCATAATATTTCTTACTGGGCTAGTTGAGCTCACCCTTCCTTTCACTGTTCTCTTCAGGAAATGAGAATATAGCTGGGACGAGTCGGGGAACGGAGTGATGGACCAGAGAATATTATTAGTAGTCCTCACTATTCTGTTAAATAGTGTGACAATAATTGTATTGAGGACACCTTTTGAGTTTGTATGATCTCTAGTAAACAATAATTGTATTCAAACTCACAGTTATGTTTTGTCGTATTGTACACGACAGTTGTATTAGTAAGTTGTATTTGAATTCTGTACCATGTATCTGGCGACTCAAGATGGGTGATGTATACCTAATTTTGGGGGCGTCACATAGCCCATTGGGCGAGGCCGAGCAGCAACTACTAGCAAGAGGCGAGCACCAGTTGTCAAAACCAGCCCCTGCCCCACCTCACCCAAACTAAACAACCCAGCCCAGCCCAGCAAACCAAAACAACCTAACCTCCCACCCAACAAGAGACGTGAGCAGAACCGAACAGCTTGTGCCGAAGCACAACCGAGAAGCTTGTGCCGAAGAGCAACAGCTGCTAGCGAGCCTAACACCAGACTAGCACTCCACCCAACACAAAGCACCAGCCCTTCCACACCCACAGAAACCAACCCACGCCTACTAAACCAAAACAGCCCCTCATCGCCCAATTTGGACATATATGGACTAAACAGACCATGCTTAAAATAATATACCACCAAATTAGCCGAAACAAACATAAAACAACATTAAAACCCAAATCAACTACAATGGTCTCAACATATTCAAGCAAGAGGCGAGTTCAGAACTGAGAAGCTTGTGCCGAAGCACAACCGAGAAGTCTGTGCCTAAGAGCACCAGCTAGCAGGTGGCGAGCAGCAGCTGCTAGCGAGTCCAGCACACCACCCAACATAAAGTCAGCCCCTCCTCGCCAACAGAAACCAACCCACGCCTACCAAACCAAAACAACCCCTCCTTGCCCAATCTGGACAGGTATGGACTAAACATACCATGCTTACAATTATAGACCACCAACTCAGCCGAAACAAACATAAAACAACATTAAATCCCAAATCAACTGATATGGTCACTATAGATTCAATAGAACCAACAGCAGGAGTAAAACTGAACATAACCAACCACTCGCCCGATCAAAAATCAAAACTACACAGCAGACTAGATATCTCCATTATTGAAACTCAACAGACCATAGAACACGCCCTAACAGAAATCTTAACTGCAACACAGTAGTCTGAACATCACTCCCAAACATCTGGACTACAACCACGCTCTAAGACTAGGACGGTTCTAAGCAGCCAATAGGAATTTAGAAGAAGAAGACAGTCTGGATTTGATGACGTTTAAAATCTCCCTAACCAATACACCCAAAAGCACCTTAATCTTATCATGGACAAAGGAATTCCTAGCAACCCAAATTTTGTACACGGTAGAAGTAAAAATAGGCTTGAGGATATCAGACCTAATGGAACTTCCTCTAAAATGGATGATGAAGTCCACAAGATTTTTCCACCTCATTGGAACATTAGGCCAGCCTCCAGCAACAAGTACAGAGGTAATGGCAGAAGATGAATAGGTACAATCAAAGAACAAGTGGGAAAAGTCTCAACATGAGTTTCGCAAAAAGGGCAATTTAAAGGACAAAAACTAGAAAATAAAGAGAATATGCCATTAGTAGGCAATCTGCGACGTAAGGCCAGCCACAGGGTAAAGGAGAACCGAAGAATGTGATGGGAGTGCCATAACAATTTAGCTCAAGGGACCTTCTAAGTGTGTGAATGAATAGAATCCCATATAAGGGAAGCCTTAACAAATTTAATATCACAAGTGCCCCATAAAAATATGTCCTCTGAAGTCGAAGGAGCAGGGAGAGAAGCAAACAAACTTCGAAATTGCAGCACCTCGTGATGGTTACTAGAGAGTAACAACCAAGCACCCAAGGATATGATAGTGAAGATACGAGCATTCACAGGAATTCTGGAGTTGGAGAGAAGTGACACTGATGGGTTGATGGCCTGGCCATTCAACCACGGATCAGGCCATAGACTGAAAAAATTCCCATTCCCAACAGAATAATTTAGGAAATTAAGAGCATTATGACGTAATTTTAAATTCTTATGCCAAATCCAAGAACAGTCCGCATGGATAGAGATATGCCAGAAATTATTTCTAGAAAGCACAGTAGCATTGACCCACTTAGCCCATAAGTAGGTTGAAGAAGGGGAAATAACCTTAAGAAGATAGAGGATGATGAGAGTTGAATTCAATTCAGTGAGATTTTTTATGGCTAGACCTCCTTCACAGAAATGAAGGGCTAAATCCTTCCAAGATACTTTAGAGCCATAGCGAAGAAAAGAAGATCCTTTCTAGAGAAATCTACACATAATAGATTGAATAGCTCTCATAATCGATTTAGGAAAAATAAAAAGGGCTGCCTAGTACGACTGAATGGCAAAAGGCACTGTTTTAATCAAAAGCACTCTCCAAGAATAAGAGAGGAAACCCGGGCAGTAATTCTTTGAATCAAAGGCTGACATTCAGAGTGGGAGAGACGAGAAGAGATTAGGGGCACTCCAAGAAACATGATTGGTAGGACACCAATCAGAAAACCCAACAATATGTAGATACTATCTATGACATCATTGGGGCCATTGGCAAGAAAATGCATACTTTTAAAAGCATTAGGAATAAGGCCGGAGAACATTGAGAAAGATTGAATACATGAGTAAATAATTAAGATCGAGGACAAGTCCCCATAACAAAAGAGGAGAACATCATCAGCAAAGCACACATGCGAAATGTTACAAGGCTCAGCTTTCCAGTGAAACTTGAAATTAAGCGGCAGAGTTTCCTTAGAAATAATCATGGAGAAAGCTTCCATAGCAAGGACAAACAAATATGGGGGTAAAGGATAGCCTTGCCTAAGACCCCTTGCAACCTTAAAATAACTAGCTAGAACGCCATTAATTTTAACAGAAAACATAGGCGTAGTGATACACACTTTAATCCAATTGATAAAAATAGGAAGAAACTGAAGAAGGCTCAGTAAATCCAAAAGAAATCCCCAGTCAACAGTGTCAAAAGTTTTCGGATATCAATTTTTAGAGCATAGCGAGCAAGACCAGAGAGTTTGTGGTAATTCCTAAAAAGTTCCTGCACAAGGAAAATATTGTCGCTGATACTTCTACCCGAGATGAAGGCAGACTGAGCATGATCAATAAAAAAATGAAGAACACACTTGAGCCTATTGGCAAGAATTTTTGTAATGCATTTATAGATGGTATTGCAGCAAGAGATAGGCCTAAAATCAGACATACAAGAAGGGTTTTCGATCTTCAGGATCAAGGCAATTACTGTAGAATTGACACCACTTGGTAAGTGCCCAGTATTGAAAAAAGAGTGGACTGCCTTGGTAAAATCATGGCCTATAGTATACCAACAGTGTTGAAAAAAATTAACGTTGAATCCGTCAAGGCCAGGGCTTTTATTCTTCTTCATGGACTGAAGCACCTCGAGGATTTCAGTATCAAGAATAGGAGCAGACAGAGCAGCGGCCTGGGCAGAAGAGATCCTCTTAAAGATAAAAATTTTTAGCTTATCACGGTCAGGATAGGTACAAGGAGAAGCCCCCAACAAATCCTGAAAGTAATCCACTTCCACCTATTGGTCCTCGATAAGAACACCTGAGCAGTTGAAGATGGAGAGGATCTTGTTGTGGTTCCAATTACTATTAATTACATTAGCAAAGAACTTCATATTCTTATCACCCTAGGTAAGCCAAATAGCACGAGATTTCTGAAGCAGGAAGGAATCTTCAAGAGACAAATCTTTCCTGAGAGACTGGGAGCATGTTGTTTCTTGAGAGAGCAGAAGAACATTCAAGGAATCATCCTGAAGAGACAACTGAATGGCAGCCAACTGGGCTTGGAAACAGCTAACGTCGCCGGGTATTTCAATAGTTTAACGGTAAAACTTTTATCGTTATTTTTATAAAAGGTTATTTCTGTCGTATTGTAGAGTGGAAGCAAAGGGGGTAGTGGTAAACTGGTTATTGTAGACTCAACTTTGCCGTGTCGACCAATTGAACAATCATCCGACATGAAGGTCTAGAATGCAATGCAAGGTATGATTCTGATTAGCTATCTAAACGGCTGCATGTTATTTAATTTAACCGCCACTTGTTAATTTATGCCTGATGAATTTATGTAGAAACTAGATTCTCTTCGGGAAGAGTTAGACTATTCCCTAAAAATTAGAAAGTGTGAATAATGATTTCTTTTAAGTTGATGGGTAGACAAAATCCTAAACGAATGTGGTTGCCAACGTCTTAAAAAAATAGTAGTTATTTTGTTAACTGTGCAAGATGGGTTCATAATAGAAATAACTAATCTGTGATAGGAGGTAAGATATATGAAAGAGTAAGAGGAAAAGCTTTTTAGGTGGAAAATAGTACAATTTTTGATAGCATAAAGGAAGAGTAGCTCCAAGATTAAGGTGTCAAATTTAACATCGATACTGAAGGATGTTGAAATTAGAAGGAAGAAACTAGTTTCGCTAACCAGGAATTAAAAATGAATTTTTGAATAAAATTTATATATTGAATCAACTAGGAAGCACAAAATTATATATTGCCTTCGATATTACTGTTGATGGCACTCATATGGTGACTAAGTCGTACAAACCTTTGTATGGATAGAGGTTTTGTGCATATACTTGGTTTATCACTTTGATAATCATTGGAATATCGGTATCACGCTATCAAGTTATATGTGGTGGAAAGGTGATTCTTTTCTCATGTATATATTTGATAGTTAAAGGTTTTTAAGATTAATTTAGATGGTATTGAGGTAGCTTTACCTCTATAGTTAGAGCGCATTTGTAATGTTTTTTTCTTCATTTTGCGGTGAGATGATCGAACAAGCTCGACTGTAATCATGTGACAAAGTACGAACCATTATGGTTGTGCTACTAGGAAATTTTTATCCAGATAGTCGACTAGAAAGATCATGTGTGCAGGAATGACTTAAAACCTTTTGTGAAGGTGATATGGAGGAACCACAACGTCAGAGATGCTACGTGGGAACTTGAAACTGAAATGACGAAGAATTACCATGAGTTATTTGTTTTGTCTGTGTCTTCGATTCTGGGGACAGAATCTTTTTAAGGAGGGAAGAATATGACGATTTGATTGTTTTAGTTGTGATTCTAGGGTCATAATCCTTGTAAGGAGGGAATGATGCAACAATCCAAAATTTTACTTGTAATTTAAAATATTTATTAAATTAAATAAATATTTTATTGATGAAGTTGTTGTTTTGGAATTTAAAATATTTCTTGGAATAAATGAATATGTGAATTTTGTTAGTAAATATTTATAAATTATATTTATTAGATAATATTCTAAATTAATTTAATTTATAGTTATTATGTTGTAAGATAACATGAGATATTATATTGTTGTTGTGATGTGATAAATTAAGATGGTATATTAATCTATTAAATAAAATTATAATGAGAATATAATTTTGTGATATGTGTTTAAGCTGAATATTTATTTAAAATATAGTATGTGTAATTAATTTAGTTAATGTAATGTTGGATATAGAGATCCAAATAAATAGTATGTGATTATGAATTATAAACTAAATTGTTTATTAAAATAAAATTAAAGTAGTTTAATTTAGTTTTGACCAAACAAGACTTAAATATATTAAGTTTTTATTTTAAAGACTTTTTGCCAAACAAAGCCTTATAGCTTTTGGATTTCTTTTAATATTTGAATTATAAATAAAATAAATAAATTAGATAAATAAAATAATAAATATAACATAATTATATCATATACGTTAATAGTTTGTAACTTGTATTATATTAAGTATGCGTATTAAGCCATATCGGTTTATTTTAGTTTACGTATACTTTTATTTGCTAAGCATAAGATTACAGAGAATAGAGAGAGTTGAGAGGAAGATTTTTAGAGAAGTTCAAAGAAATTCGTGGTGTTCTAGCAAGAATTACCGAACAATAGAAGGTATTTCAATAACTTTGATTATATATATTTATATATATATAAATTTTTTAGCATATTTCTAAGTTATGTGAATTCATCTTTTTAGAATTGTTGATATACAATTGATTACTTGTTATTGTATATGTTTGTGATGATTAGAACTAGTATTTAGTCAAGAATTATTATGCTAATTTCATTTAAAAGGAAGAAAACTAATTACAGTGAATATTTTCTTATATGGCTTATGTAAATACCAAATTTGGTGGTTAGTTTTTATGTTAATCGATGAATTGAGTCTTTCATATGTTAATTCGGTAAGAAGCGAAAAGAACGTAATTTGAACGAAGCGATTTTGTCAAGTATAGAGATCACAGTGTTTATTTTTGTGAAAAATATCAAAATTTGAGTTTTTATATGAAAATGAGGAATTTGAGAAATTAAAGTAGTTTAAGTTGTTGTTAATTGTTCTATATTGATATATATGTGAGGAAACATGTTTGTAATAGTTTTATATCATTTATTTGTGTTAATTTCACTATTTGGGGGGTAAAATTCGTGTTAGTTGGGCTAAAGTCGGCTACTGTTCATGTCGTTTATGCGTCTGTCTGTACACCTGCGCAGCTGCGCCGGTGCCAAGGCAAAAAACGGCGCAGCTGCGCCGGTCCCAGGCTTGTGTATGGCGTAGCTACACCATACCCTATTCTGAGATGGTGAGTTCTGTTGTTGCTGCAGACTTAGGGTATCAACATAACTTGGTGTAAGGTTATATATGTTAATGTGTCAAATGTGTATCGACATGGTTAAAATAACATAGTGTTATGTGGTTAGTGATTCTAAAGTTATAAGAAGTTAGTAGACTATGAAAATGACATGTTGTGATTTATTGAGAATGAGGATTAGTAAATGAGTATTATGAAGGTTAACACTTGAAATTTTTGATATTTATATAGTAGCATGAGACTTGTACTAAATTAACAAGCTTAGCTATAATGGGTGATGTTTTGGAAGTGGATGTTAAACATGTCTAATAGATGTTGTGATTGCACTAAAATGTATTAGTGAGTTTCAGTTTTGTGTTATGTGGTTTATTTATATGGTTAGACCTTAAACTAAAGGTTATAACGTAACTAAGATAAGAAATAAATCGATGAGATTCATGTATGTAGCTAATTGATGTCATTATCCTAATAGTATGTGTAGGATATTGAAGTACGTGAATTGTAATTGTATAGCTTACGCAAGATGCAAGTTCCCTAACCTTTGCTACTTTATTATTCAGCAAGGTTACTTTTCACTGTTATGTTATACTCATGCAAATTCTATATCTCTAGTCTCTTGTTTAACAATTTATTGTCATTCGAATTCTTTGCCCTCATTTATTGTTGAGCAAATTAGTTAATCTTTATTTCTTTATTTCAAACGAGATTACTTTGGTTATTCAAAGTTTGTAATGTTATTTATTCAGCTACTAATAACTGTGGTTTGATCTTCGTTCTCCAATGTCATTGTATTATCCTATATTATTGTACCGAACTCTAAGTTGTCTAGCAATTCTTTACCAATTCAACTAATCCTTAGTTGATGAATGTTCTAAACTCTAAATTACCCTTGAAGTTAACCCAAACCAAACTTCCTTTGGTTTGCATATGGAAACACACAAATTTTGAAATCATATTGTCGATGATAACATTTGTTCAATTTAGAAATTGTTAATACTCTAGTTCTTATTGATTCACCGATATACACTGTTCATAAAGATATTATAATCAAACTCTTGAATAGTTATTTGTTTCTATCTTATTCAACCAGTACTTCGTTGATGAGTATTCTAAAGATCTAGAATTCCTTGAAAGTTAATTCCCAACCAAATTTCATTTGGTTCGAAACCTGATGATCTAAGATGAGATGAACAACCTTATTATTAGGGGATTATTTTAGAAATACGCAATTAAAATGTTTGCACAATACATAGTACAAAGGGCTAATCACCTGGACTATGGAATGATGGTCCATATAGTCGTTTAGACTGTTAAAGGTTATAGTAGAAACACCTGTTATCCTAGGACGAAGATGATGATTATAGTCTTTTAGACTGTTAAAGGGTAAAGTATAAATACTTGAGACCTAGAGTATAGTTCGTGGTCTTGTGACTCACAGTGTATTCTTGGATGTTGATATCTATTGTTAACTTAACGTTCATTATTCCTTTGAACTCATAGTTGTTGAATTAAATTTTATTGTTCTGGTAAGAAAACTTTATCATTGAAAGTTCAGTTATTATCATTCATAAAATGTTATTGTATATTATTCTTCTTGTGAGCAATTGTTTGCTCACTCTTGCACCAAACAATGCAGATGAAGTTAAGAAGTTTGAAGAGCTTTCTTCAAGCAAGGGCAAGGACAAAGTTCTTGATTAGACGACAACGTTTAATTTATCTTCTATTTATGAAGCTTATGTAATAGATTTAATTATGATCATGTTTTAAATTTTCCGCTGATGATTTTAATAAAGGTTAGATGACCTGGGTTTTATCTTTGATTATGTAACCCTTTAATGGGATATTGATTGTTTAAACTTTTGAGTTTAATTATATCCTTTGTTTATTGGTAGTTAGTTATGATTTAATTGGATAGTGAACACCAAATCTGTGGAATTGAAGTACCCGAATTTGGGGGTGTCACAAGTTGGTATCAAAGCTTTAGGTTATGAACCTTAGGTGGGGAAACCTTATGGCTATAACCTTCTAGGAGATCAAAAACATAGAGGTGATAAACTCTTATCGAGTTCTAAGTAATGAATTAAGGAAATTCATTGAAGATAAAATGATAAAAGACTCTATGTGTTTATGTGTTAATGACTTATGTGCTCGTGAGTACTTAGGAGTAGCAAGTATTATACATATCAAGTTTTGGGGTTGTATAACCTTTGTTATCAAAATGACTGACGAAGGATGATAAGGATTAGGAGCCTTGGAAGTTGTAAAGTCTGAGTATGGTTGGTATTGGGAAAGCCATACCCGTTGATTTTTGTTGTAGACCTTGGGTATAGGCTTGAGTTTGAACGAGAGGATAAAGTTGGGGTGATAAAGGTGAAGGATGAGAATGAGGGTGGAATTCCTCCAATGAGGTGTGTGGTCATAACATTGAGTTATAAAAGAAGGTCGAGAAATTAGAAGGTGTAGCCGTAAAGCACCAAGTCACGTTAGCACAAGAAAATGTCGCGACTCAAGACCTTACTACACCATTTGCAGATGTAGAGAGGATATTAGCTCAGTCAGAAAGGTCAGAATATTAAAGAGGATAGTTATTAGCTGGGAATGAGATTGCGCAGGAATGATTGGGGAAAGAAATCAACAAAGCGTGCGAGAGCTGAAGACGTATGGGTGAAGGCTCCTAAATGCATAGATCGTGTTGAAGACAAGTCAAAGAGCGCGAAGCAAATGATGAAACTTAGAATTTAATCTTCCAATCTCCTGCCGATTCGTATCGTGGAACAAGAGCGCAATGAAGTTGTACAACGTTGAATGTTCTTCTAGATTGCAAGAAAAATAATAAGATGATATATAAACTATAATGAAAATTAATATATGTGGATCCTAACTTTTGAATTAAATAGTGGGATGTGATAAAGTAATCCTAGAATTTTATTATTTCGGGATAAATAATATAAATAGCAGTGTGGCTATTTTGTGATTAGGTGATGTAATAAATTAATAAAGTATTATCATTGTTTGTTAAGATATATTATGTGTTATCTATAAGTGGTTAAGATAAGTTTGAAAATGTTAATATGTGGATGAATGATGATCTAATAGTTCAAGTTTTAAATAGTAAGATGCCGCCTAGAAGTAGACAACAACGTCAATAGAGCCCTAAGGAATATGGATCCAATAGGGAAGCTAACGCAAATTCGGTGCCACAATTGGTGAATTTGCTGGTGGGAGCATTGGAAAATCAACTGAATTTTTAGCTGTATAATCAAATCTCGATGTTTCAACCAAATTCGTTTACAATAGGGTTGGAGAGAACGATTGATGTAGACAGGGAAGGTAATACGCAGACATACAATCATGAACAGAAGGGAAAAAAGAGTGAAGATGATAAGGTGGGTGATAGTCATACCGGTATCGCTCGGAAACGAAAGTGGGACAATAATATTAAAGCTGAAAATCAGCAAGAGAAGGAAAAGAAGAAGGTGGAGGCGTGTAGCAACTGCGGAAAGAAACATGAAGGTATTTGTTTGAGGGGAAAAAGGGTTTGCTTTAATTGTGGATCGAAGGGTCACATTACACCAAAATGTTCAGAAGGCGGGGGAGAGAGGAGAGAGAATGGGGGAAGGAGCAGATGAGAGAGAAGGAGAAGGGGAGAGAGAAAGAGAAAGAGGAAGAAATTTGGACGGGATTTTGTTTGTGTGAAATGAAATATGAGCCTTTAGATTAAGTTAGAATGAATCTGAGACGTTGTTGTGCTTTGTCAAATTATAGAATTCAAATTGGGTTCTATTTTACTATATAAAATTTTATTGCATAGTACTGCATAGTGCAACATAGTATAATCAAAGAAAATTCAACGAATACAACCGATTGCAGCGCCCTTGATTTTCTTTTACTGTGCAATCCGTGATTTTTCCTAAATAGTATCCTACCATTTTAATATAAATAGGATGCTTAGTTTAGAATTGAAAATCACACCAGAATCAGAGAATTTTTATTCTATAGTATTGAGCGTATTTCTTTAGAGTTTAAGGAAGCTTTGAGTGTAGAAAACAGTGTAAGTTTTCTTCAAGAATATCCTTGGTATACCAGTCAGAAATACTCTTGTAAAACCCCAACTTTTTGAATAAAGATGAATTTTCTATAAATATTATTTTTGAATATTATGGAGTGAAATTGATATAATGTTATAGTTGTGGGTAATATTTATAAATATTGCAAAATACACAAGTTGTTATATAATATTCGATTGGTCGGAGAATATTCGTTTTAACAAGGAATATTCGTACAATGACACAATCATTGGTGGATCCCACAACGGAATTATTGTCGGATTGAGAAAACGACAAAAATACTTTATGAAAATAACGGCGAAAGTTTTACCATTAACTGTTGAAACACCCGGTGTTAAAAGTACAGTAATACGCGTGGTTGCATCGTAACACACGGTATTAATTATTGATGCTTACGTGATAAGTCACTCAGTTTTGTTGGTATTATTAATGTAATAATACAAAAAATCTTTTTATATAAAACATAATATTTTTATAAAGTTATTCTATAAATAGAATATATTATATTCTATTATGCATACTGTTGCATAGTGTCAGTATAGTATTTTGCATAGTAAAATCTTTTTATATAAAATAAAATACTTTTATAAAGTTATCTATTTTATTAGACTATAAATAGAATATATTATATTCTATTATGTATAGTGTTGCATAGTGTTTGTATAGTGTTTGCATAGTAAAATCTTTTATAAAGTATTCATTTTATTAGATTATAAATAGAATATATTTTATTTTATTTAAAAGATTTTGCTTTAAATATGGACCGTCACATTAAAGTAAATCAATCTGGACTGTTCATGAGTTAGTTACTATGCAGTCCATTTTTCTATAAATAGAAGCTCATTCCTTCATTATTTTCTTACGAATTCACTAAAACTCTAGAGAGATAAACTATAGAGAGAAAGAAGAAAGTATTCTGCTACTTCACTACTTATATATCCAGTACTCTTCTTCTTAAGGTGGGGAATATTATTTGTTGTACTCGTAAGGGGTGTTACTCTTTTGTATTCATGAAGAGAACTTATGTTATTCCATTTTTTATTATTCTGTTGGAATAACCTGTATACGCGGGCTACCCTATACTTGGTGACATTCTTCTATTATTCCGTCTTTACTATTCTATTGGAATATCCTGTCTGTGCGTTTTACGCCGGACCTGATTTCGTCTTTATTATTCTGTTGGAATATCCTGTCTGTGCGTTTTACGCCGAACCTGATTCCGTTTTTATTATTATTCTGTTGGAATATCTTGTCTGTACGTTTTACGCCGGACCTGATTCCGTCCTTATTAATATTCTGTTGGAATAACCTGTCTATGCGAAATACCGCATGCATGGTGATTTTTGTTGTTATTCCATTCTTTATTATTCTGCTCGAACATCCTGTTGGTGCGAATTTCGCCTGACCTGGTTTCGCTATTTAGTATTCTGTTGGAATAACATGTCTATGCAAAGTACCGCATGCATGGTGATTTCTTTTGTTATTCCATTCTTTATTATACTCAGTTGGTTAAAGTTTTGACTTCTATACTCCATGAAATTAGTAAAATATCCTTGATAATTGTGCTTCATCCAATATCTTTTTATGGAAATATTCTTCTGATCATTCTTGAATTTTACTTTACAAGGCAGTATCATGTTGATAATTTGGACGTTATTGGTTCTTGGACAAATTAATTCTTGAACTTGTTTTATTGAATTTTTATATCATTGTCATCATCCTCATATTTATATTTTTTTGAAAGTCATCTGTGGCCTGTAGTTCATAGATGGACTTGGTATGATTATGACTAGGGATTATTCGGTGTAATCATGACCGTAATGTTACAAATGATGTGGTAAAAGTCCTCATTGGCCCGTAGTGCATTGATGGACAGTTGTTGGCATGATCATGACCATTAATGAATACAAAAATATTCTTGGCCCGTAGTGCATGGATAATTATGGTCGTGATACTAAAGAATATCCTTGGCCGTAGTGCAGGGGTGATTCGATGATGTGGATTATTTATTAATCTGAGTCCTAGCGATAAACGTGATGAAAACCCTTTTAAATCATAAAAGATAGTAGATTTTATTCTCTATTTGACTCTTTTAATGGATTTCTTATTCCGCTGCAGTTAAACTTGATGTTTGTTATATTGTATCAGTTTAACACTGTTTAAGGCTAATGATAATTTATTCTGCATTATCTTAGTCATAATATTTTTTACTGGCCTAGTTGAGCTCACCCTTTCTTTCACTGTTCTCTTCAGGAAATGACAATATAGATGGAACGAGTCGGGGAATGGAGTGATGGTCCTAGATGGTGCATTAGTAGTCCTCACTATTCTGTGAAATAGTGAGATAATAATTGTAATGAGGACTCCTTTTGAGTTTGTATACTCTCTAGTAGACAATATTTGTATTCAAACTCACAGTTTATGTTTTGTCCTATTGTACACGAAAGTTGTATTATTAAGTTGTATTTGAATTCTGTACCATGTATCTGGCGACTCAAGATGGGTGATGTATACCTAATTTTGGGGGCGTCACAGTTGGTATCAAAGCTTAGGGATATGATCCCTGGCTAAGATGTGAGACTAGAACTAGGAGGGGAGAGACGGGGAATTCCTTCGCTAGTATGACCTACTTAAATTTATTTTGTATTTAAATTGGTTGGTCAGAGTTTAGAGATAATATGTTACATGTCAACTAACCCTTGTTTTGTGGCAGTATCTGAAAATAACATCCGAGAATATTGAGAATAGCAATGGAGCACAAGAGACTGTTGAGTGTCCACATATCAATAATCAGGATAATGTGCATCAGGAAGGCGATAATCCTCATACAAACAACAACACAGACCAAATTATGAATGACGGATTGTTCAGAGGCTTTATGCAATTCATGCAACATCAGGCGAGAGTGGCTCCTGTTCGAAATGTAGGTGGAAACACTGGAAACTCTTAGAAAGTCACCGCTAAATAGTTCAAGGAGCTGGGACCACTGGAGTTTATTAGAGAGCCAAAACCACTTAAAGCGAAAGCATGGATAAAGCAGATCACCAAGATATTTGATGTCTAGGGATGCTCCGAGGAGCAAAAGGTTCCCTTCGCCACCTTCATGTTGCGTGAAGAGGTAGATTACTGGTGGGAATCTGTAAAACGTACCAAGCCTGACGCGCTCAAGATGTCTTGGTAGAAGTTCTAAGAGCTATTCAACGACAAGTACTTTCCCGAGAGTATTCGTCACATGAAAGAAGTGGATTTTATCAAATTGGAACAAAACAATATGACCGTGTCGCAATACGAGGCTAAATTTGCAGAGTTATCCTGGTTTGCATCCCATTTGGTCTATAATAAGGAGCGAATGACGCGAATATTTTTAAGAGGTTTAAAATCGGGGATACGTCAATATCTTATTTCTCATAAACTGTGTTTGTACTCAGATGTTGTAAATAGGGCTCAGTTATTGGAGCGCGGTAACTAGTCAACGTAACCAAGAGAAAGCAACTGGCAACATGAAAATACCAGTGGTATCAGTCATCAAAACGGTGACAACAAACGTGGAGGGAATCAACATGCCAGAAATTGTAACCACTTCAGTGGTAATCATGTACAAGACAGTAAAAATGGACATTTTAAGAAAAGGGGATTCAACAATGATGGAAGGACGTCACCAATAGCACCCGTTGTTAAGGAAGGAGAACGATCACCTATCATATGCTTCAAATGCGGAGGGGAGGGACACATCAATCTAAACTGAGCGATGCCGTCCAAAGCATGTTATAATTGTGGAAGAGAAGGTCACTTAGCCCGATTTTATTTTTCACCGAAGACAAGTTAAGCCATGATAGAGGCACCAAAGGCCGTTCAAGAAAAGTTAAAGCCGGTAGTGCAAGGGAGAGCGTTTGTTGTGACCTCCTAGAAATCAAGGAACCCGAATGAGGTCATCACGGGTAAGCTTATCATAAACTCTAGCGAAGTCTATACCTTATTTAATACCGGTTCTACCCATTCTTTTATTTCTCCTACTTGCACACAACGATTAAATTTGACTCCGGAGAAATTAGACTTTGACTTATCTGTAGAAACTCTGTTTGGAGAAACCTTCATTACATCCACTATTTATAAGTCTTGTTTGGTTCAAATCGGTACCCTCACATTACCTGTAGATCTTATTTCCTTAAAAATACTTGCATTTGACGTAATTCTAGGGATTGATTGGTTAACTACTCATCATGCAAAAATTGATTATTTTAATAAGATTGTTAACTTTCATATTCCTAACCAATCTGTTATGCGAATTCAAGCCACCAAACCATTAAAATCAATCACTGTCATCTCAAGCCATAAAGTTATTCGTTTATTGAAAAATGAATGTCAAGCTTTCTTACCTCATGTCACGGATCTAAACAAAAATACGTCAGTTTTGAATGATATTTCTATTGTTAATGAATTTCCTGACGTATTCCCTAAAGAACTTCCTGGCCTACCCCCAGAACGTGAAATTGAATTTTGTATCGACCTTGAACCTAGCACAAAACCTATTTCCAAAGCCCAATATCGAATGGCTCCTATTGAACTTCAGGAGTTAAAGACCCAACTACAGGAATTGTTAGACATTGGTTTCATTTGTCTTAGTACTTCTCCTTGGGGTGCTCCTGTTCTATTCGTGAAAAAGAAAGATGGGAGTATGTGACTTTGTATTGATTATCGGGTATTGAATCATGTCACCATCAAAAATAGGTACCCATTGCCACGTATTGATGACCTGTTTGACTAGTTACAAGGAGCCAAATTCTTTTCAAAGATTGATCTTCGTCCCGGATATCACAAATTGAAGATTAGAACCGATGACATTCCAAAGACGGCTTTCAGAACTCGGTACGGGCATTATGAATTCCTAGTCATGTCCTTAGGATTGACTAATGCTCTTGCTACCTTCATGGATATGATGAACCGAGTATTCAAGGAATATTTGGATCACTTTGTGGTCATCTTTATTGATGACATCCTCATATATTCCAAAACCTATGAAGATCATGAGCAACACTTGAGGCTGATACTCCAAAAGCTTTGTGAATATAAGCTTTATGCCAAGTTGAAGAAATGCGAGTTCTGGCTTGAGGAAGTAGCATTCCTTGGGCACGTGGTATCAAGTCATGGAATTTCTGTTGACCCAGCAAAGATTGAAGCTATACAAAGCTGGGAGCAACCTAAATCAGTGACTGAAGTACGTAGCTTTCTCTGCTTAGCTGGTTATTATCTAAGATTCGTAGAAGGGTTTTCTCGAATCGCTACTCCACTAACTCAGCTGACTCGAAAAGATACAAAGTTCGGTTGGAGCGAGGAATGTGAGAAGAGTTTTCAAGAACTCAAGAGGAGACTCAGTTTAGCACCTATTCTGACAATACCATCTGGTTCGGAGGGATTTGTCATCTATAGTGATGCTTCGGGCAAAGGGTTAGGATGTGTTCTCATGTAACATGAGAAAGTCATAGCCTATACCTCACGATAACTCAAAGAATATGAGAGGAATTATCCTACTCATGATCTAGAGTTGACAGCTATTGTCTTCGCACTAAAGATTTGGAGGCATTACTTGTATGGGGAGAAAGTGGAGATCTTTACGGATCATAAAAGCCTCAAAAATTTCTTCACTCAAAAGGAACTCAACATGCGACAACGATGTTGGCTTGAACTGTTGAAATATTATGATCATACCATCCAATACCATCCAGAAAAAGCGAATGTGGTAGCTGATGCATTGAGGAGAAGATCATATGCAAGTGCGAATTCGATATTGTCAACGCAAAGGCCCATTTTGTGTGACATGCAAAGGATGGAAATAGAGTTAAAGACTCCAGAGACACATGTGACGATGGCAAAGATATGAGTAGAACCGACTTTAATTGATAAACTTAAAGCTGCTCAAGCTACAGACCTAGAGCTGATGCGTATGAGGAAGAAAGTGCAAGAAGGTGCTATGCCGGAAGCAAGAATCGATGAAGAAGGAATACTTCGAGTCAACTCCAGACTTTGTGTTCCTAACGACCCTGATTTAAAGTATAAAATCATGATGGAGGTGCATAACACACCGTTTGCAATCCATCCTTGGAGTACCAAAATGTATCATGATATTCGTCATACATTTTGGTAGAGCAATATGAAGAGAGAGATAGCGTTGTTTATATCAAGGTGTCTAACGTGTCAATGAGTCAAGGCGAAGCATCAAGTACCAAAAGGTCCATTGCAACCACTTGAAATTCTAGAATGGAAGTGGGAGCACATTATCATGGATTTTGTTACCGGTCTTCACAAAATTTCTCAAGGCATAGATGTGATTTGGGTCATTGTTGATAGATTGACCAAGTCTGCTCATTTCTTACCGATACGAGAAACTTATACACTTGAACGTCTTGCTCGTATGTACATAAACGAGGTTGTAAGATTGCATGGTATGCCAGTATCCATAGTTTATGATCGAGACCAAAGATTCACTTCAAGATTTTGGGTTAGTTTGCAAAAAGCTATGGGCACGGATTTACGATTTAGCTTGGCATATCATCCTCAGACAGACGGAAAGTCAGAGAAGACGATTCAAACTCTTGAAGATCTATTAAGACTCTGTGTCCTTCACTTCAAGGGAAGTTGGGACAAGTTCTTACCATTGGTGGAGTTTTCCTACAATAACAGTTATCAAGCAAGTATTGGCATGGCTCCATTCGAAGCGTTGTATGGAAGAAAGTGACGTTCTCCAGTATGCTGGGATGAGGTGGGTGAAGCAACTTTGTTGGGACCAGAGTTGGTATGTATGACTACGAAAAAGATTCAAACGATCCGACAACGTATAAAAACCTCACAAGATCGACACAAGAGTTATGTTGATCTTCATCGAAAGGACGTGGAATTTGATATATGAGATCATGTG
Organism: Panax japonicus; assembly: GCA_020205505.1. Classification (NCBI taxonomy): domain Eukaryota; kingdom Viridiplantae; phylum Streptophyta; class Magnoliopsida; order Apiales; family Araliaceae; genus Panax; species Panax japonicus. The sequence goes on from CM035111.1 coordinate 32,366,724, forward strand.
TTGTTACATGTTGCTCCATGGAAAGGAGTTACGAGATTTGGAAAGAGAGGAAAGCTCAATCCCCGATTCATCGGCCCATTTTTAATCCTTGATCGAGTAGGAACTGTGGCCTATAGACTCGCTTTACCGCAAAATATGTCTCGTGTTCATAATATTTTTCACATATCCATGTTACGTAAATATGTGGAAGACCCGAACCACATTATTGAGTTAGAACTGGATGACATAGCGGAAGATTTGTCGTATGAAGAGGTTCATGTTCAAATCTTGGATAAGAAAGAACATATTCTACGCTCCAAGGTTATACCTCAAGTCAAAGTTTTGTGGAGAAACCACGATGTTGACGAAATGACTCGGGAGTTAGAATCTGAAATGAAAACAAGGTATCTTTACCTCTTCAATATACCAGGTACGTACCCTAATTTCGAGGGCGAAATTTCATTAGAAGGGGAGATTGTAAAACCCCAACTTTTTGAATAAAGGTGAATTTTTCTATAAATATTATTTTTGAATATTATGGAGTGAAATTGATATAATGTTATAGTTGTGGGTAATATTTATAAATTTTACAAAGTACGCAAGTTGTTATATAATATTCGATTGGTCGGGGAATATTCGTTTTAACAGAAAATATTCGTACAACGGCACAATCATTGGTGGACCCCACAATGGAATTATTGTCGGATTGAGAAAACGACAAAAATACTTTATGAAAATAACGGCGGAAGTTTTACTGTTAACTGTTGAAACACCCAGTGTTAAAAGTACAGTAATACGCGTGGTTGCATAGTAGCACGCGGTATTAATTATTGATGCTTACGTGATAAGTCACTCAGTTTTGTTGGTATTATTAATGTAATAATACAGAAAATCTTTTTATATAAAACAGAATACTTTTATAAAGTTATTCTATAAATAGAATATATTATATTCTATTATGCATAGTGTTGAATAGTGTTTTGCATAGTAAAATCTTTTTATATAAAACAAAATACTTTTATAAAGTTATCTATTTTATTAGACTATAAATAGAATATATTATATTCTATTATGCATAGTGTTGCATAGTGTCTGCATAGTGTTTACATAGTAAAATCTTTTATAAAGTTATTCATTTTATTAGATTATAAATAGAATATATTATATTTTATTTAAAATATTTTGCTTTAAATATGGACTGTCAGATTAAAGTAAATCAATCTGGACCGTTCATGAGTTAGTTACTATGCAGTCCATTTTTCTATAAATAGAAGCTCATTCCTTCATTATTTTCTTATGAATTCACTAAAACTCTAGAGAGATAAACTATAGAAAGAAAGAAGAAAGTATTCTGCTACTTCACTACTTATATATCAAGTACTCTTCTTCTTAAGGTAGGGAATATTATTTGATGTACTCATAAGGGGTGTCATTCTTTTGTATTCATGAAGAGAACTTATGTTATTCCATTCTTTATTATTCTGTTGGAATAACCTGTATACGCGGGCTACCCTATACTTGGTGACATTCTTCTATTATTCCGTCTTTACTATTCTGTTAGAATATCCTGTCTGTACATTTTACGCTGGACCTGATTTCTTCTTTATTATTCTGTTGGAATATCCTGTCTGTACGTTTTACACCGGACCTGGTTCCTTCTTTATTATTATTCTGTTGGAATATCCTGTCTGTGTGTTTTACGCCGGACCTGATTCCGTCCTTATTAATACTCTGTTGGAATAACCTATCTATGCGAAGTACCGCATACATGGTGATTTTTGTTGTTATTTCATTCTTTATTATTCTGCTGGAACATCCTGTCGGTGCAAATTTCGCGTGACCTGGTTCCGTTATTTAGTATTCTATTGGAATAACCTGTCTATGCGAAGTACCGCGTGCATGGTGATTTCTTTTGTTATTCCATTCTTTATTATACTCAGTTGGTTAAAGTTTTAACTTCTATACTTCATGAAATTAGTGGAATATCCTTGATAATTGTGATTCATCCTGTATCTTTTCATGGAAATATTCTTCTGAGCGTTCTTGAATTTTACTCTATAAGGCAGTATCATGTTGATAATTTGGACGTTATTGGTTCTTAGACAAATTAATTCTTGAACTTGTTTTATTGAATTCTTATATCATTGTCATCATCCTCATATTTATATTTTTGTGAAAGTCATTTTTGGCCTGTAGTGCATAAATGGACTTGGTATGATTATGACCAGTGATTATTCGGTGTAATCATGACCGTAATGTTACAAATGATGTGGTAAAAGTCCTCATTGGCCCGTAGTGCATTGATGGACAGTTGTTGTCATGATCATGATCATTAATGAATACACAAATATTCTTGGCCCGTAGTGCATGGATAATTGTGGTCGTGATACTAAAGAATATCCTTGGTCATAGTGCAGGGGTGATTCGATGATGTGGATTATTTATTAAGCTGAGTCCCAGCGATAAAAGTGATGAAAAACCTTTTACATCGTAAAAGATAGTATATTTTATTCTCTACTTGACTCTTTTAATGGATTTCTTGTTCTGCTATAGTTAAACTTGATGTTTGTTATATTGTATTAGTTTAACACTATTTAAGGCTAATGATAATTTATTTCGCATTATCTTAGTCATAATATTTCTTACTAGGCTAGTTGAGCTCACCCTTTCTTTCACTGTTCTGTTCAGGAAATGAGAATATAGCTGGAACGAGTCGGGGAATGGAGTGATGGTCCTAGATGGTGCATTAGTAGTCCTCATTATTCTGTGAAATATTGTGATAATAATTGTAATGAGGACTCCTTTTGAGTTTGTATACTCTCTAGTAGATAATATTTGTATTCAAACTCACAGTTTATGTTTTGTCGTATTGTACACGACAGTTGTATTATTATGTTGTATTTGAATTCTGTACCATGTATCTGGCGACTCAAGATGGGTGATGTATACCTAATTTTGGGGGCGTCACAACTCTTCTTTTAAGGTAAGGGATATTATTTTTGTTCAATATTTGTATGAAATAATATTTTCTTCAATACTCTGTAATATGTAAGTAAAATTATTTCATTTCATATTCCTAATTCTACACTTATTTTGATAAGTACTGCTTCTATACTCCGTAAAATTTGAAGAATATCCTTAAAATTTGCGTTTCATCTAGTATCTTTTCACGAAAATATTTTTATGAACATTCTTGTTAAATTTTAATCTTTTCGTGTCGGGATACTATTCAGAAAGTACTATTCACGGGATACTATTCACTTAGGTACTATTCACCCGGGGTACTATTCATTACAAAAATTGATTTCTTTTCTGCCCAAATTATTTTTGATACATGAATATTATTCTTGAATTTTACTCCACAAAGCAGTATCATGTTGACAATTTGGACATTCTTGAACTCTAGATAAATTGATTTATAATTCTTTAAAATTTATCCTTACTCTCACTTAATTGAATTTTTATATCATTGTCATTATCTTCATGCTTATAATGTGATGAAAGTCATCCTTGGCACGTAGTGCATAGATGGACTATTTATTGGTATGATTATCACCAGGAATTATGTATCGGTATAATCATAACATGCAATGTTACAAATGATGTGGTAAAAATCCTCATTGGCCCGTAGTGTATTGATGGACAGTTGTTGGCATGATCATGACCATTGGTGATAATAACGAATATCCTTGGCCCGTAGTACATGGATAATTCGTGGATGTGATACTAACGAATATCCTTGGCCCGTAGTGCATGGATAATTCAATGATGTGGATTATTTATTGAGTTGTGTTACAGTGATAAAATATTGATGATGAACTTTTAAATCATAGAAGATAGTAGATATCATGCTCTACTTGACTTTTCTAATTGATTATTTGTTCCACTGCAGTTAAACTTGTTGTTTACTGTATTCTATCAGTTTTACACTGTTGAAGGCTAACGATAATTTATTCTGCATTATCTTAGTCATAATATTCTTTACTAGGCTAGTTGAGCTCTCCATTTGCTTTCATTGTTCTCTTCAGGAAATGAGAACATAGTCGGGACTAGTCGGGGAATGGAGTGACGGTCCGAGATGATGGTTGTAATAGTCCTCACTATTCTATAAAATAGTGTAATAATAATTGTAATGATGACTCCATTTGAATTTAGATATTGTCTATGAGACAATATTCGTGTTAAAACTCTCAGCTACGTTTTTGTCGTATTGTATAAGTGAAGTTTGTATTTAAATTATGTACCATGTATTTGGCGACTCAAGAAGGATTGTGTATACCTATTTTGGGGGCGTCACACACACACACACACACATATATATATATAACATATATTAAGGTTCTGATTTGTTAAAATATAAAAGAAAAAAATGATTAGAAGATAAATTATAATTTAATTTAGGTTATCTTGTAAAATTGATGTAATTGGAGGAATTAATTTCATATTCATATATATTATAATTATTAAGTAACTTATAATTGTATTATTATTATTTTTATTGGATCGGGCGGAGGGAATTTAAAAAATATAATTGGAATAAAAATTTAGGTATTGCATTATTGATTCTAGGTACGGATTACGTACTCCTTCAGCGATACTCTTATTAAATTTAATTTGTTCATTTTGTTTCTCATTTTGAAATTAGTTATTGTTTCCCATAATTATTCTTCACAAATTCATGTGATAGCTTTGTCTTGGTATTGATACTTGGAACTCGTGTTTGTACTCTTGATTTAGTGTATCATCTTTTGTATTTATTTTGATTTTTGTAGAAAGTACATGTTAATATTTTTGGAGACATTGTGTTAATTCATTATTAGTTAACATGTACATATTAGAACCCATTTGTATTAATATTGTGTCGCATGTATTGTGACATAGTATTTTTGTTAGAATATATCGTAGGGTATACCTGAGCTATAACCACCTGTGGGGATACCACATGCATGTGCTCTTGGCACCGAGGTATGACACCTTCCGTGGCGGTGTGATCAGTCCACAGCGTCTCCGATTTGTGCTCCGGTGGGAGATAGTCATTTGGTTTTTTGTTGTGGGAAGAGTATGGGTCAGCCCTAGTTTTCTGTTCTATTTTGCGAATTGGTGATGTTTGTGCCAAACACGCCTTACGATTTTACATGCATTGGATTCGCGGTCCAATGTGTGTGAGTTGTGTAGACACTCGAAATTTTATGTACTACTGTTACTAACATTGTAGGAGGACAGATTCATCTTTTAAGAGAGAACCCTGAAAGACGATCCAAATCCATGCCAGATACTACTAGAAGTTCAGCATCAACCCCAGATCGCAATCTGGGAATAGCAATTCCAACCTCTGATGTAACCCCGAGGCCTGCAGATCCAATACTGGAACACACACCAGAGAAGACCGATTAATCTCAAAGATAACCCCGAGGTATCTAGTCTCAGTCCCAACCATGGGAATAGCCACCAAACTTGGTGATCACCCCAAGGAATGCAGTTTCGGCAATAACCCCGGAAATGCTTGTTTCAAATGCAACCAGCTTCAATCTCGGCGCTCACAACGAGATACACTGCACCAACCCGGCAATAACATCAAGAAGATAGGTACACCTCAAAGGTGACAATGCGGACCTTCAATAATTCCAGCAGTCCAATCTCAGCGAAGTCTGAGCAACGTCTGCTTTATCAGCCCAATCCAGCGATAACACCGGTGAGGGGAAACATTGTCATCTTGTCAACACGATGCCACATCACGTCTCTACGCAACGATGTCCCACAAGACTAATCAATCACGAGTGACTATTGTGCGGGGTAACGGATGAAAGTTGAAGCTTGAAGACCGGAGGGCATCGTCCTATCTTCAATGACTTTGTACAAACTCTAATCCCATGCCATCGTACAACTCTCGACAACGGCGGTCCGCAATAGGTCCTGTATACCTCAAACGGATGCTCGAATTGCACTTCTGAAAGTTCAAGTGGACATTACAGTGCCTGAGTGAACGTACTTCGAGACGACCCGACCCGACAAACCCGGGCCCACACGGGTTACCTCTGGTGCACCTGCGACTAAAATGCCTATAAATAGTGGGCTTGGGCAGCCCATTTTAAGAGAGCAAAAGCCGATGAAGCCCTGCTCAATTTGCTCTGCACTCACCCCATGCAGTGTACTTTCCCCTTCTAAACACCTGTGAGCTCATATATAGCCCTTCTGTACCTACAAAAGTCAGTGTTTACCCACTCTAAAGATATAGAAGCCTTCTTTATCAGTCAGTTGTAAGCCTTCTCACACACTTTAGAGTCTTTCTCTTCATCTTTGCACACACCCTTCTACACGTTGAGAGTCGTGTTACTTGCTTTTGCTCGGACTTCGGTCCGTGGTTTCATTTCAGTCTTTATATATATATATATATATATATATATATATATATATATATATATATATATATATACATATATATATATATATATATATACATATATATATTGACTAACATTATCGAGTTATACCTCGATTGAGCCTATACTTCGGTATGGAGCTTTTATTTACTTTAATACATATATATTTACATTTATATATATTAACTGTGTGTCGAACTTTGTTCGATGAGCCTAGACTTCGGTCTGGTGCATTTACTAATTTATTATATATATATATATATATATATATATATATATATATATATATATATATATATATATATATATATATATATATATATATATATATACTTATAAATATTAACTGTGTGTCGGACTTTGTTCGATAAGCCTAGACTTTGGTCTGGTGTGTTTACTCGCTTTAATATATATATATATATATATGAACTGTGGTCGAACTCTATTCGATGAGCCTGGATTTTATATCCGGTGCGTTTATTCACTTATATATATATATATATATATATATATATATATATATATATATATATATATATATATATATATATATATATATATATATATATATATATACGGTTTGGGTCAAGTGCATACCCCTTATCTTACTCACCCGTGCTTACCCCCTTTTAGGCGACGGTTTCGGTCATACAATCGTCGCCTATACTTTTAGCGACGCTATATGTTGTCCGTCGCTAAAAGTATAGGCGATGGTTATATGACCGAAATCGTCGCCTAAAGGGGGGTGAGCACGGGTGAGTAAGATAAGGGGTATGCACTTGATCCTTGTTATATATATATATATATATATACATTTTGTCCCACCTGGAGTTTACTTCATGGTGGTTGATCGCTTTTACAACTTTCTTTATATTTCGTCCTGCCTGGAGTTTACTTCGTGGCAGTTGACCGTATTTACAGCTTTATTTAAATTTTGTCCCGCCTGGAGTTTCCTCCGTGGCGGTTGATAGCTTTTAACAGCTTTATTTACGTTTTATCCCGCCTGGAGTTTCCTCCATGGCGGCTGATAGCTTTTAACAGCTTTATTTACATTTCTGATCCCCCATGGAGGTGCTTCGTGGTTTGTGATCCTGTCTGTATATATATATTTACATCTTTTATATATATACCTGCTTACTGCATTCATACAAATTACGGTATCTTGTGCGCCTAAGAATCATGTGATCACAGATTCAGCCTATTGGATCTAGATTCGGTTCCCGTGATGAACATTTTCAGCTGTAAGCAGCTTGTAAATTATTCTGAGGTGTCTGAATTTCCTCATATGGTTTCCATACCCACGAGGAAGTCGGCGTCATTTTGTATATTATTTTCATACGGATGCCTCGCATTCGTAAAATAAAATCAACCAAGCCAAACACTTAATAAAATGGGAGTGTAAAAGGTCTCAATTACTATTAAGCATCAGGGTTTGAAAAACCTTTTTATAAAACATCATTGCAATATCTTGCTAAAAATTGAATTTTTGCATAAATTCAAACCCTATGTATATAGGTGCGAACGAGGCCTCGCACTACTTCCAAATAACAGAACATTGACCCACACACACACACATTCAGGTAATAGTTTCTTGAAAAGAGGCGGTCACCGTGGTAACACGGATGTCGGGGGGTGCCTAACACCTTCCCCCGCATAATCAAGTCCCCGGACCCTAATGAATCTCGGTTTCACCGACCCGTTTAGCAGTGTCACATCACTGGGTCAATGTGCAAACCTTTTCTCGGTTGTGTTGGTACAACCATTTAAAAAACCAACTGGCGACACTTACAGTCCATCGTCGACATTACACATGTCGAACCTTTTTACTTGTTTTTTCAAACAAATCTCACCTAAAATGAGAACACCAAAGAACAAGTAATGGAAAGGGACATCCAAAAATCCCGACGTCGGAAGGTGGCGACTCTGCTGGGCATTCCAGTAAGAGAACTTAAGCCGTTATTACAAGACAACCCTCTTCCTCAACACAAAGAAGAAGAGGTCAACATGATTAATTGGAGCAATGGACAGAGTTCTAACTTCAGCTATGATTCTTCCCAGACCATCAAAGACAGTCATGACAGATGGGATTATGCTAAGTTCCAGTTCACAATAGAACGAAAGATGAAAGCTCTCTGCAAACAAATTGAACAATTGGCGGAACTGGTGACTTATCAGCATCAAGTGACACGTCAATTAATCAGCCAGGAGCATGCCAGTCTCCTACCTCTTGTCATGAATATTCCCTCGACTTTTAGAAAATGAAATGCTGGAAGACAAAGTTACGAAGAGAGCAAATTCCAAAGCCCGTCGGGATTTCGCCAATAAAAGGGAATTCACCTATCCGGGCCAACCTATGGAGGAAATCCTTCATATGTTAATCAATGAAGGAAGGATCAGTTCCCTTCTACCTCCAATCAACCCCCGTTCAGGGCGATACAACTCTGATGGAGTATGTCAATATCACTCCCACTCTCGTGGTCACAGCACAGAAGAATGCTAGGCACTCTGCCACCTTATTCAAAATCTAATCGACAGTGGTGTCCTGCGCCTAGCAGACGACGATATTGTGTTATGTGCAAGTGAAGATGTAGGCCCTACTGAGTGGAAGAGTGTGGTAGCAGTTATATCCACTAAAACTGATGGGATTATCAAATCACTCACAACGCCAATAATTCGACTCAAGGGAATCAACAATCCTTTGAAAGTGGCCGCTCCCGAGCCAATTAACTTGCCGTGCAGAGCACAATATCCTATTGTTAGCTTGCGCATAGTTCCATGGAATTATGGAGAAGGTGACGGATCCACCTCACATACAACTGCTAGAGTGTCGAAGGAAAATCCACTGTATCTTCCCCAATGGGTGATGAAGCCTACCACCAAATCAAAGGGGAAAATACCCATGGAGAAGATTGAAGAATTCCTCTGCACTGTGGGTCATAATGAAGTTACGGTGGTTTTAAGCTTGAAAGAAGCTCCATAACAAATATCAATTTTGGACTTGGTCTTAACTTCCGAGAATCACCGGAAGGTCTTGTTAAGGGTTTTAGAAGAAGCCTATTTACCGACATCAGTGGATACTGAAAAGTTTTAACATCTGGTTGATCACATTTTCAACAACAATGTGATATCCTTCACTGATGATGACATACCACCCGAAGGGACCGGTCATTGAAAGTCGTTGCACATTACGGTCTTATCCTCCGGATATATGGTAGAGGGAGTCTTAATAGATGGAGGTTCCTCTCTGAATATCTGCCCATATGAAACCTTGTTGAAGATGAACATCAATCTCAACCGAATTCGGAGTAGCCATACTATCATCAAAGCTTTTGATGGAGCCCGACGAAATTCAGTCGGAGTAATTGAGCTGCCAATAGAAATTGGTCCTCACACATTCTGCGTATCTTTCCATGTGCTCAAGATAGATTCGGGATACAACCTGCTCTTGGGACGACCATGGATTCACATGGTTGGGGAAGTCCCCTCCACTCTTCATCAACAGTTGAAATACATTATCAACAATAGCCTGGTCACAGTCAATGCTGAACTGGAGATTCCTCAACACAGAGACATGTCATTCATCAATGCCAATGCCGATGTGGAACCAGTCAGTTTCCATGCTTTGGAAATAAGCAACACCCAACACCATGCTATTGGAGCACCATTGCTCGAACCCAAGATTTCTGCCGAGGTAATGTCGGTCACTTAAGAAATGATGTCATTGGGTCATAAGCCGGGACAAGGATTGGGTAAAGATTGTCAGGGTATCAAGTACCCAATTCACTTAACCAGACAAGCTGGAACAGCTGGGTTAGGCTATTCTACCAGTTCTAGTCACAGGAATCCTCACAAACATCAGCAGATTCCTTCAGCTTCAACCATGTGGCGTTTATCTTTGCCTTCAAACTCTGAGTCCGCACAACCTCCCGTAAAGGTGCCAGCCAATGTAATGGCTATGTTATGTCCCAAGCCGGTACCAGTGAAAAGAAAAAAAAAATTGTTCCAAATCCCGCAGTGGAAGAAGAGGAACGAAGAATCAAGCAAGGCGTCATCCGAATGATGTCAGATATACGCATCATCGTTCATGATGAACATACCAACAAATACACCCCAGACGATGATTGCCCTGACGTAATGGCCATCATTCGGGATAGGGAGGATGATGACAATCCCTCCATCACTGCAATCCACCCAGACTTTGTTCTTGCTAATTGGAACAACATTCCTTGCATTGGCCGTCAAGGGTAAAGCGGGAAGAAACTCTTTCTGCCCTGTAGATATAATAACTGCTTACTTTTCTGTACAGTATTAGAAGTTTATTTTGCCAGTATATGCTAACACTGTGTATGATCAATGCATTTCATATATACTAAGTGAAAGTATATTTTGTTTCAGGACTCTGAATTTAGATGTGCATGTACTTGTTGATACGGTGCCTCTTCTCCACAAGGATTGTACCTTTGATATAGAGATGAATTCAGTCTTGATGGATATACAAGATGACATTGAGGTGCCTCCAGAAATTCAAGAATGGGTCAAAGACAAGCCCAAACCTAACCTTGATCGAACCACTTCTTTCAATCTCAGAACCTTAAAAAGCCCTAAGTTAATCAAAATTGGTTCAGACCTTACCCCAAACCAACGGAATGACATGGTTACGCTATTAACCCAATTCCAGGATGTGTTTGCATGGTCTCATGAAGACATGGTGGGTTTATCCACTGACATTGTCCTTCATCGCCTTCCCATTAAAGAGGGATTTAAGCCAGTCAAGCAAAAGCTCAGGCGATTGAAACCTGAATGGAGTTTAAAGGTAAAAGAAGAAATTATGAAACAATTTCAAGCTGGCATCATAATGGTGTCTAAATATCCTGAGTGGATATCCAACATTGTGCTCGTGCCTAAACCTGGAGGGAAGGTATGAGTTTTTGTGGATTACCGGGACTTGAACAAAGTTTGCTTAAAAGATAGTTTTCCAATGCCATTTATCCACATTCTCATTGATAATACTGCGCAATACGACATGTACTCCTTTGCTGATTGTTTTGCGGGGTATCATCAGATTATGGTTGCCGAGGAAGATCATGAGAAAACTACTTTCATCACTCCTTGGGGAACTTTCTGCTATAGACGGTTGTCATTCGGCCTCATCAATGCCGGAGCTACCTATCAACGCGCTATGATTGCTCTTTTCCACGACTTAATGCACAAAGAGATCGAGATCTACGTGGATGACATCATTGTCAAGTCCCGGAAGGAGGACGACCATATAGACCATCTTAGAAAGTTGTTCAACAGGTTACGTAAGTATAACTTGAAGTTGAATCCAGCTAAATCCGCATTTGGCGTTAAATCAGGCAAGTTGCTAGGATTTCTAGTCAGCCACAAAGGGATTGAGCTGGATCCTGCCAAAATCCAAGCCATCACGGAAATACCTATTCCTCAGACAGAGAAGGAAATATAGGGATTTTTGGGAAGAATCAACTTCATTAGCAGGTTTATCTCCCAACTCACAGCAACATGTGAGCCAATCTTCAAGCTATTAAGGAAGAACTCCTCCATGAAATGGAATGACGTGTGTCAGAAGGCCTTTCTTACAATCAAGAAACAGCTAGTCAAAGCTCCCATTTTGGTACCACCCAGGGATGATGTTCCCTTATTTATGCATCTGTCCATAAGTGACAATGCCATGGGCTGCATGCTGGGACAGAAGGACAATAGAGGCCAAGAACGGGCTATATATTACCTCAGCAAAAGGTTCAGCAGCAGTGAACACAAGTACATTTTGATCAAAAAGACGTCTTGTGCTTTAACATAGGCTTCCATGAGGTTACAATATTATCTCCATGGTCACACAACCCATCTCATATCCCGTGTGGATCTTCTCAAGTACCTGTTCAACAAACCTATGTTAAATTGCCGACTATCCAGATGGCAGTTGATCCTTCAATAATTTGACATTGTATATGTGACTCAAAAGTCCATCAAAGGTCAAGGAATTGCGGATCAACTGGACGCCGCACCTTTAGGGGATTTCAAACCCTTGGAAACATATTTCCCCGATGAAGAAGTAATGACAGTGCAACAACACCATCAGTACGATACGCGCCAATCATGGAAGATGTATTTTGATGGAGCTGTTAATATGGAAGGTTCTGTAGCTGGAGCAGTTCTAGTATCTGATACGGGGGAGCAGTATCTCGTTACCGTCAAATTACAATTTATCAGCACCAACAATACGGCTAAGTATGAAGGCTGTCTCATGGGGCTAAAACTTTCCCGTTCAATAGGCATTAGGCGGTTAACTGTCTTTGGAGATTAGAAGTTTGTAATCAAATAATCCACTGAAATCTATCAAACCAAGGAACTACATTTGTTGCCTTACCATCGGCAGGTTTTGAATATGGCTTTGGAGTTCGAAGAAATTTCTTTGCTCCATATTCCTCGCAATAGGAATGACTTTGCGGCCGCATTAGCAACTTTGGCCTCCTTGATTCGCATATCAGACAAGGAACACTTGTCGAGCGTCATGATTTCCCTGCACAAGGCCCCAGCCTATGGGAATTACATTGGAGAAGTATCGGATGAGCTACCTCCCATCCAACATCCTTGGTATCAACATATCAAGGAATATCTACGAGATGGATCTACACTCATTGAGGCAAGCCCGACTGAGAAAAGGTGGATCCATCGACTTGCTATGAAGTTCTACCTGAGTGGAGATGCGCTCTACAAAAGAGATGCAGTACTAGGTCTCCTCAGATGTTTAGACAAAGATCAAGCCCAAAGGCTTATGGATGAAATCCATGGCGGAGTCTGTGGCCCCCATATGAGTGGCCCCCTCCTTGTCAAGAAAGTCTGCAGGACAGGACATTACTGACTATCTCTTAGAGCTCACTGCAATGACCACGTCAGGAGATGCTATATGTTCCAGATTCATGGGAATGCTATACACGCCCCTCCACGGGAACTCCACAATATGAGTTCACATTGGCCCTTCTCAATGTGGGGAATGGACGTTATTGGGCCCATTGAGCCTAAAGCCAGCAGTGGTCATCGGTTTATCTTCACCATGATCGACTACTTTACCAAGTGGGTGGAAGAAGCCTCCTTCCCCAGGGTTACCAAAGAAGTCATCATTTCTTTCATCAGAAACAATGTCGTTTGTCGATATGGACAACCCGAGGTGATTGTGTCAGACAATGCTAAGAACCTCAACAATAGAATAATGGAAGAATTATGCAGTAAATTCCACATCAAGCACCTCAACTCTATCATCTATCATCCAAAGATGAACGGTGTTGTTGAAGTGGCTAACAAAAACATCAAGAAGATTATGCAAAAGATGTCCGCCAACCACAAAGATTGGCCTGACCTATTGCCTCTTACTCTGTTAGCCTACAGAACCTCAATGCGCACTTTCACTTGGGCAACCCCCTACGCATTAACCTATGGGATGGAAGCATTGCTCCCCATAGAAGTTGAAATGGAATCCCTCAGAGTGTTGTGATAAGTAGGTTTTATACCTACTTATCTGGTATCTATTACTTGAATATGTTGCTTAAACTCATGTTTCTTAGTTACTTTTCATGCATTTTGTGTTCATTTTGTAGGTTATACGTTTGGGAGCGGTGTGAGCGACTATTGGTAAGGAAAAGCAAGGAAAAAGAAATTCGGACATCGTGTATGTTTTCATGTTCGATTCATGTTATTAGCTTGGAGCTTGGACTATATTTTAGAGCGTTTTCTTAGCTTTCTGGAACATCTTTAATCATTCAAATCAGAGTTCGGATGAAAGAGTTATGACAAATTAATTTGGACGTTATTGGTTCTTGGACAAATTAATTCTTGAACTTGTTTTATTGAATTCTTATATCATTGTCATCATCCTCGTATTTATATTTTTGTGAAAGTCATTTGTGGCCTGTAGTGCATAAATGGACTTGGTATGATTATGACCAGTGATTATTCGGTGTAATCATGACCGTAATGTTACAAATGATGTGGTAAAAGTCCTCATTGGCCCGTAGTGCATTGATGGACAGTTGTTGTCATGATCATGATCATTAATGAATACACAAATATTCTTGGCCCGTAGTGCATGGATAATTGTGGTCGTGATACTAAAGAATATCCTTGGTCATAGTGCAGGGGTGATTCGATGATGTGGATTATTTATTAAGCTGAGTCCCAGCGATAAAAGTGATGAAAAACCTTTTAAATCGTAAAAGATAGTATATTTTATTCTCTACTTGACTCTTTTAATGGATTTCTTGTTCCGCTGTAGTTAAACTTGATGTTTGTTATATTGTATTAGTTTAACACTATTTAAGGCTAATGATAATTTATTTCGCATTATCTTAGTCATAATATTTCTTACTAGGCTAGTTGAGCTCACCCTTTCTTTCACTGTTCTGTTCAGGAAATGAGAATATAGCTGGAACGAGTCGGGGAATGGAGTGATGGTCCTAGATGGTGCATTAGTAGTCCTCATTATTCTGTGAAATATTGTGATAATAATTGTAATGAGGACTCCTTTTGAGTTTGTATACTCTCTAATAGATAATATTTGTATTCAAACTCACAGTTTATGTTTTGTCGTATTGTACACGACAGTTGTATTATTAAGTTGTATTTGAATTCTGTACCATGTATCTGGCGACTCAAGATGGGTGATGTATACCTAATTTTGGGGGCGTCACAACTCTTCTTTTAAGGTAAGGGATATTATTTTTGTTCAATATTTGTATGAAATAATATTTTCTTCAATACTCTGTAATATGTAAGTAAAATTATTTCATTTCATATTCCTAATTCTACACTTATTTTGATAAGTACTGCTTCTATACTCCGTAAAATTTGAAGAATATCCTTAAAATTTGCGTTTCATCTAGTATCTTTTCACGAAAATATTTTTATGAACATTCTTGTTAAATTTTAATCTTTTCGTGTCGGGATACTATTCAGAAAGTACTATTCACGGGATACTATTCACTTAGGTACTATTCACCCGGGGTACTATTCATGACAAAAATTGATTTCTTTTCTGCCCAAATTATTTTTGATACATGAATATTATTCTTGAATTTTACTCCACAAAGCAGTATCATGTTGACAATTTGGACATTCTTGAACTCTAGATAAATTGATTTATAATTCTTTAAAATTTATCCTTACTCTCACTTAATTGAATTTTTATATCATTGTCATTATCTTCATGCTTATAATGTGATGAAAGTCATCCTTGGCACGTAGTGCATAGATGGACTATTTATTGGTATGATTATGACCAAGAATTATATATCGGTATAATCATAACATGCAATGTTACAAATGATGTGGTAAAAATCCTCATTGGCCCGTAGTGTATTGATGGACAGTTGTTGGCATGATCATGACCATTGGTGATAATAACGAATATCCTTGGCCCGTAGTACATGGATAATTCGTGGATGTGATACTAACGAATATCCTTGGCCCGTAGTGCATGGATAATTCAATGATGTGGATTATTTATTGAGTTGTGTTACAGTGATAAAATATTGATGATGAACTTTTAAATCATAGAAGATAGTAGATATCATGCTCTACTTGACTTTTCTAATTGATTATTTGTTCCACTGCAGTTAAACTTGTTGTTTACTGTATTCTATCAGTTTTACACTGTTGAAGGCTAACGATAATTTATTCTGCATTATCTTAGTCATAATATTCTTTACTAGGCTAGTTGAGCTCTCCATTTGCTTTCATTGTTCTCTTCAGGAAATGAGAACATAGTCGGGACTAGTCGGGGAATGGAGTGACGGTCCGAGATGATGGTTGTAATAGTCCTCACTATTCTATAAAATAGTGTAATAATAATTGTAATGATGACTCCATTTGAATTTAGATATTGTCTATGAGACAATATTCGTGTTAAAACTCTCAGCTACGTTTTTGTCGTATTGTATAAGTGAAGTTTGTATTTAAATTATGTACCATGTATTTGGCGACTCAAGAAGGATTGTGTATACCTATTTTGGGGGCGTCACACACACACACACACACACACACACACACACACACACACACATATATATATATATAACATATATTAAGGTTCTGATTTGTTAAAATATAAAAGAAAAAAAATGATTAGAAGATAAATTATAATTTAATTTGGGTTATCTTGTAAAAGTGATGTAATTGGAGGAATTAATTTCATATTCATATATATTATAATTATTAAGTAACTTATAATTGTATTATTATTATTTTTATTGGATCGGGCGGATGGAATTTAAAAAATATAATTGGAATAAAAATTTAGGTATTGCATTTTTGATTCTAGGTATGGATTTCGTACTCCTTCAGCGATACTCTTATTAAATTTAATTTTTTCGTTTTGTTTCTCGTTTTGAAATTAGTTATTGTTTCCCATAATTATTCTTCTCAAATTCATGTGATAGCTTTGTCTTGGTATTGATACTTGGAACTCGTGTTTGTACTCTTGATTTAGTGTATCATCTTTTGTATTTATTTTGATTTTTGTAGAAAGTAAATGTTAATATTTTTAGAGACATTGTGTTAATTCATTTTTAGTTAACATGTACATATTAGAACCCATTTGTATTAATATTGTGTCGCATGTGTTGTGACATAGTATTTTTGTTAGAATATATCGTAGGGTATACCTGAGCTATAACCACCTGTGGGGATACCACATGCATGTGCTCTTGGCACCGAGGTATGACACCTTCCGTGGCGGTGTGATCAGTCCACAGCGTCTCCGATTTGTGCTCCGGTGGGAGTTAGTCATTTGGTTTTTTGTTGTGGGAAGAGTATGGGTCGGCCCTAGTTTTCTGTTCTATTTTGTGAATTAGTGATGTTTGTGCCAAACACGCCTTATGATTTTACATGCATTGGATTCGCGGTCCAATGTGTGTGAGTTGTGTAGACACTCAAAATTTTATGTACTACTGTTACTAACATTGTAGGAGGACAGATTCATCTTTTAAGAGAGAACCCTGAAAGACGATCCAAATCCATGTCGGATACTACTAGAAGTTCAGCATTAACCCCGGATCGCAATCTGGGAATAGCAATTCCAACCTCTGATGTAACCCCGAGGCCTGCAGATCCAATACCGGAACACACACCAGAGAAGACCGATTAATCTCAGAGATAACCCCGAGGTATCAAGTCTCAGTCCCAACCATGGGAATAGCCACCAAACTTGGTGATAACCCCAATGAATGCAGTTTCGGCAATAACCCCAGAAATGCTTGTTTCAAATGCAACCAGCTTCAATCTCGGCGCTAACAACGAGATACACTGCACCAACCCGGCAATAACATCGAGAAGATAGGCACACCTCAAAGGTGACGATGCGGACCTTCAATAATTCCAGCAGTCCAATCTCAGTGAAGTCTGAGCAACGTCTGCTTTATCAGCCCAATCCAGCGATAACACCGGTGAGGGGCAACATTGTCATCTCGTCAACACGATGCCACATCACGTCTCTACGCAACGATGTCCCACAAGACTAATCAATCCCGAGTGACTATTGTGCGGGGTAACGGATGAAAGTTGAAGCTTGAAGACAGGAGGGCATCGTCCTATCTTCAATGACTTCGTACAAACTCTAATCCCATGCCATCGTACAACTCTTGTAAAGTCCCCGAACCCGGATACTTGAAACCCGAACTCGGTACTTCACGATATCATTTCTTTGAGCGGAATTCTACTACTAATAATAACAAAAATATATAAACGATCATTTTACAATACTTATTCATCAGAGTTCATCACCCAAGTACGTAACCTTTAAACATACATTACCAGTCATGTTAATAAAAAACATATATCATAGTCTTCATAATCTTAACTATTACAAGTAATAATAACTGCAGTCAACCAGCTATCTTCCCTTTCCCTTTGTTTTTGACAGAACCTTCAGGTTGTTCGCTCTTAACTGAAAACATTTAAATTAAGCAAGGATGAGCATTTGAGTGCCCAGCAAGTATTAACAATAAATATATATATACTGAAGGAATTTAAATGTTTTCTATATACTATTCTTCTTCAACAAGGCAAAAGTTGTGAAGTAATCTATACCAATAATAACTACATAACTAGTTCAAATTTTTGAAACTATGTACAGACTATATAAAGATTTTATGTGACATAGTATGAACATTATTTTCATTTTTGAAAAGGTTAAAACAGAATATTCATCTGTAAACCGTCATAACTTACGAACACGGGGGTGATCAGCCCGTTGTGCCCTGCATTGATCAATACTACATTACAAATATGGTGTTACCATTTACTTGATCCGCCTTAGGCGCATAAAAGTTTTCCCTGATAAGGGATGTTCATATTTTTCAGGGTTCCAAGCCAAAGGTTTTATCTTATCCAACAATAATCTATAATTTAACATACATGTATATCAAAGGGGTATCAACATGCGATTAAATACTATGATTATCCAAGTGGGGACACTTGTATAATCATTTATAGAAATTAACGAACAGAATATATATCTGAATTATCATATACTATCATGTTGATAATCAATGGGCGTATATAATACAGACTTTAAAATCTGTACAATAATAATATAATTTTGAAACATTCTTACATTTATCCAATGCTTAAAGAAAATGCAAAGGTAGGGTACTTGCCTGATGCGCTGCTATAAATTCTTAACTTAATTCTACCCTTTTTATCACAACCTATCATTAAGTAAATCAATCATTCGATTAGAACATTATATCATAACACATAATACTGCATATAGCAGTCAGCACATTCCTAATCATGTTGTCACATAACTTAACGACCATTATATCACAATTAAACAATTTACCAGTCAATCATATCTAAGTTCAGATCAATTTCTGAAACATGTCGATGTATCGACAGCCTTATCAGGTAATAATCGAATTTAAGACTCTATTCTGTATCGGAATATCTAAATAGTTAATTTAAACAACAGTCACACTATTTTTCATGACCTCATAATAATTTTAAAACAATTATTACCATTTATCATAATTTTTGAAATATCAGAATTATTATAAAATGATTTAAATATCAACAATTCTATTATCATTAATATTAAAATATTAATTTATCATTATCCAAATATTAAAAGTTATGAATTACAACTTCAAATATTTTTAATTCAATTATATCCTTTTTAAATGATTTTTAAATAAATAAAACCATTTTTAAACTATTTATTTAATATAATTATTAAATAAATTTAATATCATTAATATTAAATTATTAATGAAATTATCCTTTAAATATTAAAAGTTATAGTTTAAAACTTTAAATATCTTTAAACACTTTATTTTCATTTTAAATGATTATTATAATATTAAAATCATTTTCAAACCAAATTATTTAATATAATAATTAAATAACTTTAATATCATTAATAATCATTAATTAATGAATTTATACTTTAAATATTTAAAGTTACATTTTATAACTTAAAATATTCTTAAATACCTTATTATTATTAAAAATAATTTTTAAAATAATAAAATCATTTTTAATATTATTATTTTAATTCATTTAATAAATAACTTAATTATCATTAATATTAATTTATTAATGAAAATTATCAAATAATATTAAAAGTTATTAAAAATAACTTAAAATATTTTCTTATATCATAATAAAATTTTAAATGATTTTTCAAATATTAAAATCATTTTTAAATAATTTATTTAATATTATAATTAAATAAATTAAATACTTTTAATATTCCAAAAAAATTAAATATTTATGAAATATATTTAAAATAATTAAAAACTAATTTTTAGAATTTAAAATAATTTTTAATAATTTATTTTGTAATTTTAATAATTAAAAACTATTTTTTTTCTATTTATTAAATTATTTTCAGAAAAATAATAATTTTTTGTCGCTAAAGACCACCTATAGCGATAGAACCGTCGCTATAGGTGTTCTTCATGTTCTTCATACAAGCCCAGAATTTCAATGACAGAACCGAGTGGCTCTGTTTGACCGTGAATAACTCAGTGTGTGTTGTGATTCTGGACTCGGTTTTGGTCAGATTATGAAGTACAATTACAAGACTATACTCCCTCTGTCCCAAATTAACTGCTCAATTTTGACCTTTTTAAGTCAAATTGACTTTTTTTAGAATTAATAATTAAGCATATATAAATATATTTCTAATATTATAAAAATTGGGATTAGTAATAAATTGTATATACTTTCTTTTGGTTATAATCTCTTCACCTATATTTTAACAAAAATAGTAAAAAGATTATTTTTAAAAATGGTCAATTTGACTTTAAAAAGTCAAAACTGAGCAATTAATTTGTGACGGAGGGAATAATATACAACAACCAACATGAACAAATCACATAACGTCAACCAGATCTAATCATCCAAACTCACTGTCAGAGGCTGTTCTTCATTTCTGGGTTTCCCAGAATTGAAGAACAGACCGACTGACCACTTTTGATCGCCAGCAACTTGCTACATATTAATTGTTTTTGAGATCTAAGAGCTTTAATGTGTAGATAACATGTAGGACTACATATTCATTACATAAAATAAACAAAACATCAACACATCAATCAGTTACAAGCCGGTCAACCACTGACAGAATCTGTGTTCATGAGTTTTCTGGGTTTTCCAGAAAACCGAGAACATGAGTTTCTCTACTACTTTGACCAGCCACCATTTTCAGTATATGAAAGGTTTTAACTATATAAGAGCATGATTCTACAGTCAATACACTAGACTACAACCTAGCTTCAACAAACCAAATAAAACAACAACTACCAGCAAGATCAGAAGCCACAAACTTATTGTCAGACACTGAAACCCATTTCTGGGTTACCCAAATCTCAGCCGGTCAAGCTCGGTCAACGTGCTTTGACCTTAAATAATTTTTGATCTATAACAGATATGACTTTGATTCTTTTTGCAGATAAAAGACAACATTGTAAACTACTAATAACAACTTAAAAACAACACAAAACATTATCGAGTAAGGATCTGTGGCCACTGACATTCATTGTCAGGCCACAGAATCAAGCTATTCCCGGATCTTGTAGATCTTCAATTCTGAGCTTCTAGATGTTATGGATCTAACATCTAGCAACCCAGATCATCACTAGATATTAAAACCAACATAATACAACACTTAAACACAAAATCTAGCAACAAATTATGGACAGATTTTCTAGCTTGAGTTTTAAACCTTTCTTGGTTTGATCTTGATTTTAAGCTACTGATTTGATATGGGATTTCGTGGGGCTTGATTTTTTGACTAACTTAGCATTGATTTTCGTTGGTTTTAGAGAGAGAAAGTCTAAGTGGAGTGTTGGTGAATAAAATAGCCAAATGAGCATTTTTCTCTTTCTTTAATCTTATATACTATAGCTAAGGAATGATTTGCTGAGTTATTTTGCTGCCACATGTTTCTTTAAATCTTCAGCATATCAAGAGTTGGTGACCAACCCCAAATCATAGCAAGATTCACACTCCATCTTCTAGCACATGTGCAAAAAGGGCATAAAAGTCATTTTATTATTAATTTTTTATGGAACAAAAAAATAATTTGGACAAAGTATTAGGGTTTAATAACACTAGTATATTTAACCTTGCTAATTTTAGCAATTAGGGTCTATCAAATCAATTAACTAGGATTTCTAAAAACACAATTAGGGTTTCTAATAATTAAAAAAAATACAATTATAATTTAGGTCTCCAATTTAATACTCCTCAAAGTAACACATAAATTTATATCATATAACACAGATATATAACAGTATTAAATCTTATACAGCGAAACTAGGGTTTTTAAATACTATAACACAATTGATCAATTATTATCAGCTCTCGTACATGCAGTTCATATTATAACACTTAGAATATTAAAATATCATAATGTTATTATTATTCTTTATCCAAAACCAAGATTAGGGTTGGTAAAAATATTATTAAGGTTTGGTCGTACTATATTAAAATTGTTCCACACATTAACATTGCACACATAATCATACACATCTATAATACTAATAAATAATAATATTATATTATTATTCTCATTCCCTGATAAAAACCTAAAATTAGGGTTTGGATTCTATATCTGGTTTACCTTTCATAAATAACTTAATAATCTGAACAAACTTCATTTAATAAAATAATTGTTATAAATATTCTAAAATAATTTCATAGATTATTTAAATAATAGTCAATTTTATTTTCATAGAAAATAATTGATAAAAAAAATATTTCCAATATGGAATTAATTATTATAAAATTATATTTGATAATAAACAATGATTCTAAAATAAAATCATTTACAATTTTTCATGTAATAAATATATTTCATATTTACCACATAAATATATATTCACCATATCTTGTACAAATCCTCATCCTTAATAAATAAATAAAAAATTATACACAAAATTTCTTATTTATTTATATTGAAAATATCGGGTTGTCACATTCACCCTCCCTTATAAGGATTCTGTTCCCGGAATCACCGCTTTAAAAATCTACACATACCGGGTACATAAGATACACAATCATCGTGAATAGATCTTGATCTTTTCTGATCGAACTGATCTTTCTGATTAAACGGAGATTTGATTTTACAAATATAACTCAATTTCCTCTTTCAAACTTTATTTATAAAATAATTTACTATATAAAAAATCATATATATAGGAATATATAATTGATTAGAATAATACCAGGAATTGCGTTGCCAGCTGCCACCGTATCTTGAACCGTCATGTTGAAGACCCTTGATGTTGACTTTGTTGGCTTGCTGGATGTTGTTGGTCCTGTGATTGCTAACGTTCCACTACCCCTGCCAGTATGCACACTACCAGTTTCTTCCCTCTTCTTCGGACATTCCTTCACCTTGTGTTCCATTAAACCGCAAACAAAACAACCACTATATTTTCTAGGATTTGGGCAATTGGGAGAGATGTGGCCCTCCTGCCCGCATTTGAAACACACAGGTTTCTCCTTCAAACACACACATGAATGGTTTTTCCCACAAGTCTTGCATTGCACTGCCTGCTTTTTCATACCCTCTTGCTTCACATGTACGTTTTCAAAATAGTTCACTTTTCTCTTTTCGTTTCCTCCCTTACTTGCACTATTAATTTTTCCCTTCCCAGCTGCCTCAACCTTACCTTTGTTCTTCCTCTCCTTGTTATAGAGGCTCATGGCCCCACTCCCTTCCTCAGCAATTATCGCCTTTTCCATAAGTGCTGCAAATGTTGAAATCTGCAACACTGCCACCTTGTTATAGAGCCAGGGTTTTAATCCTAACTCAAACCTTCTCGCCTTCCTAGCCTCCGTATCAACTTGATGCGGAGCAAATCTAGCTAACTCATTAAATTTAGCGGCGTAATCCGCAACTGACATATCTCCTTGTTTCAATTCTAAAAATTTTACCTCCATCCTAGCCTGCATACTAGTAGAAAAGTAATTCTTGAAAAATAAAGTTTTAAACCTTTGCCAAGCCACTACACCCTCTCCCGCTCTCTCCTGATTCACTTCCCACCAGAAGTTCGCCTCACCCTTCATCATATAGGTGGCAAAAACCGTTTTCTGCCCCTCATCTACTCTAGCTATTACAAACGCCTTCTCAATTTCTTTAATCCAAGTTTGAGCTTCTACAGGATCAGTTGTACCTTTAAATTCTGGTGGTCCTACAACTTTAAAATCTTTAAAATTTGCTAAGTGATTACCCGGCTGATTCCCTGCTGTTGTTATTCCTTGTTGCATGGTTTGAGCTATTATATTTTCAAAATGATGTATCGGGTCTACTGGTTGTTGTCCTTCAACGTTGTTGACAGATTCTTCTGCCCTTTGGTTTCGAGTTTGACGTCTTGGCGGCATTTTCTGATTAAGTAAAAACCATAAATTAACTTACATTTTACACCTTATCATACGAGTTTATACTTTTTAAACATAATTCAAACTTAGATTCATATTACTTTAATAAATAATTTACATAGCATAGCATAACTGCTTAAAACATCATTCATCCCTTGGTGATTACAGGAATCGGGATTTACAACCTTACTAACACAAAAGTTTTAGAATATTACATCACACATACATATTAAGCACACATATTATACTAAACACGCCTACACAATGGAATTTATAATATTTAGTTAATAAGCCCTTTTTCTTGGACAATTCTTTGCCTGATGATCTTTCTTTCCACAAACAAAGAATGCTCCCCGTTCATAATCAAGACAATACTGAGTAGTATGTCCCTCATAGCCGCATAGATAACATATTCTTTTCCACTTCTTCTTACTAGGTCTTCCTAAATTATGGTCTTCTATTTTTCTTTTTCTCTTATCCCTCGGAGCTGCACACGAAGTGTTGCTTGAAGCCCCCATCTAATCAATTTGAATTTTTAGTTTATCCTGCCCTTCCATCGTTTCTATTAATACCTGACGTAACTGATTATTAAGCAGCTTCTCTATTTCCCACATTTTTTCCAGAGAAGAAATCTGGTTCCTCAAATTCTGTACTTCCATTGTTGCTTGTCCAGCTTCAATTTTGGGATCTGAATCACTATCTGTCAGCTCCACCATTTCCGGATCTGGTGCTACATTTTCCACGATAACCACCTCATCCGAGTTGGTTTCCTTGCGAGTTTCTATTTCAGTTAATGGTTGCGATATTAGCTCTAGTATATGGGTTTGATCCTTCTTCATGTTATAGGCATACAACAGACCTTTTTCTCCAGACATCTACACACATAAATTATCCTGATTAGTATATACATGCAACAAGTAATAGTTTTATTTATGTTATCTTTCATTTCGTTTGACGATGGATTTAGTCAATTCATTTCTTTATAAACTCTATATGAGCCATTTTTATATCCATATACTATGGTTTAATACAGACAGACTAAACATATTACATACTTCTATAAACGCTTAGGACATAAACTGCCTACCACCAACTATCCTCTAATGGATAAAAGTGAGAATTTACGACCACATACCCTTCTACTAAACTATAGATTGGGGTCTACTACCATCCCATGCATTCAACAAGGCATAAGGATTTACAACAACTAAACAGTCCCTAATAGAAACACAAAAGTGGGACTATATCTAACATGAGTACAAATCAACGCTTGCTCTCACTACTGGAGGACAGCTCCATCCGCTCCGCGTCAAACTTCCTAAAGGCATTGTCTAACAATTGCTCCAAGGTATATATTTTTGCATCTTTCGCCTCCATCTCAACTTTCATCTGTCCTAACTGTAGCTCTTTCTTCTTCAACCTTCTTTGTAACTCAGCTATCTCTGCCTGTGCTTGATAAGCGGCGTCCCTATACTGTTGCTCTAAAATCTGAAGGGTGTGGTTCTTTGCCTCCACATGCTCAACCCTATTTTCTAGCTCAATATTTCTAGCCAACAAATCCCCTATCATTGCAAGCTCCAAGGACTCCCTACCAGAGTCCCTTGACTCTTGGTTCACCGAGTAACTATTTGAACCCTCGCCAGCCATCCTATGATCACAATAAATAATCAACAACAACATTAGTACCACAATAAAATATATTCATTGATAAAATGAAAAGATATTTTATTCAGTACTATAATACTTGTTGGATCTCGTTAACCCTCCCCTAACTAACACATTCTATAAAAGTTTTCTATTAAGGTTATAATCCTAGGCATCGCATTCCTAATGTTTATAACCTACAGCTCTGATACCATCCTGTAAAGTCCCCGAACCCGGATACTTGAAACCCGAACTCGTTACTTCACGATATCATTTCTATGAGCGGAATTCTACTAATACTAATAACAAAAATATATAAACGATCATTTTACAATACTTATTCATCAGAGTTCATCACCCAAGTACGTAACCTTTAAACATACATTACTAGTCATGTTAATAAAAAACATATATCATAGTCTTCATAATCTTAACTATTACAAGTAATAATAACTGCAGTCAACCAGCTATCTTCCCTTTCCCTTTGTTTTTGACAGAACCTTCAGGTTGTTCGCTCTTAACTGAAAACATTTAAATTAAGCAAGGATGAGCATTTGAGTGCCCAGCAAGTATTAACAATAAATATATATATACTGAAGGAATTTAAATGTTTTCTATATACTATTCTTCTACAACAAGGCAAAAGTTGTGAAGTAATCTATACCAATAATAACTACATAACTAGTTCAAATTTTTGAAACTACGTACAGACTATATAAAGATTTTATGTGACATAGTATGAATATTATTTTCATTTTTGAAAAGGTTAAAACAGAATATTCATCTGTAAACCGTCATAACTTACGAACACGGGGGTGATCAACCCGTTGTGCCCTGCATTGATCAATACTACATTACAAATATGGTGTTACCATTTACTTGATCCGCCTTAGGCGCATAAAAGTTTTCCCTGATAAGGGATGTTCATATTTGTCAGGGTTCCAAGCCAAAGGTTTTATCTTATCCAAAAATAATCTATAATTTAACATACATGTATATCAAAGGGGTATCAACATGCGATTAAATACTATGATTATCCAAGTGGGGACACTTGTATAATCATTTATAGAAATTAACGAACAGAATATATATCTGAATTATCATATACTAACATGTGGATAATCAATGGGCTTATATAATATAGACTTTAAAATCTGTACAGTAATAATATATCTTTGAAACATTCTTACATTTATCCAATGCATAAAGAAAATGCAAAGGTAGGGTACTTGCCTGATGCGCTGCTACAAATTCTTAACTTAATTCTACCCTTTTTATCACAACCTATCATTAAGTAAATCAATCATTCGATTAGAACATTATATCATAACACATAATACTGCATATAGCCGTCAGCACATTCCTAATCATGTTGTCACATAACTTAACGACCATTATATCACAATTAAACAATTTACCAGTCAATCCTATCTAAGTTCAGATCAATTTCTGAAACATGTCGATGTATCGACAGCCTTATCAGGTAATAATCGAATTTAAGACTCTATTCTGTATCAGAATATCTAAATAGATAATTTAAACAACAGTCACACTATTTTTCATGACCTCATAATAATTTTAAAACAATTATTACCATTTATCATAATTTTTGAAATATCAGAATCATTATAAAAAGATTTAAATATCAACAATTCTATTATCATTAATATTAAAATATTAATTTATCATTATCCAAATATTAAAAGTTATGAATTACAACTTCAAATATTTTTAATTCACTTATATCCTTTTTAAATGATTTTTAAATAAATAAAACCATTTTTAAACTATTTATTTCATATAATTATTAAATAAATTTAATATCATTAATATTAAATTATTAATGAAATTATCCTTTAAATATTAAAAGTTATAGTTTATAACTTTAAATATCTTTAAACACTTTATTTTCATTTAAAATGATTATTATAATATTAAAATCATTTTTAAACCAAATTATTTAATATAATAATTAAATAACTTTAATATCATTAATAATCATTAATTAATGAATTTATACTTTAAATATTAAAAGTTACATTTTATAACTTAAAATATTCTTAAATACCATATTATTATTAAAAATAATTTTTAAAATAATAAAATCATTTTTAATTTAATTATTTTAATTCATTTAGTAAATAACTTAATTATCATTAATATTAATTTATTAATGAAAATTATCAAATAATATTAAAAGTTATTAAAAATAACTTAAAATATTTTCTTATATCATAATAAAATTTTAAATGATTTTTCAAATATTAAAATCATTTTTAAATAATTTATTTAATATTATAATTAAATAAATTAAATACTTTTAATATTCCAAAAAAATTAAATATTTATGAAATATATTTAAAATAATTAAAAACTAATTTTTAGAATTTAAAATAATTTTTAATAATTTATTTTGTAATTTTAATAATTAAAAACTATTTTTTTCTATTTATTAAATTATTTTCAGAAAAATAATAATTTTCTGTCGCTAAATACCACCTATAGCGACAGAACCGTCGCTAGAGGTGTTCTTCATGTTCTTCATACAAGCCCAGAATTTCAATGACAGAACCGAGTGGCTCTGTTTGACCGTGAATAACTCAGTGTGTGTTGTGATTCTGGACTCGGTTTTGGTCAGATTATGAAGTACAATTACAAGACTATAATATACAACAACCAACATGAACAAATCACATAACGTCAACCAGATCTAATCATCCAAACTCACTGTCAGAGGATGTTCTTCATTTCTGGGTTTCCCAGAATTGAAGAACAGACCGACTGACCACTTTTGATCGCCAGCAACTTGCTACATATTAATTGTTTTTGAGATCTAAGAGCTTTAATGTGTAGATAACATGTAGGACTACATCAACACATTAATCAGTTACAAGCCGGTCAACCACTGACAGAATCTGTGTTCATGAGTTTTCTGGGTTTTCCAGAAAACTGAGAACATGAGTTTCTCTACAACCTTGACAAGCCACCATTTTCAGTATATGAAAGGTTTTAACTATATAAAAGCATGATTCTACAGTCAATACACTAGACTACAACCTAGCTTCAACAAACCAAACAAAACAACAACTACCAGCAAGATCAGAAGCCACAAACTTATTGTCAGACATTGAAACCCATTTCTGGGTTACCCAGATCTCAGCCGGTCAAGCTCGATCAACGTGCTTTGACCTTAAATAACTTTTGATCTATAACAGATATGACTTTGATTCTTTTTGCAGATAAAAGACAACATTGTAAACTACTAATAACAACTTAAAAACAACACAAAACATTATCGAGCAAGGATCTGTGGCCACAACCATTCATTGTCAGGCCACAGAATCAAGCTATTCCCGGATCTTGTAGATCTTCAATTCTGAGCTTCTAGATGTTATGGATCTAACATCTAGCAATCCAGATCATCACTAGATATTAAAACCAACATAATACAACACTTAAACACAAAATCTAACAACAAATTATGGACAGATTTTCTAGCTTGAGTTTTAAACCTTTCTTGGTTTGATCTTGATTTTAAGCTACTGATTTGATATGGGATTTCGTGGGGCTTGATTTTTGGACTAACTTAGCACTGATTTTCGTTGGTTTTAGAGAGAGAAAGTCTAAGTGGAGTGTTGGTGAATAAAATAGCCAAATGAGCATTTTTCTCTTTCTTTAATCTTATATACTATAGCTAATGAATGATTTGCTGAGTTATTTTGTTGCCATATGTTGCTTTAAATCTTCAGCATATCAAGAGTTGGTGACCAACCCCAAATCACAG
The DNA here is from genome assembly GCA_020205505.1 of Panax japonicus. NCBI lineage: Eukaryota > Viridiplantae > Streptophyta > Magnoliopsida > Apiales > Araliaceae > Panax > Panax japonicus. Next base: position 32,396,406 of record CM035111.1, read on the forward strand.
CAAGATTCACACTCCATCTTCTAACACATGTGCAAAAAGGGCATAAAAGTCATTTTATTATTAATTTTTTATGGAACAAAAAAATAATTTGGACAAATAATTTGGATAAAATTGTTCCACACATTAACATTGCACACATAATCATACACATCTATAATACTAATAAATAATAATATTATATTATTATTCTCATTCCCTGATAAAAACCCGAAATTAGGGTTTGGATTCTATATCTGGTTTATCTTTCATAAATAACTTAATAATCCGAACAAACTTCATTTAATTAAATAATTGTTATAAATATTCTAAAATAATTTCATAGATTATTTAAATAATAGTCAATTTTATTTTCATAGAAAATAATTGATAAAAAAAACATTTCCAATATGGAATTAATTATTATAAAATTATATTTGATAATAAACAATGATTCTAAAATAAAATCATTTACAATTTTTCATGTAATAAATATATTTCATATTTACCACATAAATACATATTCACCATATCTTGTACAAATCCTCATCCTTAATAAATAAAAATAAAATTATACACAAAATTTCTTATTTATTTATATTGAAAATATCGGGTTGTCACAACTCTCGACAACGGCGGTCCGCAATAGGTCCTGTATACCTCAAACGGATGCTCGAATTGCACTTCTGAAAGTTCAAGTGGACATTACAATGCCTGAGTGAACGTACTTCGAGACGACCCGACCCGACAAACCCGGGCCCACACGGGTTGCCTCTGGTGCACCTGCGGCTAAAATGCCTATAAATAGAGGGCTTGGGCAGCCCATTTTGTAAGAGATAAAGACGATGAAGCCCTACCCAATTTGCTCTGCACTCACCCCATGCAGTGTACTTTCCCCTTCTAAACACCTGTGAGCTCATATATAACCCTTTTGTACCTACAAAAGTCAGTGTTTACCCACTCTAAAGATATAGAAGCCTTCTTTATCAGTTAGCTGTAAGCCTTCTCACACACTTTAGAGTCTTTCTCTTCATCTTTGTACACACCCTTCTACACGTTGAGAGTCGTGTTACTTGCTTTTGCTCGGACTTCGGTCCGTGGTTTCATTTCAGTCTTTATATATATATATATATATATATATATATATATATATATATATATATATATATATATATATATACTTATAAATATTAACTGTGTGTCGGACTTTGTTCGATGAGCCTAGACATTGGTCTGGCGTGTTTACTCGCTTTAATATATATATATATATATATATATATATATATATATATATATATATATATATATATATATATATATAAGTGAATAAACGCACCGAATATAAAATCCAGGCTCATCGAATAGAGTTCGACCACAGTTCATATATATATATATATATATATACCGTCCGGGTCAAGTGCATACACCTTATCTTACTCACCCGTGCTCACCCCCTTTTAGGCGACGGTTTCGGTCATACAATCGTCGTCTATACTTTTAGCGACGTTATATGTTGTCCGTCGCTAAAATTATAGGCGACGGTTATATGACCGAAATCGTCGCCTAAAGGGGGTGAGCACAGGTGAGTAAGATAAGGGGTATGCATTTGATCCTTGTTATATATATATATATATATATATATATATATATATATATATATATATATATATATATATATACATTTTGTCCCACCTGGAGTTTACTTCGTGGTGGTTGATCGCTTTTACAACTTTCTTTATATTTTGTCCTGCCTGGAGTTTACTTCGTGGCAGTTGACCGTATTTACAGCTTTATTTAAATTTTGTCCCGCCTGGAGTTTCCTCCGTGGCGGTTGATAGCTTTTAACAGCTTTATTTATATTTTTGATCCCCCATGGAGGTGCTTCGTGGTTGGTGATCCTGTCTGTATATATATATTTACAGCTTTTATATATATACTTGCTTACTGCTTTCATACAAATTACGGTATCTTGTGCGACTAAGAATCATGTGATCACAGATTCAGCCTATTGGATCTAGATTCGGTTCCCGTGATGGACATTTTCAGCTGTAAGCAACTTGTAAATTATTCTGAGATGTCTGAATTTCCTCATATGGTTTCCATACCCACGAGGAAGTCGGCGTCATTTTGTATATTATTTTCATACGGATGCCTCGCATTCGTAAAATAAAATCAACCAAGCCAAACACTTAATAAAATGGGAGTGTAAAAGGTCTCAATTACTATTAAGCATCAGGGTTTGAAAAACCTTTTTATAAAATATCATTGAAATATCTTGCTAAAAATTGAATTTTTGCATAAATTCAAACCCTGTGTATATAGGTGCGAACGAGGCCTCGCACTACTTCCAAATAATAGCACATTGACCCACACACACACACATTCAGATAATAGTTTCTTGAAAAGAGGCGGTCACCGTGGTAACACGGATGTCGGGGGTGCCTAACACCTTCCCCCCGCATAATCAAGTCCCCAGACCTTAATGAATCTCGGTTTCACCGACCCGTTTAGCAGTGTCACATCACTGGGTCAATGTGCAAACCTTTTCTCTGTTGTGTTGGTACAACCATTTAAAAAACCAACTGGCGACACTTACAGTCCATCGTCGACATTACATATGTCAGACCTTTTTCACTTGTTTTTTCAAACAAATCTCACCTAAAATGAGAACACCAAAGAACAAGTAATGGAAAGGGACATCCAAAAATCCCGACGTCGACAGGTGGCGACTCTGCTGGGCATTCCAGTAAGAGAACTTAAGCCGCTATTACAATCTTTTCAAAACTGTTATCTGCTTATATGTGGATGTTGCATTTACATTTGATGAATGTGTACGAATGCATTTCCTTATTGCACTTAGTGCTTCGCACCATAACTGGTTGTGATGCTAGTGCTTCGCACCATAACTGCTTGTGATATTAGTGCTTCGCACCATATCTGCCTGTGATATTAGTGCTTCGCACATGTCATCATTTTCATACGGTGAGACGCGATGTATGTGAATGTATGTTGTGTGGTCCCTCCACCAGGAGGCTATCCCGTCGATGTTTGATTACTGGACTCGTGAGAAGACTAATTCTCCGAGGCTCAGGAAAGGCACCACTCAAATTCTCTCTGGTTGAAAGACCGGATTAACTTCCCGTCAAGTAGATTGCGATGATTTGGGAACTTTCATGCCAAAAAGCCGCGAGAGTAACCTAAGATAGGTCAGCCTCTGATAAACCCAAAGCGTAGGAAAGTCTCTTCATGCTCTCATTTTAATTACTTGTAAACACAATTACTTGTAATTTCATTCCATATCTATCTCCATATAATGAGAAATATGAAGAAGTGTGTACACATACATATTTTAATTAACATGCTACAAATAGCTGACATCCATTTTACAGGATAAAAATTCCTAAAATTGACACATCACATAGCATGTTATTATATACATCCCCTAAAGACTAAACTATGCAAGTCTTTCGCAGGGAATCAATCGGACCTACTACCCATTCAAAGTCCAAAAAGGCAACAGGCCTGCAGTCAATCATGTCGTCATCCGACCAGACTGAACTTAATCCAGTTTCTCGCAAAGAATTCAACGGATTAAGCAAACAAATTACAGATTTGGCTATTCTACTCAAAGAATTACACCAGTCTACACAGGGTCGGAAAATACCCGTATATGCTGAATCCTCCACACAAGGGGAAATCCCAATTATTACCATACCTGAACCACAGTTGGATACGACCAACAAAACTCTTGATGTTGTCCATCCCACTGAAGATCCAGACACTGGTGACATCAAAAAAAAAGTCCTCCAAATGGAAGAGACCCTTCGTACTATAAAAGGAATTGGAACACACGGGAGTGTTTTATATGTTGATCTGTGTATTTTTCCTGGTGTTCATTATCTAGAAAAATTTAAAACTCCTGACTTTGAAAATTATGATGGGTTAGGAGATCCTTACACGCATTTAAAGGTGTTTATTGGAGAACTTGGATCTTATTCCGAGGACGAAATGCTCAGAATGCAATTTTTCCAAAAGAGTCTAACTGGAGAAGCCCGTTCGTGGTACACAAGATTAGACAACTCCAAAATCCATAGCTGGGAAGAGTTAGCACGTGCTTTCCTCACTCAATACAGCTTTCAAACTAATATAGCTCCTGATCGGTATCAAATTCCCAAGATCAAGAAACAGTCTAACGAGTCTTTCAGAGAGTATTCTCAAAGGTGGAGACGCCTGGCTGCCCAAGTTAGTCCTTCCATGACAGAATCAGAAATGGTCATGACTTTCATAGACATACAAGAAGCTCCCTTCTATGAGAGAGTTTTAGCAGGCATCGGCAAACCATTTTCTGAAATAGTCAATGCTGAGATGGGATTGAAGTCAGGAAAGATTCAAGACCTAGCTGCACTCAAAGCTGTTGTGGATCACAACCAATCTGGAAATTATGGGAACAACCCCCGAAGGATCCATAAAAAGAAAGAATAAGATGTTTCCCTGATACTACAGGGTCAAAAAGGCAATCAGAACATGCCTATTCAAAGGAGAAACTACACTCCCTTTTCAGCACAGTCTGTAAACCCTCCAATACCAAAAGGTGGAGAAGTCAAACTCCCTCGAGTGTTTACACCCTTAGGGGATACCCTTGAGAACATCTTAAATCTTCTGACAACATAGAAGAAAATTACATATCTTCTTCCACCAGCCAGCCCTAATGGACGGGGTTTCAATGCTGCTAGGAAATGTGCTTATCATGTCGGGGCACCTGGACATGATACTCAGGATTGTTGAGCCTTGAAACACAAGATCCAGGACCTGATAGACAACGGAGAGATCGTGGTCACCAAACCAGATCAACCTCACGTACAAGACAACCCTCTTCCTCAACACAAAGAAGAAGAGGTCAACATGATTAATTGGAGCAATGGACAGAGTTCCAACTTCAGCTATGATTCTTCCCAGACCATCAAAGATGGTGATGACAGATGGGATTATGCTAAGTTCCAGTTCATAATAGAACGAAAGATGAAAGCTCTCTGCAAACAAATTGAACAATTGGCGGAACTGGTGACTTATCAGCATCAAGTGACACGTCAATTAATCAGCCAGGAGCATGCCAGTCTCCTACCTCTTGTCATGAATATTCCCTCGTCACTTTTAGAAAATGAAATGCTGGAAGACAAAGTTACGAAGAGAGCAAATTCCAAAGTCCGTCGGGATTTCGCCAATAAAAGGGAATTCACCTATCCGGGCCAACCTATGGAGGAAATCCTTCATATGTTAATCAATGAAGAAAGGATCAGTTCCCTTCTACCTCCAATCAACCCCCATTCAGAGCGATACAACTCTGATGGAGTATGTCAATATCACTCCCAGTCTCGTGGTCACAGCACAGAAGAATGCTAGGCACTCTGCCACCTTATTCAAAATCTAATCGACAATGGTGTCCTGCGCCTAGCAGACGACGATATTGTGTTACGTGCAAGTGAAGATGTAGGCCCTACTGAGTGGAAGAGTGTGGTAGCAGTTATATCCACTAAAACTGATGGGATTATCAAATCACTCACAACGCCAATAATTCGACTCAAGGGAATCAACAATCCTTTGAAAGTGGCCGCTCCCGAGCCAATTAACTTGCCGTGCAGAGCACAATATCCTATTGTTAGCTTGCGCATAGTTCCATGGAATTATGGAGAAGGTGACGGATCCACCTCACATACAACTGCTACAGTGTCGAAGGAAAATCCACTGTATCTTCCCCAACGGGTGATGAAGCCTACCACCAAATCAAAGGGGAAAATACATACGGAGAAGATTGAAGAATTCCTCTGCACTGTGGGTCATAATGAAGTTACGGTGGTTTTAAGCTTGAAAGAAGCTCCATAACAAATATCAATTTTGGACTTGGTCTTAACTTCCGAGAATCACCGGAAGGTCTTGTTAAGGGTTTTAGAAGAAGCCTATTTACCGATATCAGTGGATACTGAAAAGTTTCAACATCTGGTTGATCACATTTTCAACAACAATGTGATATCCTTCACTGATGATGACATACCGCCCGAAGGGACCGGTCATTGCAAGTCGTTGCACATTGCGGTCTTATCCTCCGGATATATGGTAGAGGGAGTCTTAATAGATGGAGGTTCCTCTCTGAATATCTACCCATATGTAACCTTGGTGAAGATGAACATCAATCTCAACCGAATTTGGAGTAGCCATACTATCATCAAAGCTTTTGATGGAGCCCGACGAAATTCAGTCGGAGTAATTGAGCTGCCAATAGAAATTGGTCCTCACACATTCTGCGTATCTTTCCATGTGTTCAAGATAGATTCGGGATACAACCTGCTCTTGGGACGACCATGGATTCACATGGTTGGGGAAGTCCCCTCCACTCTTCATCAACAGTTGAAATACATTATCAACAATAGCCTGGTCACAGTCAACGCTGAACTGGAGATTCCTCAACACAGAGACATGTCATTCATCAATGCCAATGCCGATGTGGAACCAGTCAGTTTTCATGCTTTGGAAATAAGCAACACCCAATACCATGCAATTGGAGCACCATTGCTCGAACCCAAGATTTCTGTCGAGGAAATGTTGGTCACTTAAGAAATGATGTATTTGGGTCATAAGCCGGGACAAGGATTGGGTAAAGATTGTCAGGGTATCAAGTACCCAATTAACTTAACTAGACAAGCTGGAACAGCTGGGTTAGGCTATTCTGCCAGTTCTAGTCACAGGAATCCTCATAAACATCAGCAGATTCCTTCAGCTTCAACCATGTGGCGTTTATCTTTACCTTCAAACTCTGAGTCCGCACAACCTCCCGTAAAGGTGCCAGCCAATGTAATGGCTATGTTATGTCCCAAGCCGGTACCAGTGAAAAGAAAAAAAAATTTGTTCCAAATCCCGCAGTGGAAGAAGAGGAACGAAGAATCAAGCAAGACGTCATTCGAATGATGTCCGATATACGCATCATCGTTCATGATGAACAAACCAACAAATACACCCCAGACGATGATTGCCCTGATGTAATGGCCATCATTCGGGATATGGAGGATGATGTCAATCCCTCCATCACTGCGGTCCACCCATACTTTGTTCTTGCTAATTGGAACAGCATTCCTTGCATTGGTCGTCAAGGGTAAAGCGGGCAGAAACTCTTTCTGCCCTGTAGATATAATAACTGCTTACTTTTCTGTACAGTATTAGAAGTTTATTTTGCCAGTATATGCTAACACTGTGTATGATCAATGCATTTCATATATACTAAGTGAAAGTATATTTTGTTTCAGGACTCTGAATTTAGATGTGTCTGTACTTGTTGATATGGTGCCTCTTCTCCACAAGGATTGTACCTTTGATATAGAGATGAATTCAGTCTTGATGGATATACAAGATGACATTGAGGTGCCTCCAGAAATTTAAGAATGGGTCAAAGACAAGCCCAAACCTAACCTTGATCAAACCACTTCTTTCAATCTCGGAACCTTAAAAAGCCCTAAGTTAATCCAGATTGGTTCAGACCTTACCCCAAACCAACGGAATGACATGGTTACGCTATTAAACCAATTCCAGGATGTGTTTGCATGGTCTCATGAAGACATGGTGGGTTTGTCCACTGACATTGTCCTTCATCGCCTTCCCATTAAAGAGGGATTTAAGCCAGTCAAGCAAAAGCTCAGGCGATTGAAACCTGAATGGAGTTTAAAGGTGAAAGAAGAAATTATGAAACAATTTCAAGCTGGCATCATAATGGTGTCTAAATATTCTGAGTGGATATCCAACATTGTGCACGTGCCTAAACCTGGAGGGAAGGTACGAGTTTGTGTGGATTATCGGGACTTGAACAAAGTTTGCTTAAAAGATAGTTTTCCCGTGCCATTTATCCACACTCTCATTGAAAATACTGCTCAATACGACATGTACTCCTTTGCTGATTGCTTTGCGGGGTATCATCAGATTATGGTTGCCGAGGAAGATCATGAGAAAACTACTTTCATCACTCCTTGGGGAACTTTCTGCTATAGACGGTTGTCATTCGGCCTCATCAATGTTGGAGCTACCTATCAACGCGCTATGATGGCTCTTTTCCACGACTTAATGCACAAAGAGATCTAGATCTACGTGGATGACATCATTGTCAAGTCCCGGAAGGAGGACGACCATATAGACCATCTCAGAAAGTTGTTCAACAGGTTACGTAAGTACAACTTGAAGTTGAATCCAGCTAAATCCGCATTTGGCGTTAAATCAGGCAAGTTGCTAGGATTTCTAGTCAGCCACAAAGGAATTGAGCTGGATCCTGCCAAAATCCAAGCCATCACGAAAATACCTATTCCTCAGACAGAGAAGGAAATATGGGGATTTTTGGGAAGAATCAACTTCATTAGCAGGTTTATCACCCAACTCACAGCAACCTGTGAGCCAATCTTCAAGCTATTAAGGAACAACTCCTCCATGAAATGGAATGATGAGTGTCAGAAGGCCTTCCTTATAATCAAGAAACAGCTAGTTAAAGCTCCCGTTTTGGTACCACCCAAGGATGATGTTCCCCTATTTATGCATCTGTCCATAAGTGACAATGCCATGGGCTGCATGCTGGGACAGAAGGACAATAGAGGCCAAGAACGGGCTATCTATTACCTCAGCAAAAGGTTCAGCAGCAATGAACACAAGTACACTTTGATCAAAAAGACGTCTTGTGCTTTAACATAGGCTTCCATGAGGTTATAACATTATCTCCATGGTCACACAACCCATCTCATATCCCGTGTGGATCTTCTTAAGTACCTGTTTAACAAACCTATGTTAAATTGCCGACTATCCAGATGGCAGTTGATCCTTCAATAATTTGACATTGTATATGTGACTCAAAAGTCCATCAAAGGTCAAGGAATTGCGGATCAACTGGACGCCGTACCTTCAGGGGATTTCAAACCCTTGGAAACATATTTCCCCGATGAAGGAGTAATGACAGTGCAACAACACCATCAGTATGATACGCGCCAATCATGGAAGATGTATTTTGATGGAGCTATTAATATGGAAGATTCTGGAGCTGGAGCAGTTCTAGTATCCGATACGGGGGAGCGGTATCTCGTTGCCGTCAAATTACAATTTATCAGCACCAATAATACGGCTAAGTATGAAGGCTGTCTCATGGGGCTAAAACTTTCCCGTTCAATAGGCATTAGGCGGTTAACTGTCTTTGGAGATTCGAAGTTGGTAATCAAACAATCCACTAAAATCTATCATACCAAGGAACTACATTTGTTGCCTTACCATCGGCAGGTTTTGAAGATGGCTTTGGAGTTCGAAGAAAGTACTTTACTCCATATTTCTCGCAATAGGAATGACTTTGCGGATGCATTAGCAACTTTGGCCTCCTTGATTCACATATCAGACAAGGAACACTTGCCGAGCGTCATGATTTCCCTGCACAAGGCCCCAGCCAATGATAATTACATTGGAGAAGTATCGGATGAGCTACCTCCCATCCAACATCCTTGGTATCAACATATCAAGGAATATCTACGAGATGGATCTACACTCATTGAGGCAAGCCCGACTGAGAAAAGGCGGATCCATCGACTTGCTATGAAGTTCTACCTGAGTGGAGATGCGCTCTACAAAAGAGATGCAGTACTAGGTCTCCTTAGATGTTTAGACAAAGATCAAGCCCAAAGGATTATGGATGAAATCCATGGCGGAGTCTGTGGCCCCCATATGAGTGGCCCCCTCCTTGTCAAGAAAGTCCTCAGGACAGGACATTACTGGTTATCTCTTAAAGCTGACTGCAATGACCACGTCAGGAGATGATATATATGCCAGATTCATGGGAATGCTATACACGCCCCTCCACGGGAACTCCACAATAAGAGTTCACCTTGGCCCTTCTCAATGTAGGGAATGGACGTTATTGGGCCCATTGAGCCTAAAGCCAGCAGTGGTCATCGGTTTATCTTCACCATGATCGACTACTTTTCCAAGTGGGTGGAAGAAGCCTCCTTCCCCAGGGTTACCAAAGAAGTCATCATTTCTTTCATCAGAAACAATGTCGTTTGTCGATAAGGACAACCTGAGGTGATTGTGTCAGATAATGCTAAGAACCTCAACAATAGAATAATGGAGGAATTATGCAGTAAATTCCACATCAAGCACCTCAACTCTATCATCTATCATCCAAAGATGAACGGTGTTGTTGAAGTGGCTGACAAAAACATCAAGAAGATTATGCAAAAGATGTCCGCCAACCACAAAGATTGGCCTGACCTATTGCCTCTTACTCTGTTAGCCTACAGAACCTCAATGCGCACTTCCACTGGGGCAACCCCCTACGCATTAACCTATGGGATGGAAGCATTGCTCCCCATAGAAGTTGAAATGGAATCCCTCAGAGTGTTGTGATAAGTAGGTTTTATACCTACTTATCTGGTATCTATTACTTGAATGTGTTGCTTAAACTCATGTTTCTTAGTTACTTTTCATGCATTTTGTGTTCATTTTGTAGGTTATACGTTTGGGAGCGGTGTGAGCGACTATTGGTAAGGAAAAGCAAGGAAAAAGCAATCCGGACATCGTTTATGTTTTCATGTTCGATTCATGTTATTATCTTGGAGCTTGGACTATATTTTAGATCGTTTTCTTAGCTTTCCGGAACATCTTTAATCATTCAAATCAGAGTTCGGATGAAAGAGTTATGACAAATTAATTTGGACGTTATTGGTTCTTGGACAAATTAATTCTTGAACTTGTTTTACTGAATTCTTATATCATTGTCATCATCCTCATATTTATATTTTTGTGAAAGTCATTTGTGGCCTGTAGTGCATAAATGGACTTGGTATGATTATGACCAGTGATTATTCGGTGTAATCATGACCGTAATGTTACAAATGATGTGGTAAAAGTCCCCATTGGCCCGTAGTGCATTTATGGACAATTGTTGTCATGATCATGATCATTAATGAATACACAAATATTCTTGGTCCGTAGTGCATGGATAATTGTGGTCGTGATACTAAAGAATATCCTTGGTCATAGTGCAGGGGTGATTCGATGATGTGGATTATTTATTAAGCTGAGTCCCAACGATAAAAGTGATGAAAAACCTTTTAAATCGTAAAAGATAGTATATTTTATTCTCTACTTGACTCTTTTAATGGATTTCTTGTTCCGCTATAGTTAAACTTGATGTTTGTTATATTGTATTAGTTTAACACTATTTAAGGCTAATGATAATTTATTTTGCATTATCTTAGTCATAATATTTCTTACTGAGCTAGTTGAGCTCACCCTTTCTTTCATTGTTCTGTTCAGGAAATGAGAATATAGCTGGAACGAGTCGGGGAATGGAGTGATGGTCCTAGATGATGCATTAGTAGTCCTCACTATTCTGTGAAATATTGTGATAATAATTGTAATGAGGACTCCTTTTGAATTTGTATACTCTCTAGTAGACAATATTTGTATTCAAACTCACAGTTTATGTTTTGTCGTATTGTACACGACAGTTGTATTATTAAGTTGTATTTGAATTTTGTACCATGTATCTGGCGACTCAAGATGGGTGATGTATACCTAATTTTGGGGGCATCACAACTCTTCTTTTAAGGTAAGGGATATTATTTTTGTTCAATATTCGTATGAAATAATATTTTCTTCCATACTCTGTAGTATGTAAGTAAAATTATTTCGTTTCATATTCCTAATTCTACACTTATTTTGATAAGTACTACTTCTATACTTCGTAAAATTTGAAGAATATCCTTAAAATTTGTGTTTCATCTAGTATCTTTTCACGAAAATATTTTTATGAACATTCTTGTTAAATTTTAATCTTTTCGTGTCGGGATACTATTCAGAAAGTACTATTCACGGGATACTATTCACTTAGGTACTATTCACCTGGGGTACTATTCATGACAAAAATTGATTTCTTTTCTGCCCAAATTATTTTTGATACATGAATATTATTCTTGAATTTTACTCCACAAAGCAGTATCATGTTGACAATTTGGACATTCTTGAACTCTAGATAAATTGATTTATAATTCTTTAAAATTTATCCTTACTCTCACTTAATTGAATTTTTATATCATTATCATTATCTTCATGCTTATAATGTGATGAAAGTCATCCTTGGCACGTAGTGCATAGATGGACTATTTATTGGCATGATCATGACCAGGAATTATGTATCGGTATAATCATAACATGCAATGTTACAAATGATGTGGTAAAAATCCTCATTGGCCCGTAGTGTATTGATGGACAGTTGTTGGCATGATCATGACCTATTTTGGGGGCGTCACACACACACACACACATATATATATATAACAAATATTAAGGTTCTGATTTGTTAAAATATAAAAGAAAAAAAATGATTAGAAGATAAATTATAATTTAATTTGGGTTATCTTGTAAAATTGATGTAATTGGAGGAATTAATTTCATATTCATATATATTACAATTATTAAGTAACTTATAATTGTATTATTTTTATTTTTATTGGATCGGGCGGAGGAAATTTAAAAAATATAATTGGAATAAAAATTTAGGTATTGCATTATTGATTCTAGGTACGGATTCCGTACTCCTTCAGCGATACTCTTATTAAATTTAATTTGTTCGTTTTGTTTCTCGTTTTGAAATTAGATATTGTTTCCCATAATTATTCTTCTCAAATTCATGTGATAGCTTTGTCTTGGTATTGATACTTGGAACTCGTGTTTGTACTCTTGATTTAGTGTATCATCTTTTGTATTTATTTTGATTTTTGTAGAAAGTACATGTTAATATTTTTGGAGACATTGTGTTAATTCATTTTTAGTTAACATGTACATATTAGAACCCATTTGTATTAATATTGTGTCGCATGTGTTGTGACATAGTATTTTTGTTAGAATATATCGTAGGGTATACCTGAGCTATAACCACCTATGGGGATACCACATGCATGTGCTCTTGGCACCGAGGTATGACACCTTCCGTGGCGGTGTGATCAGTCCACAGCGTCTCCGATTTGTGCTCCAGTGGGAGTTAGTCATTTGGTTTTTTGTTGTGGGAGGAGTATGGGTCGGCCCTAGTTTTCTGTTCTATTTTGCGAATTGGTGATGTTTGTGCCAAACACGCGTTACGATTTTACATGCATTGGATTCGCGGTCCAATGTGTGTGAGTTGTGTAGACACTCAAAATTTTATGTACTACTGTTACTAACATTGTAGGAGGACAGATTCATCTTTTAAGAGAGAACCCTGAAAGACGATCCAAATCCATGCCGGATACTACTAGAAGTTCAGCATCAACCCCGGATCGCAATCTGGGAATAGCAATTCCAACCTCTGATGTAACCTCGAGGCCTGCAGATCCAATACCGGAACACACACCAGAGAAGACCGATTAATCTCAGAGATAACCCCGAGGTATCCAGTCTCAGTTCCAACCATGGGAATAGCCACCAAACTTGGTGATAACCCCAAGGAATGCAGTTTCGGAAATAACCCCGGAAATGCTTGTTTCAAATACAACCAGCTTCAATCTCGGCGCTCACAACGAGATACACTGCACCAACCCGGCAATAACATCGAGAAGATAGGCACACCTCAAAGGTGACAATGCGGACCTTCAACAATTCCAGCAGTCCAATCTCAGCGAAGTCTGAGCAACGTCTGCTTTATCAGCCCAATCCAGAGATAACACCGGTGAGGGGCAACATTGTCATATCGTCAACACGATGCCACATCATGTCTCTACGCAACGATGTTCGAAAAGACTAATCAATCCAAAGTGACTATTGTGCGGGGTAACGGATGAAAGTTGAAGCTTGAAGATCGGAGGGCATCGTTCTATCTTCAATGACTTCGTACAAACTCTAATCCAATGCCATCGTACAACTCTTGTAAAGTCCCCGAACCCGGATACTTGAAACCCGAACTCGGTACTTCACGATATCATTTCTATGAGCGGAATTCTACTAATAATAATAACAAAAATATATAAACGATCATTTTACAGTACTTATTCATCAGAGTTCATCACCCAAGTACGTAACCTTTAAACATACATTACCAGTCATGTTAATAAAAAAACATATATCATAGTCTTCATAATCTTAACTATTACAAGTAATAATAACTGCAGTCAACCAGCTATCTTCCCTTTCCCTTTGTTTTTGACAGAACCTTCAGGTTGTTCGCTCTTAACTGAAAACATTTAAATTAAGCAAGGATGAGCATTTGAGTGCCCAGCAAGTATTAACAATAAATATATATATATACTGAAGGAATTTAAATGTTTTCTATATACTATTCTTCTACAACAAGGCAAAAGTTGTGAAGTAATCTATACCAATAATAACTACATAACTAGTTCAAATTTTTGAAACTACGTACAGACTATATAAAGATTTTATGTGACATAGTATGAACAGTATTTTCATTTTTGAAAAGGTTAAATAGAATATTCATCTGTAAACCGTCATAACTTACGAACACGGGGGTGATCAGCCCGTTGTGCCCTGCATTGATCAATACTACATTACAAAAATGGTGTTACCATTTACTTGATCCGCCTTAGGCGCATAAAAGTTTTCCCTGATAAGGGATGTTCATATTTGTCAGGGTTCCAAGTCAAAGGCTTTATCTTATCCAACAATAATCTATAATTTAACATACATGTATATCAAAGGGGTATCAACATGCGATTAAATACTATGATTATCCAAGTGGGGACACTTGTATAATCATTTATAGAAATTAACAAACAAAATATATATCTGAATTATCATATACTAACATGCTGATAATCAATGAGCGTATATAATATATACTTTAAAATCTGTACAGTAATAATATAACTTTGAAACATTCTTACATTTATCCAATGCATAAAGAAAATGCAAAGGTAGGGTACTTGCCTGATGCGCTGCTACAAATTCTTAACTTAATTCTACCCTTTTTATCACAACCTATCATTAAGTAAATCAATCATTCGATTAGAACATTATATCATAACACATAATACTGCATATAGCAGTCAGCACATTCCTAATCATGTTGTCACATAACTTAACGACCATTATATCACAATTAAACAATTTACCAGTCAATCCTATCAAAGTTCAGATCAATTTCTGAAACATGTCGATGTATCAACAGCCTTATCAGGTAATAATCGAATTTAAGACTCTATTCTGTATCGGAATATCTAAATAGATAATTTAAACAACAGTCACACTATTTTTCATGACCTCATAATAATTTTAAAACAATTATTACCATTTATCATAATTTTTGAAATATCAGAATCATTATAAAATGATTTAAATATCAACAATTCTATTATCATTAATATTAAAATATTAATTTATCATTATCCAAATATTAAAAGTTATGAATTACAACTTCAAATATTTTTAATTCACTTATATCCTTTTTAAATGATTTTTAAATAAATAAAACCATTTTTAAACTATTTATTTCATATAATTATTAAATAAATTTAATATCATTAATATTAAATTATTAATGAAATTATCCTTTAAATATTAAAAATTATAGTTTATAACTTTAAATATCTTTAAACACTTTATTTTCATTTAAAATGATTATTATAATATTAAAATCATTTTTAAACCAAATTATTTAATATAATAATTAAATAACTTTAATATCATTAATAATCATTAATTAATGAATTTATCCTTTAAATATTAAAAGTTACAATTTATAACTTAAAATATTCTTAAATACCTTATTATTATTAAAAATAATTTTTAAAATAATAAAATAATTTTTAATTTAATTATTTTAATTCATTTAGTAAATAACTTAATTATCATTAATATTAATTTATTAATGAAAATTATCAAATAATATTAAAAGTTATTAAAAATAACTTAAAATATTTTCTTATATCATAATAAAATTTTAAATGATTTTTCAAATATTAAAATCATTTTTAAATAATTTATTTAATATTATAATTAAATAAATTAAATACTTTTAATATTCCAAAAAAATTAAATATTTATGAAATATATTTAAAATAATTAAAAACTAATTTTCAGAATTTAAAATAATTTTTAATAATTTATTTTGTAATTTTAATAATTAAAAACTATTTTTTTCTATTTATTAAATTATTTTCAGAAAAATAATAATTTTCTGTCGCTAAATACCACCTATAGCGACAGAACCGTCGCTATAGGTGTTCTTCATGTTCTTCATACAAGCCCAGAATTTCAATGACAGAACCGAGTGGCTCTGTTTGACCGTGAATAACTCAGTGTGTGTTGTGATTCTGGACTCGATTTTGGTCAGATTATGAAGTACAATTACAAGACTATAATATACAACAACCAACATGAACAAATCACATAACGTCAACCAGATCTAATCATCCAAACTCACTGTCAGAGGCTGTTCTTCATTTTTGGGTTTCCCAGAATTGAAGAACAGACCGACTGACCACTTTTGATCGCCAGCAACTTGCTACATATTAATTGTTTTTGAAATCTAAGAGCTTTAATGTGTAGATAACATGTAGGACTACATATTCATTACATAAAATAAACAAAACATCAACACATCAATCAGTTACAAGCCGGTCAACCACTGACAGAATCTGTGTTCATGAGTTTTCTGGGTTTTCCAGAAAATCGAGAACATGAGTTTCTCTACTACTTTGACCAGCCACCATTTTCAGTATATGAAAGGTTTTAACTATATAAAAGCATGATTCTACAGTCAATACACTAGACTACAACCTAGCTTCAACAAACCAAACAAAACAACAACTACCAGCAAGATCAGAAGCCACAAACTTATTGTCAGACACTGAAACCCATTTCTGGGTTACCCAGATCTCAGCCGGTCAAGCTCGGTCAACGTGCTTTGACCTTAAATAACTTTTGATCTATAACAGATATGACTTTGATTCTTTTTGCAGATAAAAGACAACGTTGTAAACTACTAATAACAACTTAAAAACAACACAAAACATTATCGAGCAAGGATCTGTGGCCACTGACATTCATTGTCAGGCCACAGAATCAAGTTATTCCCGGATCTTGTAGATCTTCAATTCTGAGCTTCTAAATGTTATGGATCTAACATCTAGCAACCCAGATCATCACTAGATATTAAAACCAACATAATACAACACTTAAACACAAAATCTAACAACAAATTATGGACAGATTTTCTAGCTTGAGTTTTATACCTTTCTTGGTTTGATCTTGATTTTAAGCTACTGATTTGATATGGGATTTCGTGGGGCTTGATTTTTGGACTAACTTAGCACTGATTTTCGTTGGTTTTAGAGAGAGAAAGTCTAAGTGGAGTGTTGGTGAATAAAATAGCCAAATGAGCATTTTTCTCTTTCTTTAATCTTATATACTATAGCTAATGAATGATTTGCTGAGTTATTTTGTTGCCATATGTTGCTTTAAATCTTCAGCATATCAAGAGTTGGTGACCAACCCCAAATCATAGCAAGATTCACACTCCATCTTCTAGCACATGTGCAAAAAGGGCATAAAAGTCATTTTATTATTAATTTTTTATGGAACAAAAAAATAATTTGGACAAAGTATTAGGGTTTAATAACACTAGTATATTTAACCTTGCTAATTTTAGCAATTAGGGTCTATCAAATCAATTAACTAAGATTTCTAAAAACACAATTAGGGTTTTTAATAATTAAAAAAAATACAATTATAATTTAGGTCTCCAATTTAATACTCCTCAAAGTAACACATAAATTTATATCATATAACACAGATATATAACAGTATTAAATCTTATACAGGGAAACTAGGGTTTTCGAATACTATAACACAATTGATCAATTATTATCAGCTCTCGTACATGCAGTTCATATATAACACTTAGAATATTAAAATATCATAATGTTATTATTATTTTTTATCCAAAACCAAGATTAGGGTTGGTAAAAATATTATTAAGGTTTGGTCGTACTATAATAAAATTGTTCCACGCATTAACATTGCACACATAATCATACACATCTATAATACTAATAAATAAAAATATTATATTATTATTCTCATTCCCTGATAAAAACCCGAAATTAGAGTTTGGATTTTATATCTGGTTTACCTTTCATAAATAACTTAATAATCTGAACAAACTTCATTTAATAAAATAATTGTTATAAATATTCTAAAATAATTTCATAGATTATTTAAATAATAGTCAATTTTATTTTCATAGAAAATAATTGATAAAAAAAACATTTCCAATATGGAATTAATTATTATAAAATTATATTTGATAATAAACAATGATTCTAAAATAAAATCATTTACAATTTTTTATGTAATAAATATATTTCATATTTACCACATAAATACATATTCACCATATCTTGTACAAATCCTCATCCTTAATAAATAAAAAAAATTATACACAAAATTTCTTATTTATTTATATTGAAAATATCGGGTTATCACATTCACCCTCCCTTATAAGGATTCCGTCCCCGGAATCACCGCTTTAAAAATCTACACATGCCGGGCACATAAGATACACAATCATCGTGAATAGATCTTGATCTTTTCTGATCGAACTGATCTTTCTGATTAAACGGAGATTTGATTTTACAAATATAACTCAATTTCCTCTTTCAAACTTTATTTATAAAATAATTTACTATATAAAAAAAATCATATATATAGGAATATATAATTGATTAGAATAATACCAGGAATTGCGTTGCTAGCTGCCACCGTGTCTTGAACCGTCATGTTGAAGACCCTTGATGTTGGCTTTGTTGGCTTGCTGGATGTTGTTGGTCCTGTGATTGCTAACGTTCCACTACCCCTGCCAGTATGCACACTACCAGTTTCTTCCCTCTTCTTCGGACATTCCTTCACCTTGTGTTCCATTGAACCGCAAACAAAACAACCACTATATTTTCTAGGATTTGGGCAATTGGGAGAGATGTGGCCCTCCTACCCGCATTTGAAACACACAGGTTTCCCCTTCAAACACACACCTGAATGGTTTTTCCCATAAGTCTTGCATTGCACTGCCTGCTTTTTCATACCCTCTTGCTTCACCTGTACGTTTTCAAAATAGTTCACTTTTCTCTTTTCGTTTCCTCCCTTACTTGCACTATTAATTTTTCCCTTCCCAGCTGCCTCAACCTTACCTTTGTTCTTCCTCTCCTTGTTATAGAGGCTCATGGACCCACTCCCTTCCTCAGCAATTATCGCCTTTTCCATAAGTGCTGCAAATGTTGGAATCTGCAACACTGCCACCTTGTTATAGAGCCTGGGTTTTAATCCTAACTCGAACCTTCTCGCCTTCCTAGCCTCTGTATCAACTTGATGCGGAGCAAATCTAGCTAACTCATTAAATTTAGCGACGTAATCCGCAACTGACATATCTCCTTGTTTCAATTCTAAAAATTTTACCTCCATCCTAGCCTGCATACTAGTAGAAAAGTAATTCTCGAAAAATAAAGTTTTAAACATTTGCCAAGCCACTACACCCTCTCCCGCTCTCGCCTGATTCGCTTCCCACCAGAAGTTCGCCTCACCCTTCATCATATAGGTGGCAAAAACCGTCTTCTGCCCCTCATCTACTCTAGCTATTACAAACGCCTTCTCAATTTCTTTAATCCAGGTTTGAGCTTCTACAGGATCAGTTGTACCTTTAAATTCTAGTGGTCCTACAACTTTAAAATCTTTGAAATTTGCTAAGTGATTACCCGACTGATTCCCTGCTGTTGTTATTCCTTGTTGCATGGTCTGAGCTATTATATTTGCAAAATGCTGTATTGGGTCTACTGGTTGTTGTCCTTCAACATTGTTGACAGATCCTTCTGCCCTTTGGTTTCGAGTTTGACGTCTTGGCGGCATTTTCTGATTAAGTAAAAACCATAAATTAACTTACATTCTACACCTTATCATACGAGTTTATACTTTTTAAACATAATTCAAACTTAGATTCATATTACTTTAATAAATAATTTACATAGCATAGCATAACTGCTTAAAACAGCATTCATCCCTTGGTGATTACAGGAATCGGGATTTATAACCTTATTAACACAAAAGTTTTAGAATATTACATCACACAGACATATTAAGCACACATATTATACTAAACACGCCTACACAATGGAATCTATAATATTTAGTTAATAAGCCATTTTTCTTGGACAATTCTTTGCCTGATGATCTTTCTTTCCACAAACAAAGCATGCCCCCCGTTCATAATCAGGACAATACTGAGGCTAAAATGCCTATAAAAACAAAGCATGCCCACACGGGTTACCTCTGGTGCACCTGCGGCTAAAATGCCTATAAATAGAGGGCTTGGGCAGCCCATTTTGCAAGAGAAAAAGGCGATGAAGCCCTGCCCAATTTGCTCTGCACTCACCCCATGCAGTGTACTTTCCCCTTCTAAACACCTGTGAGCTCATATATAGCCCTTTTGTACCTACAAAAGTAAGTGTTTACTCACTCTAAAGATATAGAAGCCTTCTTTATCAGTCAGCTGTAAGCCTTCTCACACACTTTAGAGTCTTTCTCTTCATCTTTGCACACACCCTTCTACACGTTGAGAGTCGTGTTACTTGCTTTTGCCCGGACTTCGGTCCGTGGTTTCATTTCAGTCTTTATATATATATATATATATATATATATATATATATATATATATATATATACATATATATATATATATTGACTAACATTATCGAGTTATACCTCGATTGAGCCTATACTTCGGTATGGAGCTTTTATTTACTTTAATACATATATATATATATATATATATATATATATATAAATAAAAGTGTGTATATATATATATATATATATATATATATATATATACTTATAAATATTAACTGTGTGTCGGACTTTGTTCGATGAGCCTAGACTTTGGTCTGGTGTGTTTACTCGCTTTAATATATATATATATATATATATATATATATATATATATATATATATATATATATATATGAACTGTGGTCGAACTCTATTCGATGAGCCTGGATTTTATATCCGGTGCATTTATTCACTTTTATATATATATATATATATATATATATATATATATATATATATATATATATATATATATATACGATCCGGGTCAAGTGCATACCCCTTATCTTACTCACCCGTGCTCACCCCCTTTTAGGCGACGTTTTCGGTCATACAATCGTCGCCTATACTTTTAGCGACGCTATATGTTGTCCGTCGCTAAAAGTATAGGCGACGGTTATATGACCGAAACCGTCGCCTAAAGGGGGGGTGAGCACGGGTGAGTAAGATAAGGGGTATGCACTTGATCCTTGTTATATATATATATATATATATATATACATTCTGTCCCACCTGGAGTTTACTTCATGGTGGTTGATCGCTTTTACAACTTTCTTTATATTTCGTCCTGCCTGGATTTTACTTCGTGGCAGTTGACCGTATTTACAGCTTTATTTAAATTTTGTCCCGCCTGGAGTTTCCTCCGTGGCGGTTGATAGCTTTTAACAGCTTTATTTACGTTTTATCCCGCCTGGAGTTTCCTCCGTGGCGGTTGATAGCTTTTAACAATTTTATTTACATTTCTGATCCCCCATGGAGGTGCTTCGTGGTTGGTGATCCTATCTATATATATATATATTTACAGCTTTTATATATATACCTGCTTACTGCTTTCATACAAATTACGGTATCTTGTGCGCCTAAGAATCATGTGATCACAGATTCAGCCTATTGGATCTAGATTCGGTTCTCGTGATGGACATTTTCAGCTGTAAGCAGTTTGTAAATTATTCTGAGGTGTCTGAATTTCCTCATATGGTTTCCATACCCACGAGGAAGTCGGCGTCATTTTGTATATTATTTTCATACAGATGCTTCGCATTCGTAAAATAAAATCAACCAAGCCAAACACTAAATAAAATGGGAGTGTAAAAGGTCTCAATTACTATTAAGCATCAGGGTTTGAAAAACCTTTTTATAAAACATCATTGCAATATCTTGCTAAAAATTGAATTTTTGCATAAATTCAAACCCTGTGTATATAGGTGTGAACGAGGTCTCGCACTACTTCCAAATAACAGAACATTGACCCACACACACACACATTCAGATAATAGTTTCTTGAAAAGAGGCGGTAACCGTGGTAACACGGATGTCGGGGGGTGCCTAACACCTTCCCCCCGCATAATCAAGTTCCCGGACCCTAATGAATCTCGGTTTCACCGACCCTTTTAGCAGTGTCACATCACTGGGTCAATGTGCAAACCTTTTCTCGGTTGTGTTGGTACAACCATTTAAAAAACCAACTGGCGACACTTACAGTCCATCGTCGACATTACACATGTCGGACCTTTTTCACTTGTTTTTTCAAACAAATCTCACCTAAAATGAGAACACCAAAGAACAAGTAATGGAAAGGGACATCCAAAAATCCCGACGTCGACAGGTGGCGACTCTGCTGGGCATTCCAGTAAGAGAACTTAAGCCGCTATTACAATCTTTTCAAAACTGTTATCTGCTTATGTGTGGATGTTTCATTTACATTTGATGAATATGTACGAATGCATTTCCTTATTGCACTTAGTGCTTCGCACCATAACTGGTTGTGATGCTAGTGCTTCGCACCATAACTTCTTGTGATATTAGTGCTTCGCACCATATCTGCCTGTGATATTAGTGCTTCGCACATGTCATCATTTTCATACGGTGAGACGCGATGTATGTGAATGTATGTTGTGTGGTCCCTCCACCAGGAGGCTATCCCGTCGGTGTTTGATTACTGGACTCGTGAGAAGACTAATTCTCCGAGGCTCAGGAAAGGCACCACTCAAATTCGCTCTGGTTGAAAGACCGGATTAACTTCCCGTCAAGTAGATTGCGATGATTTGGGAACCTTCATGCCAAAAAGCCGCGAGAGTAACCTAAGATAGGTCAGCCTCTGATAAACCCAAAGCGGAGAAAAGTCTCTTCATGCTCTCATTTTAATTACTTGTAATTTCATTCCATATCTATCTCCATATAATGAGAAATATGAAGAAGTGTGTACACATACATATTTTAATTAACATTCTACAAATAGCTGACATCCATTTTGCAGGATAAAAATTCCTAAAATGGACACATCACATAGCATGTTATTATACATATATCCCCTAAAGACTAAACTATGCAAGTCTTTCGCAGGGAATCAATCGGACCTACTACTCATTCAAAGTCCAAAAAGGCAACAGGCCTGTAGTCAATCATGTCGTCATCCGACCAGACTGAACTTAATCCAGTTTCTCGCAAAGAATTCGACGAATTAAGAAAACAAATTACAGATTTGGCTATTCTACTCAAAGAATTACACCAGTCTACACAGGGTCGGAAAATACCCGTACATGCTGAATCCTCCACACAAGGGGAAATCCCAATTATTACCATACCTGAACCACAGTTGGATACGACCAACAAAACTCTTGATGTTGTCCATCCCACTGGAGATCCAGACACTGGTGACATCAAAAAGAAAGTCCTCCAAATGGAAGAGACCCTTCGTACTATAAAAGGAATTGGAACACACGGGAGTGTTTTATATGCTGATCTGTGTATTTTTCCTGGTGTTCATTATCTAGAAAAATTTAAAACTCCTGACTTTGAAAATTATGACGGGTTAGGAGATCCTTACATGTATTTAAAGGTGTTTATTGGAGAACTTGGATCTTATGCAGAGGACGAAAAGCTCAGAATGCAATTATTCCAAAAGAGTCTAACTGGAGAAGCCTGTTTGTGGTACACAAGATTAGACAACTCCAAAATCCATAGCTGGGAAGAGTTAGCATGTGCTTTCCTCACTCAATACAACTTTTAAACTCAGATAGCTCCTGATCGGTATCAAATTACCAAGATCAAGAAACAGTCTAACGAGTCTTTCAGAGAGTATGCTCAAAGGTGGAGACGCCTGGCTGCCCAAGTTAGTCCTTCCATGACAGAATCAGAAATGGTCATGACTTTTATAGACATACAAGAAGCTCCCTTCTATGAGAGAGTTTTAGCAGGCATCGGCAAACCATTTTCTGAAATGGTCAATGCTGAGATGGGATTGAAGTCAGGAAAGATTCAAGACCTAGCTGCACTCAAAGCTGTTGTGGATCACATCCAATCTAGAAATTATGGGAACAACCCCCGAAGGATCCATAAAAAGAAAGAATAAGATGTTTCCCTAATACTACAGGGTCAAAAAGGCAATCAGAACATGCCTATTCAAAGGAGAAACTACACTCCCTTTTCAGCACAGTCTGTAAACCCTCCAATACCAAAAGGTGGAGAAGTCAAACTCCCTCGAGTGTTTACACCCTTAGGGGATACCCTCGAGAACATTTTAAATCTTCTGACAACACAGAAGAAAATTACACATCTTCTTCCACCAACCAGCCCTAATGGACGGGGTTTCAATGCTGCTAGGAAATGTGCTCATCATGCCGGGGCACCTGGACATGATACTCAGGATTGTTGGGCCTTGAAACACAAGATCCAGGACCTGATAGACAACGGAGAGATCGTGGTCACCAAACCAGATCAACCTCACGTACAAGACAACCCTCTTCCTCAACACAAAGAAGAAGAGGTCAACATGATTAATTGGAGCAATGGACAGAGTTCCAACTTCAGTTATGATTCTTCCCAGACCATCAAAGACGGTGATGACATATGGGATTATGCTAAGTTCCAGTTCACAATAGAACGAAAGATGAAAGCTCTCTGCAAACAAATTAAACATTTGGCAGAACTGGTGACTTATCAGCATCAAGTGACACGTCAATTAATCAGCCAGGAGCATGCTAGTCTCCTACCTCTTGTCATGAATATTCCCTCATCACTTTTAGAAAATGAAATGCTGGAAGACAAAGTTACGAAGAGAGCAAATTCCAAAGCCCGCCGGGATTTCGCCAACAAAAGGGAATTCACCTATCCGGGCCAACCTATGGAGGAAATCCTTCATATGTTAATCAATGAAGGAAGGATCAGTTCCCTTCTACCTCCAATCAACCCCCGTTCAGGGCAATACAACTCTGATGGAGTATGTCGATATCACTCCCAGTCTCGTGGTCACAGCACAGAAGAATGCTAGGCACTCTGCCACCTTATTCAAAATCTAATCGACAGTGGTGTCCTGCGCCTAGCAGACGACGATATTGTGTTACGTGCAAGTGAAGATGTAGGCCCTACTGAGTGGAAGAGTGTGGTAGCAGTTATATCCACTAAAACTGATGGGATTATCAAATCACTCACAACGCCAATAATTCGACTCAAGGGAATCAACAATCCTTTGAAAGTGGCCGCTCCCGAGCCAATTAACTTGTCGTGCAGAGCACAATATCCTATTGTTAGCTTGCGCATAGTTCCATGGAATTATGGAAAAGGTGACGGATCCACCTCACATACAAGTGCTATAGTGTCGAAGGAAAATCCACTGTATCTTCCCCAACGGGTGATGAAGCCTACCACCAAATCAAAGGGGAAAATACCCATGGAGAAGATTGAAGAATTCCTCTGCACTGTGGGTCATAATGAAGTTATGGTGGTTTTAAGCTTGAAAGAAGCTCCATAACAAATATCAATTTTGGACTTGGTCTTAACTTCCGAGAATCACCGGAAGGTCTTGTTAAGGGTTTTAGAAGAAGCTTATTTACCGACATCAGTGGATACTGAAAAGTTTCAACATCTGGTTGATCACATTTTCAACAACAATGTGATATCCTTCACTGATGATGACATATTTCCCCGGGAAACATATTTCCCCGATGAAGGAGTAATGACAGTGCAACAACACCATCAGTACGATACGCGCCAATCATGGAAGATGTATTTTGATGGAGCTGTTAATATGGAAGGTTCTGGAGCTGGAGCAGTTCTAGTATCTGATACGGGGGAGCAGTATCTCGTTGCCGTCAAATTACAATTTATCAGCACCAACAATACGGCTAAGTATGAAGGCTGTTTCATGGGGCTAAAACTTTCCCGTTCAATAGGCATTAGGCGGTTAACTGTCTTTGGAGATTCGAAGTTGGTAATCAAACAATCCACTAAAATCTATCAAACCAAGGAACTACATTTGTTGCCTTACCATCGGCAGGTTTTGAAGATGGCTTTGAAGTTCAAAGAAATTTCTTTGCTCCATATTCCTCGCAATAGGAATGACTTTGCGGACGCATTAGCAACTTTGGCCTCCTTGATTCGCATATCAGACAAGGAACACTTGTTGAGCGTCATGATTTCCCTGCACAAGGCCCCAGCCTATGGGAATTACATTGGAGAAGTATCGGATGAGCTACCTCCCATCCAACATCCTTGGTATCAACATATCAAGGAATATCTACGAGATGGATCTACACTCATTGAGGCAAGTCCGACTGAGAAAAGGCAGATCCATCGACTTGCTATGAAGTTCTACCTGAGTAGAGATGCGCTCTACAAAAGAGATGCAGTACTAGGTCTCCTCAGATGTTTAGATAAAGATAAAGCCCAAAGGCTTATGGATGAAATCCATGGCGGAGTCTATGGCCCCCATATGAGTGGCCCCCTCCTTGTCAAGAAAGTCCTCAGGACAGGACATTACTGGCTATCTCTTAAAACTGACTGCAATGACCACGTCAGGAGATGCTATATGTGCCAGATTCATGGGAATGCTATACACGCCCCTCCACGGGAACTCCACAATATGAGTTCACCTTGGCCCTTCTCAATGTGGGGAATGGACGTTATTGGGCCCATTGAGCCTAAAGCCAGCAGTGGTCATCGGTTTATCTTCACCATGATCGACTACTTTACCAAGTGGGTGGAAGAAGCCTCCTTTCCCAGGGTTGCCAAAGAAGTCATCATTTCTTTCATCAGAAATAATGTCATTTCTCGATATGGACAACCTGAGGTGATTGTGTCAGACAGTGCTAAGAACCTCAACAATAGAATAATGGAGGAGGAATTATGCAGTAAATTCCACATCAAGCACCTCAACTCTATCATCTATCATCCAAAGATGAACGGTGTTGTTGAAGTGGCTAACAAAAACATCAAGAAGATTATGCAAAAGATGTCCACCAACCACAAAGATTGGCCTGACCTATTGCCTCTTACTCTGTTAGCCTACAGAACCTCAATGCGTACTTCCACTGGGGCAACCCCCTACGCATTAACCTATGGGATGGAAGCATTGCTCCCGATAGAAGTTGAAATGGAATCCCTCAGAGTGTTGTGATACGTAGGTTTTATACCTACTTATCTGGTATCTATTACTTGAATATGTTGCTTAAAATCATGTTTCTTAGTTACTTTTCATGCATTTTGTGTTCATTTTGTAGGTTATACGTTTAGGAGCGGTGTGAGCGACTATTGGTAAGGAAAAGCAAAGAAAAAGCAATCCGGACATCGTTTATGTTTTCATGTTCGATTCATGTTATTAGCTTGGAGCTTGGACTATATTTTAGAGCGTTTTCTTAGCTTTCCGTAACATCTTTAATCATTCAAATCAGAGTTCGGATGAAAGAGTTATGACATTTCTAGCAACGGACGTTGAACTTCACCGTTTTGGGTGGTCATTTGCGTAGCAGTCACTTCCAGTCCAATTTCGACCATCATGCATTTGTTATTTTTGAAATCTCAAAGAATGAAAGTTGTAGATCTCGTCTATAGCTTCGATTTGATAGGTCACGGGCCCTATAAATCCTCTCGGTTTAAAGGTTATGGTAATTTTAGCAGAGGAGGTTCCAGTAGAAAATTGAATTGGCAGATTGGTACCCAGCCGGGGCTGGACCTTTTTAGCCTTAGGATCCAGCCGGGGCTTGATGTCTAGGAGCATTAGAAGATTTCTATCCAGCGGGGGCTGGATATTTTGAAGGCAAATACCCAGCCGGGGCTGGGTATGCACGAAAAAGAGTAGATTTTGTCCGAATTTGAGTTTGAAAAGGATTGTTTCGAGTTGTTTGATTCAAGGACTTTCAAGAGGACGTAAAAACATGTACAAAGGCTTATAAAGGGAGGGGAATAACACAGATTAGAGGGGATTATTGATAGATTAGGGAGTTTTTGGAAGAATTTTATTAGATTAGATTAGAGTAAATTAGATCAAAACACTAGTTTTTAGGAGATTTTGAGATTGATGCAACTTGGAGACCATTGAAGATTCAATGTAGGAGCAAGGAGTGAGCGTCAAATCTACAGACAATAGATTCTATCTTCTTTACTTCTTCTATTTTTGTCTTTTAATGATTATTCAATTGTGGATTCTTAGTTTAAATTCAATAATCATGAACTAATTTTTTGTTTGAGATTACAATGGATCTTATTGTTTAGTTTATTTTAATATGCTTCGTTATCAATTATTATGTTCTATTGAGATGATTGTCTATTGTGATTTGGACTTAATTATTTAATTGATTGGCCATCAATTACCGTGATAATCTATATGAACTCGAGAGATGAAGTATAGATTTAGATCTAATCATGATAGCATGTGTTCAGGATTTTGTTAATAGCTTAAACTTGATGAGTGTTAAGGTAGAGATATGCTTGATATCGCATGTAATCGGATAGAGAACTTATTCTTAAACTTTCTTCAATTGTAATTCACATAGAGATATAGTGGGTTAGTTGATTAAGGTGTATAACGGATTTCTATCTTAATTGTGGATTGACGTTAATACGGTATTAGTGCATCAAGAGGTGGTTAATACTAGTCTAGTGTTCTTGATTAACAATTCAGGATAGAGAATAATTGATGAGAAGTGTGTTAACTTAAATGAAGCAATAAGTGAAGTTGCGATCTTAAATCTCCATAATCTGATTTTTAATTAGTGGTAATTAGAATTAGTTTAGTTAAATATTTTAATTTATAACATTAAATTCATTTGTTTAAATAAGATTGAGTTGGTTACGGGTTAGTACTTGGTGATTTTTATTAAATAACTCTCTGTGGGAACGATACTCAACTTATCACTTTATTACTTGTTGACCACGTATACTTGCGTGTTATGCGTAACTAGATTTTACCCAACATGTTGATAGACGCTCAACTGGATGAAGACCAATGGGTACAAGGTAGGCATCACCAATTGTCTTTAATAGACGAAAGGCGAATCGCGGCTATCTTCCGTGGTCAGTTATATCAACAAAGGATCGCCAGATCCTACAAGAAAAAAGTCCGGCTATGACAGTTTAAACAACATGACTTGGTTTTGAAGAAAATTCTTGACAACCAAGATCAAGCTAAAGGAAAATTCGCTCCTAACGGGGAAGGCCCGTTTGTTGTCAAAGAAGTATTGACAGGAGGCGCTCTCAGATTGCAAGAAATGGACGGCGATGAATTTTCACAACTCATCAACTCAGACGCCGTGAAATGGTACTATGTCTGAAGTAATTCGTAAACACCCTAGTGCATAATTATCAGGTCACCAGTCATTCTGGTTCTTTAACCCTTTACCACCTACAACTTTCCTACACTTTGCCCCTCAGGGAAACATACATTTTAAGCCAGCAGCCTGGTTTTCTCCTTTGAGTTCCTACAACTTAGGTCATCCCACCGTGGATTGTTCCTCTTGTGTTTGCAGTTTGGCTACCCATACATGGGATCAAACTTCTCATACCTACAGTTTATCCTCAACCTAGGATTAAACTTTCTCCTCCCCGCACTCTGACCTGTACATGGGATTACGCTTTTCTTCTAGCCCTGAGGGGCGAACTACGTCGACCTGATCTCCTCTTCAATAGGAGTACGTAGGAAGCCATGTCACATGGCCTGGTCGCAATAAAACAAAAATAACAAAAACATTTCTACCCTTACAAAAACAAAAATAACCAAAAACATTCCTACACCATGTCAGCCAGATACAGCGTTGAACCTCTTACACCAGGTTCGAACTACGCAGACCTGATTTCCTCTTCAATAGGAGTACGTAGGCATCCATTCATGGTGCGGTCTCACCCCCCTACCAAAACACAAACCCTTGTCAACTGGTACTGGGATCATCCTTTAATACACTACATTTCATTTGGCTTCAGACCAAAGGGATGGAATTACCTGAACTCCTCCCAAATAGGAGATTCGCCGACCATCTAAGTTGCAGTCATACCTTAAAGAGCAACACCAATCCATAAGAGATGGAATTAACTAAGCTTCTCCTAAATAGAAGTATTGGCGACCATCTGTGGTACGGTCAATCTCAGAGAGGAAAGCCACACTACTCTCCACATTTCTGCCCAGAAACCAGTTCCAAGACACCAAAGATGGTAGGGATACATATTGATCGATGATCCATTTTGAACAATCCAGAGATAACTCAATGTCCATCCACCTAGGCGGAATTTAGAATACATCAAGACCACAAGCCCTAAAGCAGCAAATAAAATATCAAGCAAATAGCAAGGCATACCTAAAAGGGAAGTGATCCAAAAATATATTTTTCGGTCATATATAATGTTGTTTGATATATATACAATGTAAACTGTACATAACAAAATGGCTAAGCTAGTCTGTGCAGGTAAATACAAGCTCATCTACAAGTCAGGATATATGCGAGCTAACAAGCCCAACATGGCGTCCCTCTCAGAAGACGGAGGCGAAGCTATTGTCTCCTGTACGAGAATATCCACACGACCCAAAAGATTTGTAGCCATCTGCATGGTGACCATATGATCATCAATATATGTGCTCATCTCTACGATCGTGCCAGTTGTAAGGGACCTCACTACAGTACTATCTGTGACGGCTGTATCCCGAGGAGATATAGCACTATCCCATTCAACTATCACTGCATCTCTGGCTAATATAGCCTCATCCCGCTCAACAACAGCGGCATCTATGCGATCTAATGCCTAGTCTCTCTCTAATAGAGCTGCGTCTCTCCCATCAAGGGTAGTCAACATCATAGATCGAGCCTGATCTCTCTCAAAGGTCATCAGATGAAAACTATGCTCTAAGTACTGTGCCGAGTGCTGAATCACAAAAGTACTGGTACTAGGGGAATCCAAAAGAAATGCTGGCAACCCAACAGCGGGATCCTCCTCGATGTAGGTATCAATGTCCTCACTGGGCTTTGCATCGTCTGACTCACTATCCAGTACTACAGATACTGTTGCAGCCAATAAAATCCCTGTCTCCATCCATGCGGAAAACTCTGCAGAATAACCAGGATGACTGACAGAAAAAGAAGCTATCTCACGTTGATCCCAACAAGCATACACAGGGGATCGGTCCTCTGCTGAGAGATATCGAGAAGCTGAACGCTGACCTATCGCCCCATCAAAAGGATAGAAATCCTGGAACTAGTCAAACTGCGACATCACGGCCAGTGGGTGATAAGTAGTCACTCCCCTCAATCCAGCCAGAGGGAGGAAATCCATGCCTGGAGTATGAGTAATGAAGCTGTATAGTGAGCAAAACCCCAAGCACGGGAATATGCTGAATGGATCTCTAATATCTGCCAAAAATACGGACCAAAACAGAGCATCTGTACACTCCGATGGCTGAAAGGAGTATGACATGGCCACATCATGTGAGAAGCAATACCCATGCCGTCTATGGGTACCAACTGGTCTCAAGTGTGATATAAACCACACATACAACATGACCGAACTCCCAGTAAACACTCCTGTAGGATACGTGCAACAATAAGATGCCGACCGCAAGGTCTCTGCTACAATCATAGGTATAATGGTGCGCCCTCTCTAAGAGCTCTCACAGCCATAATGACACCAATGTCTATCTCGTCCGTATATCGTGGCATATAGACATACGACAATACGCATATCAACAGTACATCAACCATGGCCAAACGCCAATGGTCCTCTAGTGCGGTGAAATCCCTGGAATGTCGTGAGTAGCTATCCTCTGAGCCAAATATGTCGTACAAAAAATATTAGGATATCACATGGCTAGAGGTCAGCTCGTCCTGCACTACTCTGCGCCAGAATCCTGTGAGAGTCATGAATCGTCTACTCATGTCTCCCAGAGCCAAATACACGTAAGGTCTGTCTAAAGGCAGCATCGTCAACTGTGTATACTCCTCCAGGGTAAGAGTCAACTCATAGGTACCGAATCAGAATACCTGCCTATCTGGTAGCCAATGCTCTAGCATCTCGTCTACAAACCCTGTAGGAACCTAAAAAGGAAATAAAGTCATGGTATGCTACAACAACTGATCTACGGTCACCCTATCTGGTGGTGACATGCTATCGTACCACGATCGCATACCCAATGCCACCAATGATGGTGGGGTATGATCTATACGGCTAACTGTCGAAGAAGACATCTGTACGGGCCGTGTCATAAGACCATCCAGGGGTCAATGCCAAATATCTCTGGACATACATACATATGCATAACATGATACATGCATAACAGATAATGGATGGCAATATGATATAGGGAATGAAAAAATGGTGTATACATTCCTAAGTATATCATCATCTAATGCATCAGCTCTGTACAGCTACAAATACAGGGAAATGGGGCACAGCCACCTAATATTTAACAGAGGCCTATCAAAAGATATAACGAGAATATACATCAGAAGAAAACCAGGGTCTCGATGTCTACATTCTCAATCCTTTCCACCTGATGTAACTCCTCCTGAGTCGCTGGATCTCTATCAACAGGGATGTCAGGCCTATAAAGAGGAGGATCTGCTCTGGCAAAACCGAATGGGTCGTCTGAGGGGTCAACGTCTGAGCTGGAAGGAACAAATGACTCCGCCTCTGCTGGATCTCTGCCCAAATGCCGGATAAATATGTGTGCCTGATCCAACTAGCGGGTCAGGCTATCAATCTAGGTTATATGAGTCGGAGCTCAGACACAAGCTACCCGATCTGTCATCATCAAAGATATTGGAACCATATCCCCCATGAACTGTGTGGCGTGGCACTGGGCTCCAATACTGCGAGGGGACCACCACCGCTGGAACGTCTCCTGAGTACATGGACCCTCTGATAATGCAAAGCCATCAACCCCCAACAATGGGATATCAGTGATGGGTGACTATGATACGGGCTAATGACGCCTGGCAGGAGGCAAGATCGGTACACGGATCTCCCCTGTAGTGCTCCTAATAGCACGCTCTCCTAAATAGAGCTTCCAGCCTCCATCAGTGAAGAGAGGAACTCTCCTGGTAGAAATAAAATACTCGACTCCGGTCGGATGTCCATCCTCAAAGCCGATGATCAAATGCTCCCCTGAATAGGGAATCCATGTAATGGTACCCGCCGTCAGCAACTCCAGCTGCATACGGCAGTGAGTGAATCCCTCAGCTACAGGGACCTCCGGTAAAATAGAATGGTGCCATCGTCGTCCTCGTGGATAGGTATCTAAACCTAACACACTCACAGGTCGTAAACATCGGAGCCTCTCATAGGCCCAAAACTTCCAACACAATGGCAAAACATCTGCTATCAGTAAACACTCTCAAACCTATGAATGGGAAAAGACAAGAGAAATACTCACCAGCAAAAATGGGTAAAATCCTAGCCAAGCCTCAGTCAAACCCTGTGAGCGCATGCGCATGCCCCGGAGGAAATAGGCGAAGGTGTAAGAGCCCCAATCATACTCTCATATACGGTCCACATCACGTGTGGTGCTGATCAAAGTGAAGGATACCGTAGAAGAGTTATCTGCTATGAAACAACCTCGAATGATCATCAGGAATAATCGCCGTAGAACGCGATCCCTGATCCTGACATCATCAGACATGGGCTCACTCAAAAGCCCACTCATAGCATCTACGTTCAAAGCACCTGAACGCACAGTCCTGCCTTTGAGCGCCTCCGCCGGAACTCCTAATAAGGATCTGACGGCTGTAGGGGTAATATTCGCCATGCAAGGCACTGGCTTCCCTCCAAACTCCATACCTGTGATAAATTACCAGTCCATAGGCGTCATCATCACCTCGCAATCCAGTAGATGGAGTGACTGAGTCTGATCAAACCATCGCTCAGACAATGCCCTGAGATAACCCTAGGGACAGCGATGGGGAAGGATGGAGAAGAATGCCCCTAATCCCCACTCATGCACTACCACTCTGTAGTTAGGATGAAGCGCCTGGTACATGGAGTGAATGCTAAACCAGTTCCCTCGAGGCTTTGTAAAACCAGGAACCTGCATGAAATACAGATCAACATCAGAACCCTTTAATCCTCATCAATAAGAAAGAAGGAAGATCAAAGTCTAACACCATACCTCGTTAGCATGCAAGTTCATCGACGGATGTTTGCTCAAATCACCTAGCAACTCTGGGTTTGCCACCTGAATGCTCAGAAGCTCCCTACGAGGGACATGTGCAGAAGAAGCGGGATCCTACATCAGAATATCCGCCTCCTCGTCCTCAACATCTGGCACATCTACCCGGACAGGACGAATCACGGCCTCCACCAACCGACGAGGCTGTCTAATAGAACGGGGATGAGGCACTTCAGAAGCCCTCCGCCGTACGCCAGAAATGGTCCTATAGAAACTTCTCGGCTAATCCAGATCCATAATAGCTGGACAACAAGTCTCCAAATCACCTCAGAAAGGGTGTGGTATTTCCTTACCTGGAGCTTTCCAAAATACATGTATGACTATATGCATGCATGCATTTACTTTAACATATTATAGAGTTAAAATGCATGACTACCCAATGCCTACATTTGGAAAAATTTTGCCATAGTCCCCTTTGAAAATAGGACTATCCACATGCACATAGGCATGTCTAGGTGGCCATTCATTAGCACACCTGCCCCAAAGTCATATACATAATATATGCATTAAAAATCAAAATCATCATGCATAAGGCCAACCTCAATGCTAGGAGTACTTTGCATTTCTACCTTTTGCTCAATGGACCTCAAATAGGACAAAAATTAGCAGAAAAGGTGCCAATTTGACAGTCTCAAAAGTCAAAATTTTTTACATCATTATGTTCAGCATGGTTTAATATTAACATTTACTATGTTGAATATTTTTTATCAAGTCATTTGTGCATACATAATCACTACTATGTGTTTAGATGCATTTCGTGCAATAACTCACAATCCAACGGATAGAAACTGGAAAAAATACATGCATACGTTACCAGGATAGTGTAGAACACTTGTACGGTAACAGAATTTGCAAAAAGTATCCCAAACTCAGCAGATCTGAAGATGGATCACAGTTTTCTCTTTGCAAAGCAAGTTGAAAGTGACTTGTGAGACCAATCTGCTGGAATTTATCATCCACGATTGGCCGCAGGCCCACCTGCGGCTGTAGCAGGTGCACCTGCGGCACCTCTATGTGGGTCCCACCCCTCTGGCTCGGTCCAGTTCGAGTTGCAAAGGAGTTCTCACGGACTAAAAAGGTCAAATCGAGAATAAAAACGCCACGCGATTGAGCAAAACAACATACAATCCTGGTTTTCTCATATGAGACTTTGAATCTGTACATCGCCCATTGGTAGTAGCCCGAACACTAGGTATACCCTGCCAATGATCTCATTTATCACAAATCACATTCGACAATACCTCGTACAAGTCTGGTGCTGCCAACTCCAGGTCGTTACCCTAAATGAGTCCCCGACGGGGGTTACAACGTATGTCCCCGATGGGGGTTACAACGTAGATCCCCGGTGGGGGTTACAACACGTTCATCTGTTAATATATCTATCAATGAAGGTCAGGCAGCCTTGACGTTATTTCAATCGATGGTAAGTAAACCCATCAAAGCATTGAGAACTGTTCGATAGTTGCGTACGTACTCATGCGTCCCCAGTAAATCCCCGGCCGGGGTTACAACGTATATCTCTGGCGGGAGTAACAACGCATGCTCAGCCGTTGACACACATATCAATGAAGGTCAAGCAACCTTGACGTCATTTCAGCCGATAGTGTTTAAACCTATCAGAGCTCTAGAGTTATTCGAGGTTTTCATACCCAACTGCCCGTATTCCCCGGCGGGGGTCACAACGTAATGCTCCGTTGATCTACACGATAGCGAAAGTCAAGCAACCTTGACAATCTACAGAATCTCAGTCGTTGATCCACACATCAGCGAAGGTCAAGTAGCCTTGACAGTATATCCCACAGGATTTCTCAGCCGTTGGTTCATATGTCGGTGAAGTACACATCAATGAAGGTCAGGCATCCCTGACAGCATATGCTGTTGGCAGTAAATCCAACAGAATCTTGACATGTCCTGGCAATACCAACCTGGAAAGGTCAATGTTATCAAAGAGGATAGATGATGGAATATGTTATACACATCCTCAAACAGATCAAGCTTTATCCCCACAAATCTCTTGCACATAAGAGGTACCTCTTCGGGATCAAGTTGTTATCAAGAACGCAGGAATTTGGTGATAACTCCAACATCAACATCCTAATAGATTCGGCTTACACATCAAATTTGGTTAGCATTACCAAATCCCCAGTTGAAGCAACAGGGATCCAGCAATCATCCCCAGCGTGTTGGGCTACAACCCCGTACACATACATCATACATTTGCATCATTTTTCTACCCATGGTACCATGTTTGTCTTGTTGCGTTTAAAGTGTCTAAGATTCTTTATCCTACCCATGCATCGCCATACATG
This sequence comes from Panax japonicus, assembly GCA_020205505.1. NCBI lineage: Eukaryota > Viridiplantae > Streptophyta > Magnoliopsida > Apiales > Araliaceae > Panax > Panax japonicus. Next base: position 32,432,985 of record CM035111.1, read on the forward strand.
AGTATGATAAAGAAGGGCATCTGTAGACACTCAAAATTTTCTGTACTACTGTTACTAACATTGCAGGATGACAGATTCGTCTTTTAAGAGAGAATCCTAAAAGACGATCCAAATCCATGCCGGATACTACCGGAAGTTCAGCATCAACCCCGATTCGTAATCTGGGAGTACTTATTCCAACCTCGGATGTAACCCCGAGGCTTGCAGATCCAATACCGGAACACGCACCGAAGAAGACCGATTAATCTCGAAGATAACCCTGAGGTATCCAGTCTCAGTCCCAACCATGGGAATAGCCACCAACCTTGGTGATAACCCCAAGGAATGCAGTTTCGGCGATAACCCCAAAAATGTTTGTTTCAAATGCAACCAGCTTCAATCTCGGTGCTCACAACGAGATACACTGCACCAACACGGCAATAACATCGGGAAGACAGGCACACCTCAAAGGTGACAATGAGGACCTTCAACAATTGCAACAGTCCAATCTCAGCGAAGTCTGAGCAACGTCTGCTTTATCAGCCCAATCCGGCGATAACACCGGTGAGGGGCAACAACATCATCATCTCATCAACACGATGCCATGTCACGTCTCTATGCAACGATGTCCCACAAGACTAACCAATCCCGAGTGACTATTGTGCAGGGTAACGGATGAAAGTTGAAGCTTGAAGACCGAAGGGTATCGTCCCATCTTCAATGACTTCGTACAAACTCTAATCGCATGCCATCGTACAACTCTCAACAATGGTGGTCCGCAATAGGTCATGTATACCTCAAACGGATGCTCGAATTGCACTTATGAAAGTTCAAGTGGACATTACAGTGCCTGAGTGCACGTACTTCGAGACGACCTGACAAACTTGGGCCCGCCCGGGTTGCCTCTGGTACACCTGCGGCTCAGCCACAGGTAAAATGCCTATAAATAGAGGGCTTGGGCAGCCCATTTTGGAAGAGAAAAAGGTGAGGAAGCCCTGCCAAATTTGCTCTGCATTCACCCCATGCAGTGTACTTTCCCCTTCTAAACACCGGTGAGCTCATATATAGCCCTTTTGTACCTACAAAAGTCAGTGTTTACCCACTCTAAAGATATAAAAACCTTCTTTATCAGTCATTTGTAAGCCTTCTCACACACTTTAGAGTCTTTCTCTTCATCTTTGCACACACCCTTCTACACGTTGAGAGTCGTGTTGCTTGCTTTTGCCCGAACTTCGGTCCGTGGTTTCATTTCAGTCTATATATATATATATATATATATTGACTGACATTATCTAGTTATGCCTCGATTGAACCTAGACTTCGGTCTGGAGCGTTTATTTTCTTTTATATATTTATATATTTACATTTATATATTAACTGTGGTCGAACTTTGTTCGATGAGCCTAGACTTCGGTCTGGTGCGTTTACTCGCTTTTATATATATATATATATATATATATATATATATATATATATATATATATATATATATATATATATATATATATATATATATATTTTGTCCCACCTGGAGTTTACTTCGCGGTGGTTGATCGCTTTTACAGCTTTCTGTATATTTCGTCCTGCCTGGAGTTTACTTCGTGGCAGTTGACCGTATTTACAGCTTTATTTGCATTCTGTACCGCATGGAGTTTCCCTCGTGGCGGTTGACCGTATTTACAGCTTTATTTACGTTTTGTCCCGCCTGGAGTTTCCTCCGTGACGGTTGATAGCTTTTAACTGCTTTATTTACATTTCTGATCCCCCATAGAGGTGCTTCGTGGTTGGTGATCCTGTCTGTATATATATATATTTACAGCTTTTATATATATACCTGCTTACTGCTTTCATACAAATTGCGGTATCTTGTGCGCCTAGGAATCATGTGATTACAGATTCAGCCTATTGGATCTAGATTCAGTTCCCGTGATGGACATTTTCAGCTGTAAGCATCTTGTAAATTATTCTGAGGTGTCTAAATTTCCTCAGATGGTTTCCATACCCACGAGGAAGTCGGCATCATTTTGATTATTATTTTCATACGGATGCCTCGCATTCGTAAAATAAAATCAACCAAGCCAAACACTTAATAAAATGGGAGTGTAAAAGGTCTCAATTACTATTGAGCATCAGAGTTTGAAAAACCTTTTTATAAAACATCATTGCCATATCTTGTTAAAAATTGAATTTTTATATAAATTCAAACCCTGTGTATATAGGTGCGAACGAGGCCTCGCACTACTTCAAAATAATATCACATTGACCCACACACACACATATTCAGATAATAGTTTCTTGAAAAGAGACGGTCTCCATGGTAAAACAGATGTCGAGGGGTGCCTAACACCTTCCCCCGCATAATCAAGTCCCCGGACCCTAATGTATCTCTGTTTTACTGACCCGTTTTGCAGTGTCACATCACTGGGTCAATGTGCAAACCTTTTCTCGGTTGTGTTGGTACAACCATTTAAAAAACTAACTGACGACTCTTAACAGTCCATAGTCGATATTATACATGTCGGACCTTTTTCACTTGTTTTTTCAAACAAATCTCACCTAAAATGAGAACACCAAAGAACAAGTAACGGAAAGGGACATCCAAAAATCCCGACGTCGATAAGTTGCCTGTGTGGCATTAATTGATTTATATGTGTGGAATTATTTGACTTGCCTGTGTGGCAAGGTATATTTCTATTTTGTTTTGAGCTCGGTATGAAATAACCCCAGCCATTTGCTTCAGCCTATTATTTTGTTGTATTTGTTTTGTTCGTTACAGTTCAGTTCACTGAATTATATTAGTTATTTCAGTTCTTTATTTTGTACTCTATATCCGTACTGGGCATTTGGCTCATGCTGTGTTTTTCTTCCGGCATGTAATCAGGGGGGTCAAGGGCAAGTGTGATGAGAGCTCCCTTCTATCCAATGGTTTATATATATTTTGTTAGGCTATGATACATTGATTTATTTAGAGTTGTAATAGTTATTTCATATTGTGGTTTAAGGCAGTGTGGCATTTATTATGGATTGTCTTATGACATTTAATCATTATGAGATTATTCTTTTGTGGTTTAGAGCCTTGTTATATATTTATCAGTTTTGTTATGTTTTGAGTAACCTCTCTTTCTATTTCGGAATTGGGGTGTTACATGACACTACATCTCGGGACTGTACATCATCTTGCACGATCATATTGAAAGTTCTGGCGGTGGGTCGGTTTGGCAGCATTGGTCCAGTAAATCCAGAGTGCTACCACTATTATTTCCCTTACTTCCACCCGTTCCTGCTCCTCCTCCTACTTTCTTGGGACAATCCCTAGCCAGATGATCCCTTGACCCACAAGTAAAACAAGCCCAGTTTTTAAGGTTAAGGCAATTTGGCGCTATGTCGCCTTCCTTACCACAATTGTATCAAACCCTCTTACCCTTTATGCATACCCCAAGGTGATTCTTCCCGCAGGTAGGACAAGCCTCCACCTTTTTCTTCTAACTTCCTTGCTAATTTCTAGTAGACACATTATCATTCCACTTCCTCTTCTGATTATTACCGCCACCACTATTACTGCCATTAGTTTTGTTGTTCTCACATTCATTCTTCTTCTTCTTCTGTTCCTGATTGTACCTAGTCAGGGCATCGCTTCATCCTTCTGTAGTAATTGCCTTCGCCAAAACTCCTGTAAAAGTGTTCAATTGGAACATTGACACCTTGTTGTATAACCATGGCTTCAACCCTTGTTCAAACCTCCTTTCATTTCTCTCATCTGTATTTACTTGATAGGTTGCGAACCTAGCCAACTCGTTGAATTTTGCAGCATATTTTAGCACTGTCATGTTTCCCTACTTCAATTCTAGAAATTGAACCTCCATCTGGTTCTAAGAGCTCGTTGGGAAATATATCTCAAAGAAAATCTCCTTGAACCTAGCTCATGTGATAACACCATGTCCTCCTCTAACCTTGTTCATCTGCTACCAGTAGCTAGCCTCTGACTTCAGCATAAACATTGTAAAAGCGGTCTTCTGATCATTGTTGACCCTCACAATGTCAAATACCTTCTCCATTTCCATAATCTAGGTCTGAACTTCGACTTGATTCATGGATCCCCTAAACTCTAGCGATCCTACCACCTTGAAATCCTTGAACGAGGTAGCTTGAGCTTGCGGCTGATTCGCAAATTCTCTGGTTAACAGGTTTACCAACTGCTGCACAGGATTAGCGTTGCATTTCATTGTTATTAATGATCGTGGATCCTTCCTGAGCTTGTTGATGTGTTGGGCGTCTTCTTGGCGGCATTTTCTGTTTAAGATATACGCTTATTAGATCATTACTCAATCTCTGAAGTATTTAAGGCTTAACTTAAACAATTTAGGATTATCATTTAACACATAACAACTTGAATAAACATCGATATTTTATTCATTAATAACTTTCAAAACATAGAGAGATAGCATCACTACTATTTACATCAACTATCTCGAGATAAAGAATCTTGAGGATTAAATCATCATATTCCATTGCTTATATTCACACTGGAAATTACATTATTAACTACCATAGATATTCACATAACTCATATTGTTCCTATCACGGCCTACTAAGATGAGAACAACTTCTCTGCGCTCTTCTTCCATGATACGAAACATCGTCCTACGATCTAGCATGTACCAAGGTAAGTCCTTGAACTTGAATGGATAGTACATAACTCAGTCCTAAGCTATGTTCATCGCAGTGTGGAATGCACAATCCATCTCCCCCATCTTGGCCTTCTTTGCCTGCACCTCTTCCTCGGCTACATCTGCACGCTGGGAAGCATCCTCGTACGCATCTTCATCCCTTGCTCTCTTGGCGGACTCTTCTCTCAGATCATCCTTCATCTTCGTAATCTCTGCCATTAGCTGCTCCTTGTCACCCTCCACGTGAACTAACTTCCACTCCACATTTCCAAGACGTACATTAAGACCCCGAATTTCCTCATTTTTCTAACCTATAGTGGTCTGGCGTTCATCTGCCAGCTCCTCCAATTCTCTGACTTTATCCTGAAGCTTAATGTTTCGGTCATACACTTTTTCATACATCTGAGCTGCAATAGAGTTCGGTGGGAACTCATCTTCCTCCTCAAGGTCCTCCTTCGGATCAGTCTCAGGCTCACGCTCCTGACCCGCAACAGTGATTAATAGAGATGGCTCTCTATGTACCAACTGCTCCTGGTTGAAATGGATATCTCGGGTGTAAGACCCAAAATTTTATGAAATGAAATTATTCAAATTTCTTATAATTATTATTCTATTTAGTAAATGGTTAAATTGATAAAAGGTTAAATTTAAGGGTGATATTTGAAAATTTTACAAAGTAAGCAAGTTGTCATAAAATATTCGTTTGGTCAGAGAATATTCTTTTTTTTGGGAAATATCCGTACGACGACACAATCATTGGTGGACCCCATAACGGAATTACTGTCGAATATAGAAAGAGACAAAAATAACTTTTTTATAAAAATAACGGCAAAATGTTTACCCTTAACTGTTGAAATACCCGGTGATAAAAGTACAGTAGTACATGTGGTTGCACAGTAGCACACGATATTGTACAGTATCTTTGATTATTGATGCTTACGTGAGAAGTCACTCAGTTATACTCAATTATTGCAATAGTAGTTGATGCATAGTATCTCATATTATTGATTCAATTATTGTCACAGTATCATCTGCACACTATTTTATATTATTAAATTAATAATTGAGATGACAAAGTTATTCATATTATTATTTGTATTATTGACGATGTCTAGAAATTTCTATTGAGGAAAGGGGTTTGGTCATCTAATTGCACGCCAATAAGGAGAAGTATTTATCGAAAAGCCCCCTCTTTCCTGGGAATGATCTGATTGTTAATATTGTGAGTTATAATATTAATGATGAATAATTATTGAAAGATTAAAATGTGTTATATATATTTATTAACGATAAATGATGAGATTTAATTTAATAGTTAGTCAAGACTAATTAAATAGTTTGAACTAACTAAGAAAGAAAAAGTGTATATAAAACACAAGAAAATGAAATTAAAAATCGAATTTTAGTTCGGAGTTGAATTTGGAAATGCGGACGAGATATTTGAGTCCGGGACAATGAAATTAGTAAAAATAGACTATAACCACAAATTTTGTCAGGGTTGACTTTTTGGTCAAAAAGTCAACAATTGACTTTTGTGGGAAAAAAGTCAACCTTTGAAAATTCAAAAATGAAATTATTGATAAAAGTATTTCCATTGTTTTGAAATTATTAGTGTTAGTGGAAATCGACATTTATTTCGATAATAGTTAATTTTTGAATGTTAAATTGACCAAACGAGTAATTAATAGGATAAATGAGCAATTAATTGCTATTAGTTCACATGCAAAGAACTATTGGTTCACATGCAAGGAACTATTGGTTCACATACATGTACTATTAGGGGAGGTTATGCAAGATTGATAATACTTGAAGGACTAAATTAAAAATGGAGGCAATGATGAAGGTACTAAACTGTAATAAGTCAAGCCCCTAAATGTAAAATTATCGAAACTATATTTTTCTATAAATAAAAGCTCATTTCTTCTTTCATTCTCACCAATTCACTAAGATTCACAAGATAAACTATAGAGAGAAAGAATAATAGTATTCTGCTACTTCACTATTGCAGTATTCAGTCTTCTACTAAGGTAAGGGGTTTTATTTATGGGGTATTATTCACTCGGGATATTATTTACGGGTTACTATTCACTCAGGGTATTATTTATAGGGTACTATTCACTCGGGGTACTATTCATGAAGTACTATTCATGAATTACTATTCATGGGGCACTATTCATGAATTACTATCCACGATTCACGACAAAAATTAATTTCTTTCTTTTCAAAATTATTTTTGATACATAAATATCATTCTTGAATTTTACTCCACGTTTAGTTATCATGTTGACGATTTGGATATTCTTGAACTCTGGATAAATTAAATTATAAATTTTCAATATTTATCATTGATCTCACTTTATTGAATCCTTATATCATTGTCATCATTCTCATGTTTATATTGTGGTGAAAGTTATCTTTGGCCCGAAATACAAAGATGGACTGTTGATTATTAATTTTAAAGTATTATATCTTTACCTATAGTGCAAAGATGGACAAATGTAAGACATGATCATGACCTATAATGTTATAGACAAATGATGTGGTAAAAGTCATCTTTGACCCGTAGTGCATAGATGGATTGTTGATTGGCATGATCATGACCATTGGTTTTACAATTGAATGTCTTTGGCCATAGTGCACTGACAAACAATTGATTGGAATGATCAAGACCATTGGTTTTATAATTGAATATCTTTGGCCCGTAGTGCAAAGATAGACAATTAATTGGTATGCTCATTGTTATTACATTTGAATGTCTTTAGCCTTTGGGGTAAGGATATTGAGTGAAAGTTCTATTAAGCCTTTGTGCCAAGGAGAAATTATTGATTATTAGTTTTACAGTTGAACATCTTTGGCCCGAAGTGTAAAGATGGACTGTTGATTATTGGTTTTATAGTTGTATGTCTTTGGCTCGTAGTGAAAAGATGGACTGTTGATTTACATGATTATAAATATGAATTATAAATTTAACTATAATCTTTTATGGTTTAGGTGAAGACATGTGATGAAAGTTCTCTTCGTCTTGCGTACAAAAAAACTGTTGATGGATATTACGGGGATAAAACATTAATGATGGACTTTTAGTTTGGAAAAGATAGTAGACATTATGTTTTACTAGATATGTTGATGTAAGATTAAGTATAAAATTTTATTAAGAAAATCAAGTGAGGATTAGGAAATCCTAACCTGGAATAGTAAACCCTAATTGGGAAACCCTAATTTCAGTTCTCAGAATCCGAAACCCTAATTGGGAATATCAACACCTTAATTCGAGAGTTCAAATGCTAAGTATAAAACCCTAAGGGGTAATAATTATGGGATATATGTGAAAAGACTAATTTACCCTTCAAATTATAGGGGAAATTACTAAAATACCCTTAGTAGGGGTAAAAAGACCAAAATACCCTTGAACTTATCTTTTTACAAAAGATAAACATAAATCTTGGTGATTCATCAATATGATTTGCCATGTGTCTAAATCAATAACCTAGATGACCAAATTACCCTCAAAGTTGAATGGGAAATTACAAAAGTGAAAGTAGTATGCACACAAGCCAATCATGTTTGATGATAAAGCATATACTTTGTAACAATCTTATTCATTTATTAATAAAAAGTATTAATTTATTAAAGGCTTTTAAATTATCTACATGATGCTGTTTTATAATATGTGATAAACCCATAGTTTAAAGCAATGCTTTTAGAATAATGATGATGATCATTCTAATGAAATCTAAATTCTTAGAAAGCTTAAAACTAAAATAGTTCACAATCGTTGGATTACTAAATTGGGGATTAGTGAATCCGGATAGATTGGTACATATGTTGCTTGCTCATTGAATGAGGATGATTGATCTCATGATCATTTGTGTGGAGACACTAAAGCAAGTATGTAGGTGCTTATTAGAGAATAAGTTCACTGAACGTGACTCGCTAAAGAATACCTAATGGAGTTTTACTTGCATGTCAATAGGAATTCCTATAGTGATAGTAGTACAAGTGATCTTTGGACTTGAGATCATCATAGTATCTTGTGTATGATGAGTTATACTTTGACTTATTCCTTAAGACCCTTAGGGTATATCAAAGGGTATGCTTGGGTATAATAAGTTGTACATGGAGATAATGTATGATCAATAAAGAATCTACCACTTCTAGTAAAAGAAGAGAAATGTCCTATGTGATTCGATAAATGACAACTCAGTAGTCCTTGGCCAAGGCAGAATGAAATTAGAAAGGAGTTTCTAATTTACATTATTTGGAGTTGTGCATTTAAGAGTCGAAATACATATAATTAAATAAAATAAGACTTGACAGAAATTCCATGTCTTATATTTAATTGGGACATTGTATGGTGGAAGGATTGAATTGTACGGTAACTATTTACTCAAAGGTTCTTTTATGATTAATGTTGAAATCTATATTATCTGGAAAGTCGTTGATCGCTAGGGAGGCTTATCCCTATTGTAGAATAAATATTATTTATTTAAATAAATTATTAGTTTAATTTATTTATTTAAATAAGATTAGAATTGTTCTAATTGATTTATTCACAACCGGTTTAATATGGAGAACCTAAAGGGTCACACCATAAAAGGAAGAATAATTATTTAAGAAGTTAATGGCATAATCGTAATAATAAGTTAAGTATATTTAATTTAATCTATGGTGATAGAATAAATTAAATAGCTTAATATTTATTATTTAATATTTTGGAAATATTAAATATAAATTAATAAGAGGAGTCTTATTATTATTATTACTATTATTATTATTTAATTCCTAAAGGAGTTTGGGAATTAATTAATAAAAGTACTCTCAAATATCCTAATAGGATTAGGAGGCAAATTAATTAAAAGAGTTTAATTAATTATCTCTAATAAGATTAGGGAGCTTAATTAATTAAAAGGTTAATTAATTATTCCTAATAAGATTAGGAGCCTAATTAATTAAAAGAGTTTAATTAATTAAAATAAAACCCAATTCTTTAATTGTTAAGGATGGGTTGCCCACATCTATAAATAAGAGGAGTCTTATTATGGATGAAAGAGAGGTTGACGTATTATTAGAATACGTAATTCCAATAGTTGGGAGAGTACGCCTTTTTCTATGAGAGATAGAAAAACTAGGGTTTGGCCAAATACCCATCTTCTTGAATTCTTCTTCTTCCTTGGTGGATCACTTCTAGAGGCCAAACACTTGGGTGGCTAACGTTGATCAAAGGAAGGAACCAAACCCGGTGGATTCAAGATGAACGCGAAAAAGGATTGGAGGTGAACTTGTACCTGAGGAAGCTTGGATCTTCAAGGGTATGATTTTATTCTTTATCTTTTCGTTTAATTAATAATTGTGCATAAAGGGTGATCCGGGTTTATGGTTTGTAAAATTTTAAACTCTGATTTTACACGTTTCCGCATTATTTTTGCAATTTGATTGCGTTCATGAATATTACAAACCTAACAGTGGCATCAGAGCCAAACCTTTATGCGAATTATTAATTGTTTTAATTTGGTATGTATATTGATATGTGTTTAGAACAATTTAATTGGGCATAATTTTATTGTATAAAATTATTTAAAAAAAACCGTTATTAATTCCTGCGGAATCACGTTTTTTCATGGTCACGTGTTTCTGAATTACTTTTATTCTGCAGTAACAATCATAATATATAAGGTTTCATGATTCCTTGTTTCCTTGATTCATTCACGTGGCCCTGTGTATTATGCAAAAATATCGTTATTATGTATATTAATATAATACGTAATGAATATTTGTATTGGTGATGCAAAGGGATACACATGATGGCTAGATATTATGTAAAAGTTACATGATTCACGTGATTGAAGGCTATTCACGGAAATCAAGGAAACTAGTATTCAATATATCATTAGTATATATATGATGTATTATTAATTATTTTATAATTAAAATAAAAATTTATTTTAATCTTAAAATAAAATGTTTATTTTAATTTTAAAATAAAAGGTTTATTTTAATATTAAAATTAGATTTCATGCTAACTAATTAGAGTTGGAATTGAATTCCATGATAACTAATTGGAGTTGAAATTAGATTCTATGTTTCCTTAAATAAAAGAGTTTATTTGTGAGTAGGAAAAAGAATCAGTCTTTCCTTAAATAAAGGAGTTTATTTAGATATGAAATAAGATTTCATATTATTCAAAATAAAGGAGTTTATTTGTGAATAGGAAAGAGAATCCGTGTTTCCTTTAATAAAGTTTTTTTTAACATGGAATTGGATTCCATAATTAATTAAAATGAAGGAGTTTATTTTGATTAAAGATTTTGATTAAAATAAAATAGTTTATTTTATTCAAAATTGGATAAATTAAAATAACATAGTTTTATTTTGATTTAAATTTGAATTAAAATAGAGGAGTTTATTTTGATTCAAAAATAGATTTTATACTAACTAAATTTGCCCATTAAATGATATCAATATATATATTAAATGTTAATTATTCATAAGATGAATGTTATTTATTGATGCATATGGTGATGTGTATGATAATAAATGGGATTGATTATGGACTATTGACCAATGTGATTGGATTTTATTTTAGTTGGATGCATGAATGTATGGGTTTTATTAAAATGGGGTCTGCGTACCTCGTCTTCTCTAAATTTTTCTTAATGTAAATTCTATCTCCCTCCTATGTACTTCCCCTTGACTGCTGATCAAGGTTTCTATTTATTTTAAATAGTTTTGTAATAGAAATAGTTAGAATTAATTTTGAAGAATTGGAGATCAAGGAACAAGGAGCGCTTGAAGACCCGTTTGTAATGGAGCCCGGGTTTAAATGTAATAGTTATATTTAAATATTAAGTTTTGCACCCCTAGGGTTAGACCTTTTGGTTCACTTGGTGGCTCTAGTGAACCAAACTAGAATAAAAGTCCATAATCAATCCGGGTAGAATATAGTATTCTATATGTGCATGCTTATACTATATATATTATATATTATGCAAACATGCTTCGCATGTTCATTAATATGACGCGTATTTTATATATATATGTGCATGCGCGTTAAACAAGATGAGATAAATTAATAACAAAACCCTCAAATATTTTATATTAAGTTGTAACGTTCAAAGATATTTGGAATATCGAACGTCGCCTTCTAGCATGATAGAAACGATAGAGTATTGAATATTTAATATGAGTTTGTTGTGCACACACAAGGCGAGTATTAAATATTTAAGATGTTGTTTTTATTACATATGATATTTATAAGGAATTGAACATTACTGCTTTGTTGTGCACACACAAGGGCTGTAGTTTTCTCTTTACTTATATGAAAATGCTGGGTCTGACTTAACTTAAATCGTTTTAGTTCGGATGTGCACACACTTGACCATTATGATTTAAGAGGCAAAATACAAGGAGTTATATAGTTGATGTAATTGACAAGAGTTGTCTACCTATTTATTTATATATAGTTTGTTGTGCACACACAAGGCTATATACATTTGAAATGGGATCCTTATTCTCACTAGCAAATCTTTAATTAGATTTTGCCGAACTATATAGTGAGGGTAATATAGTTTGAAGAAAATAGTGGGAGATACCAATTTAAAACAAGACCTAAATTATTTTGGTAATTAATAAAAGAATGTATGTTAAAATGTTGTTAATTACAAATTCATTTACAGAATTTTACAATGTCTAAATTACTATCACTGCGAAACATATTAGATGTTATTTAACCGGACCGTATTAAACAGATTGGTTAAGGAATTGAGAAGAGTTCTCACGGCTGAAAAGCTTTCTTATGTCCTTAATACGCCTATCCCTGCAATGGTTGCAGACAATGCCTCTGAGGAAGATATTGCTACTTTTAGAAAGTGACTAGATGATGCATAGTTGGCTCAATGCATCATGCTCGCATCCATGAGTAACGAGCTTCAGCGTCAGTATGAAACTATGGATGCTCCTACTATACTACTGAACATCAAGAAGTTGATGGTGAGAAAAGTAGGACTAATAGATATAAGATATCTAAGGAGCTCTTCCAATCTAGAATGACCGAAGACACTACAGTACAGATAAAAGTCCTTAACATAATCAATTTGATTGATCAATTTGGACAACGGGTTTTGTCATGGATGGAGAGTTGAGCCAAGATTTGATCTTGCACTCACTCCCGGACTCCTTTCACAATTGTTGTGAATTTTTCATATAGACAAGCTAGATATCAGCCTCGCTGATTTGCTTAACATGTTGAAAAATGTTGAGAGTCACTTTCCAACCAAGAAAGACCAAGTCTTACTGGTAGGGGCCAAAGGATCTTCTGAAAAGAAGAACGATTCTAAGAAGGTAAATAAAAAGGGCAAAAACAAAGGATAATAAGAACAAAACTGATACGGATAACAAAGGAGTTTGCTTCCACTGCAATAAGCCTGGACACTGGAAAGAAACTGCGAGAAGCATCTTGCAGGGCTAACCAAAGAAGCTTAGTGAAGTTTCGGTTACAAATACAGTTTGTTCATGATTAAAATAAATTTTCCTTTAAGTCAATGTTCTACTTGGGTATTGGATACCGACTTTGGTTATCATAAATATAGATTTATGAAGGGATCAAGTAGAAGTAGAAAGCTAAACAAATATAAGTAAACCTATGTGTGGAAAATTAAGCAAAGGTTGCTGCATTAACCATAGGAACTTATAGTTTAGCAAAGCCTACGGGCAAGTCTATTAAGTCAATAAGTTGTTATTGTATTCCAGTTCTTGTTAGAAACATTATTTCTATTTTATTGTTGGACAATGAAATCTTTGATATTATATTTAAGAACAATTGTTGTTCTATTTATAATAATGTTTTGTATAGAACTGAAATATTACTTAATGGATTTTGTATACTTGACTTACGTAAAAAAAATTACTTTATAAATTGAACAAACTAGTATAAGAAAAGGAGATGATCATTCAAAGAGTTGAATTATGTATTTGTTGAAATACAAGTGTGAATTATTTGAAAGGTTCAAAGAATTCAAAAGTGAAATAAATTGACAAAGTATTAAGATTCTTTGATTGGATCAAGGAAGGAATACTTGTGCAATGAATTTCTAGATCATCTCAAATGGTTTTCTCACAATGGACGCCTCTTGATACGCAATAATTGATTGATGTATCTGAATAGAAAAATCGTACCTTGTTGGACATGGTGCGGTCCATAATGATTTTACCGACATTTCAGTATCCTTCTGGGGTCATATCCTTGAAATGGCTGCATATCTACAAAAGGTAACCTCAAAATCCGGCCCCAAGACTCCATAAAAGTTATGGACAGAGTGGATTCCTAATCTTAAGTATGTTAAGATAAGGGGTTATCCAACTTATATGAAACAGTTTCAAAGGATAAGTTTGGGACACGATTTGGCAAGTGTCAATTTGTGGGACATCCTAAAGTAAGTTTAGGGCATATGTTCTATAATCCTACTTAGCAAAAGGTGTTTGTTGCGAAACATGTTGCCTTCTAAGATAAAGGTGTTTATCATTGAAGGGGCTAGTGGGAGGATAATACATCTTGAAAAGTTCAAGAACCACAAAACACTACAAGTCAAATAAGAGGAACCTATAGATAGACCTATTGTACCACAACCGAATCGTAAATCTGGAATAATACCGAAGATACCTAGGAGGTATGGATTCATCATTGATGATGATGATGAGGTACGTATCATAGAAGATGATGATCCAGTTACATACGATAAGGTAAGAGTTGTAGATACTCAGAGAAATGGATTGAAGCAATCTTCTCAAAAATGGAACATTCATTTTGATATGATAATCAAAAGACTTTGATTTTATCAAAAACAAGAATGAACCTAGTGTGTACAAAAGGGTCAGTGGGAGCGTCGTGACATTTCTGGTATTATATGTTGATATAATACGGATAAGGAATGACATGCCAATGCTAAAATCAATAAAGATAAAGTTGTCTAAACATTCCTCCATGAATTATTTGGGAAGAGTATCTTAATTGGGATGCAAATCTATATAGATAGATTTAAAAGAATTCTCGACTTAACCCAATGAACGTATATTCATTTGATGTTAAAGTTGTTTAGCATGGCAAAATCCAAGAGATGTCTCATGTTGATGAGCCATGGAGTGTATCTCTCTTAATAGTCCCCAGAGACTCCTAAAAGAGAGATCGCATGAGTGACAATCATGTATGCAATGAAATATACGCGACCTGATGTTGATCAGTCATATTCTGGAGAAGTTCACTGTGAGATAGTGAAAAACATCTTAAAGTACTTAACCAGCACTAAGGATGTGATATAATTCATGGCGGGTCTGAATTAAAACTAGAGGGCTTAACAGACTCAAGTTTTTCAGACGAACCAAGACGACAGAAAATCCACTTTAAGGTAAATCGTTACCTTGAACGGTGGTGCAGTGAATTGGAAAGGTTCCAAACAGCAAAGAGTTGTTGGTTTAGTGATAAAGACAAGAGTATATAGCTATAAATGAAGCTGCAAGTTGATTGTTTGGATTAAAAGTTCATTACAGAACTAGGAATTGTTCCTAAGTCTCATCTTGGATCTAAACATGTGTTGTGGCACTTTCATTTGATTATAAGAATCATTGAAAGATGGGAAATCACTATAGAGATAGTGAACTCTCAAGAACAATATAACATATCCATTAACTAAAGCTTATCCAACAGCAGGATAATCGTCACTTAGAGAAGAAGGGTATAAGATAACATGGCGATTGGCTTTAGTGCAAGTGGGAGATTGAAAGTAGTATGCACACAAGCCAATCATGTTTGATGATAAAGCATATACTTTATAACAATCTTATTCATTTATTAATAAAAAGTATTAATTTATTAAAGGCTTTTAAATTATCTACATGATGCTGTTTTATAATATGTGATAAACCCATAGTTTAAAGCAATGCTTTTAGAATAATGATGATGATCATTCTAATGAAATCTAAATTCTTAGAAAGCTTAAAACTAAAATAGTTCCCAATCGTTGGATTACTAAATTGGGGATTAGTGAATCCGTATAGATTGGTACATACGTTGCTTGCTCATTGGATGAGGATGATTGATCTCATGATCATTTGTGTGGAGACACTAAAGCAAGTATGTAGGTGCTTATTAAAGAATAAGTTCACTGAACGTGACTCGCTAAGGAATACCTAATGGAGTTTTACTTGCATGTCAATAGGAATTCCTGTAGTGATAGTAGTACAAGTGATCCTTGGACTTGAGATCATCATAGTATCTTGTGTATGATGAGTTATACTTTGACTTATTCCTTAAGACCCTTAGGGTATATCAAAGGGTATGCTTGGGTATAATAAGTTGTACATGGAGATAATGTATGATCAATAAAGAATCTACCACTTCTAGTAAAAGAAGAGAAATGTCCTATGTGATTCGATAAATGACAACTCAGTAGTCCTTGGCCAAGGCAGAATGAAATTAGAAAGGAGTTTCTAATTTACATTATTTGGAGTTGTGCATTTAAGAGTCGAAATACATATAATTAAATAAAATAAGACTTGACAGAAATTTCATGTCTTATATTTAATTGGGACATTGTATGGTGGAAGGATTGAATTGTACGGTAACTATTAACTCAAATGTTCTTTTATGATTAATGTTGAAATCTATATTATCTGGAAAGTCGTTGATCGCTAGGGAGGCTTATCCCTATTGTAGAATAAATATTATTTATTTAAATAAATTATTAGTTTAATTTATTTATTTAAATAAGATTAGAATTGTTCTAATTGATTTATTCACAACCGGTTTAATATGGAGAACCTAAAGGGTCACACCATAAAAGGAAGAATAATTATTTAAGAAGTTAATGGCATAATCGTAATAATAAGTAAAGTATATTTAATTTAATCTGTGGTGATAGAATAAATTAAATAGCTTAATATTTATTATTTAATATTTTGGAAATATTAAATATAAATTAATAAGAGGAGTCTTATTATTATTATTACTATTATTATTATTTAATTTCTAAAGGAGTTTGGGAATTAATTAATAAAAGTACTCTCAAATATCCTAATAGGATTAGGAGGCAAATTAATTAAAAGAGTTTAATTATTTATATCTAATAAGATTAGGGACCTTAATTAATTAAAAGGTTAATTAATTATTCCTAATAAGATTAGGAGCCTAATTAATTAAAAGAGTTTAATTAATTAAAATAAAACCCAATTCCTTAATTGTTAAGGATGGGTTGCCCACATCTATAAATAAGAGGAGTCTTATTATGGATGAAAGAGAGGTTGACGCATTATTAGAATACGTAATTCCAATAGTTGGGAGAGTACGCCTTTTTCTATGAGAGATAGAAAAACTAGGGTTTAGCCAAATACCCATCTTCTTGAATTCTTCTTCTTCCTTGGTGGATCACCTCTAGAGGCCAAACACTTGGGTGGCTAACGTTGATCAAAGGAAGGAACCAAACCCGGTGAATTCAAGATGAACGCAAAAAGGATTGGAGGTGAACTTGTACCTGAGGAAGCTTGGATCTTCAAGGGTATGATTTTATTCTTTATCTTTTCGTTTAATTAATAATTGTGCATAAAGGGTGATCCGGGTTTATGGTTTGTAAAATTTTAAACTCTGATTTTACACGTTTCCGCATTATTTTTGCAATTTGATTGCGTTCATGAATATTACAAACCTAACAAAAAGTACCCTTAGTACATAGGAAATTACTAAAAAGCCCTTTTCTTATATCTTAAGCAAAAGATAATCTCAAATCTTGATGATTCATCAAATTGGATTTGCTATGTGCTAAAACTGAGTCACACCAGCCATAACATGCCACCTAACAACCAATGGATTCATTGAATCAAGCTTGTGATGTATTATAACCCATTTATCTCTTGCTTTAAAAATCTAAGGGTAGCTAGACTTCTTTTCTCTAACCCCACGAATTCTACACTTAAAATATATCATTTTGCAACCCCCAAGCAGTTCATAGCAACACAAGATCAGAATCAGAAAGCACAAATCAAGAATTGGTTTAAAAAGGTAAGAACACAAACCCTAATTTTAGATCTTGAAAGCTATATTAAAAGTTATGATTTAATGTTTATATATATGATATAACATGCTAATAAGTGATCTGGGTTGCTAAAACACCAATCCATAACATTTAAAAGCTTCAAACTGAAGATTTGAGAAAGCAGTTAAGAACCCTAAAATTGTGTCTGACAACCAAATGTCAGGCCTCTTAGATCCCAATCTGTTAGTTGTTTGTATTGTTTGATGTATTGTAGTTGTAGTATGTTAGGATCGTAGTGAACTAAAAGTGGAAACAGGACCATAGGATGTATAGATTGCAAGATATTGATGGTCAAAACCCATTGACCGATCACGTTTTCAAATTCTGTAAAACCCAGAACTCAAGAACAGCGTCTGACAAGAATTTCAAGAGCTCTGATCTTCACTCCGTCAGGTGTTTGGATCGTATACGTGTTATACTATTGAAGCTTGTCATGTAGACTACCAGCCCATGACCATATATCACCCATTACATCAAATAAGAGTAAGATATGATAGATTAAAAGTAGGGTCTCGAAACTGGTTACCCAAATTTCTGGGTAACCCAGAAAGTTCTTGGACATGCCGGACAGTCAGTTTTACCGTCTAGATTCTGATCTTCTAATGTTTTTATGCACCTTTAGATGTTGTATTAGTGTATTTTGACATGTATACTATATAATGGTTACCTTATAACACATATCTAATACATAGGATCCAAGCTATTAGATGTTGAAGTAGGGGGTTGACACTGATCGAGTTTCTGGGTTACCCAGAAACTCAAGATCAGGCCTTGTGGGGTAGTTTGACCATCTATAATTTGCTTATATGATACAATTAGATCACCTAATTAGTTTATGTCCATAGTACTACATCAGTACTACACCCTTGAACCATTTTCCAGATCAAGAACACACTTGGTTGGAAATTAAATCCAGTCAAACCCATCACCTGAGTATTGACTTTCGTGTTCTTCAATTGGTGAAGACACCAATAGCGACAGTCTGTCACTATAAGTGACCTTTAGCGACAGTTTGGTTTAAAATTAATAAAAATAATATTATAAATAGAAATAAATACTGAATAATTATTATAAATTAATAATTAATTCCTAAAATACATTTTAAATTATGATAAATAAGTTTTAATATTTTGACATGGAATTTCATTAATATTAAATTTATTTGAATATTAATGATAATAAAAATTAATTAATAATACTATTTAATAAATTAATGATAATAATTTATTTTAAATAATAATAAATGCAAACTAATGATTTAAAAATCATTATCAGTTAAAATAAATTATTTAAAAATAAATTTGATGATTTAATAATTATTATGAATAATTAATAATTATTTTTAATGATTGCTAAAATCATTTTTTAATTACTTAAAAATAATATTAATGATTTTAAAACCATTTTTATTAATAATAAATTAGTTAAAATTAATATTAATAATTGAGAAATGGTTCTAGGCTCTAGAAATTATTATAAATAATATTTAAAGTAATATTTAAACTTTCAAACAAAGTTTACCCGAAAAGTAATTTGATAAATTATTCAGTCAAGTTATAAAACAGTGAATAGACATCGAATACAACTCAGGCACTAGTAAATTGATTAGATATCAACTGTTATTGGTTCTAATTATTGCAATGAACATATTTAGGTTACGTAGACAAATTCAAATATTATAAATTAGTTGATCGTTAGGCAGGCAAGTTTTTCTTAACTCAAACTCGAGCTATTATTTTTCAAGCACGTTAGTGGAAAATTATTGTTGATTATTCCACATCTACGATTAATATTGAATATTCTCATTCAATGCAAGTTTTTCTACACTTTGTGCAAACCTCATATTTCAAATGCTAGCTTCATTTAAATTATTTTATTAAATGAAAATTTTTATATTTATTAGTTATGATCTGGTGATATACAGTGTATATGGTTTATGTTATTCAAAGGTGATGATTTCTTGTTCAAACATAACCAAGTCATATGAGTTATTATTATGGAAAAATGTGTTTGATTTGATATCAAAGTATAGTTTATGAGAAACCAATTTTGTTTGGTACCGATATATATACTGACACTATTAGAACCGGCAGTCATGGACTGCCGGTGGGCAATTATGGTTGTCCTTGGCAGTAGTTAGTTGTCACCGACATTTATAGCAATGATCGGATAATATTTAGAGGATGATATGCATACTCTTAGTTGTTTGGTTGAGCGGATTAACCTAGATTTCTAAGTCTACATGAATGACAGAAATTCGATATGGGCAGGGTTTGTCTGACAAACGTCAGTATATACATGTGACATAACTCTGAACTTTATGTTCATCCAATCAAGATTTAATGTGTGTGAAACAACTCTGAATAGTATGTTCGTTTAATATATATACAGCTTTAGTATATGTATAACTTCATTTATTGTTCAAAACTTGCTGACCTTTCTGTAGCTCATCCTTGCAAATATTTTCTTCATTTGCAGATAGAAGGAATATATTCTAGCAGTTCTGATATTGTGGATAAAAACGCTTAATACATGGATATCTATTGAAAACTATAATGTAATAGTAACAATCTTTCGAATCAATGTAACGGTATATTATTAATTTGTTTAATGTATTATTAGTTTGCAGTATTTAATTATCATTCTAATGAAATTAGAAAAGAGTACAGTATCTATATGAACTATATATCTGAATGATAGTGTTAACAGACATTGGGCTTCTCTGATGCACTGAGGTAGCACTTCACTCAGTTCCAAGAACCCTACCATTAATACTATGGAGATCAGATAGATAAGAATTATATATATGGAAGAAATGTCTAAACCTGTACATCCATGCGAGGGTACTCAATTACAATAATTGTTCTGACGAGAAATGCTATTTACTATGAGTACTGTGAATCTTGGATTTATAGGAGTTATTATCTTATAAAATATTTACGTGAGCACCAAATTGACTACAGTGAAAGTAGAGAATTTGGGGGCGTCACATAAATCTTCTCGTGTTCCTTTGAAGACTTGAAATATTTGTTGTTGTATCTTATACGGTAGTGTAATAATTTGGGTGTATATATTGTCATATTATATTCAGTACAATATGTGTATTGAAACTCACAGCTTATGTGTTGTCATATTTTGCACGACAGTTGTATAAATGAAGTTTGTATTTAAATTCTGTACCGTGTATCTGGCGACTCAGAATGGGTTATGTATACCTATTTTGGGGGCGTCACATCTGGGCTCCTCCTCTCTAGGCACTCGGGGTTCCTCCTCCCCAGCCCGACTAGATCCTCCAACATCCGACATCCTGACAACATAGTTTTAAGTTTTAGTTACTAATTGATACTCACGAGCACATAAGTATATCACATAAGCACATAAAGTCTTTTATTATCCTCAATGAATTAAGGAATTCATTTCTTAGAACTCGATAAGAGTTTATCACCACTATATTTTCAATCTCCTATAAGGCTACAACCTAAGGTTTTTCCACCACATAAGGTTCATAACCTACAGCTTTGATATAAACCTATGACATCCAAATCCAGGTACTTGAATTTCCTACATATTTGGTGTTTACTCACCAAAATAAATAACATTTATCTACCCATAGTAAAGATAACAATAAAATTTAAATAAAAATCCTCTCAATAAAGGGTTACAACAACTTAAACAAATAAATACCAGGTTATCTAATTTTAATACATCAAATGCGGAAACATCATAAACAAATAAGTCTTAAACATCTCATCATAAGTCTTAACATAATTATTCTCAAATATGTAGAGTTAGAAAAACTTACGCGACTATAATCAAGTGAGAAATAAAGAACTTGCTCAACGATTACATAATATAAAATAAGAATTTACTCAATGTAAGATTGGAGTTTGGAAACTCGCATAATCATAATCAAGATAGGTTAAGGAACTTGCTCAACATAAGGGTATGGTTTAGAAACTTGCCTCGTGCGTATATTACACGTTTATTTTTCAAGTTGCTCAATTTAAATATCCTACATACCAATTCATATTCACAATACCAGTTAATTATAATATAACTAGCACCATGAGTACATTCTCTTCTCACTAAACTCTGATTATGATTTAACATTAGTTCTCGCACATTATTAAACTTCACGAACGACGAGTTAACTACACATTCGACTCATCACGTAAGAACATCATTGACATGTTAAGAGTCTGTTTTAACATCACATTACATGTTTAATACATTTTTGTGTTCACTAGATTGGGTTTAAATTACATTCTCTGAACTTGTATACATAAATAGATCTTTCTGGGCAGTTCTGCTAAGTGGCGATGCAGCGCGCCCAATTGCTCAAGAATCGGCGATGTAGCACAGCCCTGGCACTACAGCTCTGCTGTTAAGCCTATAGCCAGGTGCTGCAGCTCTGTCTCAGAGCTGCAACGCGCCATTTACACTGAAGACCGGTGTTGTGGCCCTGCAACGTGCCGACAAGCCTGCTAAGCGGCGTTGTCAAATTAGGCCAAAACTTCACACAAACAACGAATTCAATATTACCCATGTGTTCTGAACTTAACAAAAACATTTAATGACATTCCTAGAATGCTTTTAAAATCTTAAGTCACATAAACAACAAGATTTAAAGTCACAATTTTGATATTTTTGTGAAAAAACTCTTTTTTGACATTCTTAACGAAATCAACTACTACGAACTCGTTTTTCAACCAAATCAGTCCATACAAGTTTTGTTCTTTTCGTTTTTACGTGTATAAACATAATCAATCATCAATTTACCGATTAATATGCAATTTAAACACAAATTTTCATACTTTTAAGTCATATTCATACATATTTCTCTGTAAACTATAAAACTCCAATTAAACACAATTACATGAATTTGATTACTCTAAAACACATATAAATCATATATAATTGAACTATACATGCTAATAAACATCTAACATCAAGTTTTTAACAAATAATTCATGAATTTTCAATTAACAAAGAACTTAAATATACGTTCATGGAGAAACTTAAAAACATAAATTTAAAACTAGAATTGAGAATTTACCCTTGCTAACTTTGTTAAGATGATATAAACATTTAATTCTCCAAATCTCTTCTTCAATTCACACAAAATCTCTCAAACCTCTCTCTTTTCCCTCTGAGTTTGTGCTATCTAGACTTGAAAGAATGAAGACGTAATATTGATAATGCGTATATAATATAACTGATGTGGATGTGGGTAGCAGTTAAGCGCAGTCTAGCCTTAACTGCTTCCACATTCTCAAGGTCATGTTTGGCTTACTTATTTAATTAACTTTCTAATTTATTTTAATTAACTTATTTATTATATAGTTTATTTGTCACACTTTCATTACTAAAATTTTAATATTTAAATTCAATTAAATTAAAGCCAGTATTACCCATTAAATCACATCATCACATAATTAAATTCTCGTTTATTAAATATAACACATAATTTATATTCTCAATAAATCTCTAATTAAAAACAACATTAAAATTATTTAACAACTCATTTTATTTAATTATCTCAATTAAATTCACACTTTGAACTATAAAATTATTTCACATTAATTTAATTAATGTGACACACTTAATTAAATTAATCTACCACAATTCCATCAAATATTTATTTAACTCAATAAATAATTCAATAAAATATTTATTTAATTCAATAAATATTTAAAAATTAATTACAAAAGTTTCGTTCATCAAAAGAACCCGTCTGTTGAGCCATTACAGTTTCCTATGCCACAGCCGATGCCTGCTTATCCACCTTCCGACCCAGATGTTGAGGAGTTGCCACCTACTGCCTAGCCATTTTAGGGGAGTCCTCTGTACTTTATTCCTATATATTTAACATTGAGGACATTGTTTAGTTTAAAGCTTGGGGGTGTTTTGCATGTTTAGTTATCATGTAGTTTGGCATGTTTAGTTTATATTTAGTTTAATTTAGCATTTAGTCTATTTTTCATGGTTAATTATCAATGTTAGTTTTCATTGTAGTTTAGTTTGTGTGAATAGTTTGCGTTTTTAGTTATTTATAATAAAAAAAACTTGGAAAATGGAAAATCACAAAAATAGTAATTAAAGTTAAATGTTTATGTGTTGCATTTAGTTAGTGCGTAGTTGTATGATTCCAGTTTGTTAGATAGTTGAAGTTAATTTGGCTGATGATGAGACTAGGGTTGCGTAGATAAGAATTGGTATTGACATCTAAGGCGTAGATGTAATTTCATAGCATGACCTAAATCTTTGCCTGTTTGAAATTGATGTAATCAGGATAGCACAAAAGAATGACTATGTTGACTGACTTAGTTTAAATATTCACATAATTGAATTCTTAAGGGAAAATGAAATTTAATGAAAGAAATTTGTGAATTAGTGGTGAAGGCTAAGATTAGGCAGAAACCTAAGTTTGGGGGAAGATATGGGATTCGTATAAAAAATAGAAAAAACATAAAGAAAAAATATGAATAAACACTATGGCTAGTTTAGTTCTGTAGCCTTTGTTACTTGAGTAATTACGCCTAAGGGGATATCTCTACACCCAGCGCCCTAAAGTCATCTGGTTTGGGAGTCGTTGGTCAAAAGTTTGCTAATGGGTAGCACTGAAAAGCCTAAGAGGACTAGACATTGCACAATCATGAGTAAATAAAATATAGGAAAAAGAGCAAAAAAGCCCCGGCAAGTGAATAAGAAAGTAAAAATATCCCATATTGACTTCTACTTTGGTATTTGTGAATTTTTAACCAGATCCTTGCTTGTTTACTATTTTCTTGATGTTAAACTGTTTTTCTCCTATAAAGAAACGTATTATGTTTCCTATTTGATTTGCAGTCAATTTTCATGATTGTTAAGCACACACGCACTATGTCGTTAATAACAGAGATTGATATGGAGATTGGTATGAGGTTATTGACATGTCTTGGAAAGATTTTTTGTTCATGTCTATTGTGATTTCTCTGAGGCAATCTGATTAGACTTTGTAATGTCTGACAACTGGATTCGTAGGCATGTATGTAGTTGCATTGTATTACATTGTATCGTGCTTGAAGACAAACACTGTCTATGTTTTGGGGAATTTTATGAGTGGGTCATACCTACGAATTGGATACTTTTTTGGACTTAAACGGTTGCTAATCCGTGTGTTTTAGTATTGTTTTATGTTGTAGGTTCAATTTGTGTTGGCTAAGGCAAGGTTTGATTAGCAAGGCAGCAAAAGCAGTAGAAACAAAGCAAAAAGTTAAAAAGTCAAGAGAATACGGCCGTCGGGGCAGGGGTTTATAGTGCAAAGTTACCCGCCTGGGTGGGGGTCCACGTCATCAACAAAACTTGACGCCCGTCGGGGCGGGGGTTACCAAGAGTAAAAAGCCCGCCGGGGCAGGGGTGTGCGGCAAGTTGGCAGACTTCTGTTGCAATTATACTTTCGGTGTTGTGATGCTAGTGGACTCAGTACGTAATTGGGACAAGTTAGAAAGCTTATTCAGTTGCAGAGAAGGATTATCATTAGCTACAATCATCATTAAACATCACAATTAACAAACCTTAGTTTTTCTATCAAGATTTTGGAGGAATTGATGCAAGGACGTTGGAGCACGAAGTTTGCAAAGAATTGAAATAAAAGCGATAGTTCTTTTTACTATTTTCATTCTTCTAATTCAGTGTTGTAATTCAGGATGCTTGATTCTTTGATCTTTTTAGTTTTTAATTCATTCACTGTTACGCCCCCAAAATAGGTATATATCACTCATCTTGAGTCGCCAAATACATGGTACAGAAATCAAATACAAACTTCTTTTATACAATACGACAAAACGTAGATGAGAGTTTTTACACAAATATTGTCTCATAGACAGTATTCAAACTCAAAAAGGAGTCCTAATTACATTTATTATCATAGTAAATAGTGAGAACTACTAAAACAACCATCTCGAACCATCACTCCATTCCCCGACTAGTCCCGGCTACGTTCTCATATCCTGAAGAGAACAATGAAAGCAAAAGGGTGAGCTCAACTAGCCCAGTAAAAAATATTATGACTAAGATAATACAGAATAAATTATCGTTAGCCTTCAACAGTGTTAAAAAATAAACAACAAGTTTAACTGCAGCGGAACAAGCAATCCATTAGAAGAGTCAAGTAGAGCATGATATCTACTATATTATATGATTTAAAAAGTTTATCATCAACTTTATAGCTGAGACTCAGCTTAACAAATAATCCACATCACTAAATTATCTATGCACTACAGGCCAAGGATATTCATTAGTATCACGTCCATGAATTATCCATGCACTACGGGCCAAGGATATTCATGTAATCACCAATAGTCATGATTATACCAGCAACTGTCCATCAATGCACTACAGGCCAATGAGGACTTTTAACACATCATTTGTAATATTATGGGTCATGATTATACCGAATGATCTCTAGTCATAATCATACCAATCAACAATCCATCTATGCACTACGGCCAAAGACGATTTACATCGCAATATAAGCATGAAGATGATGACAATGATATAAGAATTTAATTAAATGAAAGCAAAGGATAAATTTTAAAGATTTATAATTTAATTTATTCAGAATTTAATAATGTCCAAATTGTCAACATGATACTACTTTGTGGAATAAAATTCAAGAATAATATTGTATCAAAAATGATTTGGACTGAAAAGAAATTAATTTTTGTCATGAATAGTATTCCGGGTGAATAGTACCCCGTGAAAGTACTTCGAGAATAGTATCTTGTGAATAGTACTGTATAAATGAATAGTACCCATGAATAGTACTCCGTCATGGAAAGTTTAAAAATTAACAAGAATGTACAGAAAAATATCCTTGTGAAACGATACTAGATGAAGTACAAATTTCAATAATATTCTACTAATTTCACGGAGTATAGAAGCAATACTTTAACAAAATGAGGGTATAATCAGGAATACAAGACGAAATAATATTACTTACATACTACAGAGTATGAAAAAAAATATTATTTGATACGAATATTGAACAAAAATAATATCCCTTACCTTAGAAGAAAACTGGATGCTGGAATAGTGAAGCAGCAAAATACTCTTCTTCTTTCTCTCTATAACTTCTCTCTCTATAATTGCTCTTGTGAGTCTTAGTGAATTGGTGAGAATGAAAGAAGAATGAGCTTCTATTTATAGAAAACATAGTTTCAATAATTGCACGATTAGGGGCTCGAATTATTACAGTATAGTACCTTCATCTATACCTCTATTTTTAATTTAGTCATACAAGTATTATCAATCTTGCACCACCTCCTCTAATAGTACATAATGTGAACCAATAGTTCCATACATGTGAACCAATAGCAATTTGCATGTGAACTAATAGCAATTAATTGTTCATTTATCTGATTAATTGCCTGTTTAGTCAATCTAACATCCCGGAATAAATTATTATCGAAATAAATATCGATTTCTACTAACACTAATAATCCCAACACAATAGAAATATTTTTATCAACAATTTCATCTCTAATCAACACGAACTTATTCATCATTAATATTATAATTCACAATATTTAACAACCAGATCATTCCCAGGAAAGAGGGGGTTTTCCGATAATAATTTCTCCCTATTGGCGCGCAATTAGGTGATTAAACCCCTTTCCTTGATAGAACTTTCTAGACATCGTCAATAATGTAATAATAATATGAATAACTTTGTCGTCTCAATTATTGATTTAATAATATAAAATATTATGCAGATGATATTATGACAATAATTGAATCAATAATATGAGAGATATTATGCAGTAATTATTGTAGCAATAATTGAGTATAACTGAGTGACTTCTCACGTAAACATCAATAATCAATATCATGTGCTACTATGCAACCACGCGTATTACTGTACTTTTACCACCGGATAGTTCAACAGTTTAACGGTAAAACTTTCGCCGTTATTTTTATAAAAAGATATTTCTGTCATTTTTTAACTACGAAAATACTTCCGTTGTGGGGTCCACCAATGATTGTGTCGTCGTACGAATATTTCTTGTTAAAACGAATATTCCCCGACCAATCGAATATTTTATAACCACTTGCTTACTTTGCAAAATTTGTAAATATTACCCACAACTATAACATTATATCAAATCCAAACCATAATATTCAAAAATATATTTTGAGCAAAATTTAATATTTATTCATAAAAGTTGGGGTCTTACATTCGCTATGAACTAAATTCCCTTATTAAGCCTATGATGGATCTTTTTGCCTAATGAGGATTGCCATGCTTCTATTTTAATTTAATAATGTTATTTTTTAGTTCATTTATTATGGTTTTATGCTTAATTTATGAGTTGCTTGATCACCAATTCGTTGTGAACCTATATGAACATGAGAGATGAAATATGGGTTTAGACTTAATCATAATAGCATGTGATTTATGCGTTTTAATGGATTCATAATTTATGTCTCGATTAAACTTTCTTTAATTATAATTCACATAGAGATATAGTAAATTAGTTAATTAGGGTGTTCTGCTTAATTCTATTGTAAGACCCCAACTTTTTAATGAATAAAATCGAATTTCCTCTAATTATTATTGTGAATAATAAGGTGTTAATTTGATATAATGCTTTGGTTATGGGTGAAATGTACAAATTTTACAAAATAAGCAAGTGGTTATAAAATATTTATTTTTGTCTTGGAGTATTCTTGTTGTCGGGAAATATTCGTACGACGGCGCAACCATCTGTGGGCCCCATAACAAAAATGGTCGGATGAAGAAAACGAAAATTTTGAGTTTTTACAAATAACGGCGTAGTTGTTACCGTTAACACTGTCGGAATACCCGGTGGTTAAAATACAGTAATATGCGTGGTTGCACAGTAGCACACTGTATTGCACAGTATTGTTGAATTATTGATTCTTACGTAAGAAAGCAATACTCAATAATTGTTACAGTAGTTACTGTTTAATATTTTATTTTATTAATTCAATAATTGATGCATTAATATTTTATATTATTGTTGTTTCAATAATTGTCACTGCACAGTATTTCCCATTATCAGATCAATAATTCATATTATTTGAATAATATTATGAGATAACGTTATTGGCAATGTCTAGAAAGTTCTGTCATGGAGAGGTTTGGTCACCTAATTGCGCGTCAGTAAGGAGAAATCCTTATCGAAAAGCCCCCTCTTTTTTGGAAACGGCCTGGTTGTCATAAATGTAATTCTATAATATTATTTATGAATAATTAATTATTGAGTTATATGATAAGGAAATATTTATTTTATGTGGATATAAATGATGGATTTATTTATTTTATGTGGATATAATTGTAGGAATAAATGCTGAGGTATTTTATCAGAATTTTGTCGGAATGAATGTATTAAAAATCGTCCGTATATGGATTTCGGACATTTTTTATTTGGAATTTAGAAAATTTTAAACTTACAAAGTTGTAGAGAATTCGATTTCGTGTGGAATCGACATAAAATTCATATTTTTCAGATAAACGGGCTATTTTTTATGAATTACTGAAGTTTCGAAAAATAAAATGATTTTTATTAAAATTGGGTGGGACCCACTTTTGTTTTTAACATGTGGGCTGTAAAATTGGTTTTCAAGATTGGAATGCTGGTCTTGGATGGCTAGCATGCGTAGAAAAAAAAAAGAATAATAATTTTTTATTATTTTAGTCTCCTTTGGCATTCTAGCATTTTTCTATAAATAGGCGCTTAGGTTAGAATTGAAAATCACACCAAAAATAAGTTTTCTTTCTCTCTAGATTATCGAGCATATTTTTGTGAGTATTTTGATACTTTGAGAGTTGTTATTTAGTGCAAGTTTCTGTCAGCACTATATCCTAAATTCAGTCAGAAGTACGGTTATTTTGAGGTAAGGGATGTTATTTTCTTCGTAAATGATATTATTTCTTTCAATATCATTATGCCGAAGTATTGGTCTGAACTTTTTATCAAATTTGAAACTTTTTGTGTCGGGGTTACTATTCACGTATACGGCACTATTCACGAATACGACAATATTCACCGAAAAATAAAATTTTCTTCTTTTTGTCCAAGATGTCTATTATGGTTATTATCTTTGATTGTATCCATGTTTTGATCTTTATTTTTGAATTCTGGTTTAAAATTTGTTATTATGGAGTATTATTGAACTTGGATAAACTGTAATACGAATCCCTAATATTTGTCCTTTTATTTCACTGGATTCGTTTTCTTTAAGATATTTTTCATCATCCTCAGTCCTAAATGATGATATTACTGAATATCTTTGGCCTGCAGTGAAAAGATGAATGATTAACTGATGAATATCTTTGGCCCGTAGTGCAAAGATGAACAGGTGTTGAGATGAACATGACCAACTGGTGATACAAATAAATATCTTTGGTCTGTAGTGCAAAGATAAATATTTGATTCAAGATGTATATTGATTGATGTTGCAGGGATAAATTATTGATGATGGACTTTTAAATCTTAGAAGATAGTAGAATTCTTTCTTTACTTGACTCTTCTAATGGATTGCTGTTTCCGCTGCAGTTGTTGATCTAAAACTTGTTGACTATTATATTTTATCAGATTTTTCCCTGTTGAAGACTAATGATGAATTGTTGTATATTATCTTAGTCATAATATTCTATACTGGGCTAGTTGAGCTCACCCTTTTCCTTTTTGTTCCATTTTTCTTCCCAGGAGGTGAGAACATAGCAGGAACTAGCCGGGGTATAAAGTGATGGTTTAGGATAGTTGTATTAGTAGTCCTCACTATTTAATAAAATAGTGTATCAATAATTGTAATGAGGACTCCTTTTGAGTTTGTATACTCTCTATTAGACTATATTTGTATTCAAACTCACAGTATATGTGTTGTCGTATTTTGCACGACAATTGTATTACTGAAGTTGTATTTGTTTCTGTATCATGTATTTGGCGACTCAGAATGGGTGATGTATACCTATTTTGGGGGGGTCACATCTATCATCTGTGAATTTAAGTTGATATGGGTATAGTGCATCGAGAGATGGTTATATCTGCTTTCGTGTTCTTGGTTAATGAACTGGAATTGTTAATTTGAATTAAAAAGAAGTATGTCAATCTAAGTGAAGCATAAAGTGAAGTTGTATGCTTAATTCTTCAATATCTGATTAAAGTTTGTGGTAGTTAGTTGATTTTTCTTTATTTAGTAATATTTCATTAATTTCATCATTAAATCATTAGTTTAATAAAATTGAGATAATACAAGATTGGTAATTGTTAGGATAAAATTCAATATTTGTCTATGTGGGAACGATACTCTATTTATCATTATATTACTTGTTGATCACGTATACTTGCGTGATGTGCGTATTTAGATTTTACACCAACAATATGCAACTTTTATACTTGTTGGGCATGTAAATGCTCATTCTTACACAAATTAAATGTTTTCAGCAAAACTGGAGCGTGTTGAAGGTTCTGGTAAGGACAAGAGGAAAGGAAATATGAACAAATAGAAGATATGGCTATCTATCTGTAATAAATAGAAGTATTGTAATAAGATTAAGTAAAGTATCATGTTTTGTAATAGCTAGTAATTACTTACATATTGTCAGAATAATGTAGATATATGAATGTGGATTTTTAGTACTATGTGGCACCAAATCCTGGGTTTAAAGGTACCCAAATTTGGGGGCATCATAATAGTGACCTACGTTCAGGTCACTACAGCAGTCTGATGTGACATATCACAGCCGAAAGCAAGTTGACACATACTCTGCCAAAAGTCAACAATCAAAGATCTTCTAGGATCGAAGAATTAAATGAGCAACGACAACTTTCAAACAGGATAATCTTGAGGACGTTTATAAGAGGCACGCAGATTCAATCCAACAGTAACGATCATATATCAAACAAGTTGAACTACTGACAAACTCTCAAGAACACAACTCTACGATCTTACAGATCTAGAACATCTTGTTATGTTGCTAAGTCATTTTGTGTTTATCTTAAAGCAACTTAGCAGCACCCCAAAACACCTTATTCATTCTGTGATTATTGAAGTCTTAATGACCTTTGTAATCAGGTTTTAGTGACCTTTTTATCCAAGTCTAAGTGACTTGAAGGGTTCTATGTAAACCAGTCTTAGTGACTTGTTCCAAGTCTAAATGACTTGAAGGAATCTTGGTGATTCAATTTTTGTAATTCTTCTTTGTGATCACCCCATCCTTAGTAGATTTTCTACTCGAGGAGCAGAATAGTGGACTAGGAGATATTTGTTCTCTGAACCACTTAAAATATTTTGTCTCTTTACTTTCAGCATCTGCATTTCTGCAAAGTCATTTATATTTCTTTGTGACTTAATTCCATCTGAATACTAAATTTAGAATTGAGACTTTCCTAAATCTTTGAAAGGGAATTTTCAAATCATCATTCCTTTGTGCATAATTAATTAACCTGCTTAATTTATAAGTTGGTAATACTATTTAAAAATTAATGTTTTTAAAATGATCTATTCAACCCCCTTCTAGATCTCTAATGCTTTTAGAAAAACAACAATTTTATTTCAAATAGGAGATATTTGGTTAATCAATGCTAGAAAAAAATCTCACTTATATACATTTATTAAAATTTAAGTTACCATTAAAAATAAAAAAAAAAACCATGATGGTAACTTATTAAGGTACAACAATTTTATGTTTAAAATTAAAATTAAAAACTAAATATTAAATTTAAAAACTATATAAATTGAATATTAAATTACAAAACAAAAACAAAAAAAACATATTACTAACATTGAATTACAAGTTATTGATAATTGTTTATCTGTAGCCATTTTATAATAAGTTAAATTAAAATTTAAAAAAATATCTTATAATCATTATATACATAAAATAAATAAGAAATTAAAAATAAACATTGCAAGGGACACTTAACTAGTTAATATAATAAAATAATTCTCCAGAGCTTGTTTTAATTTTATGTATAAATAAATCTTTTGAGTATTAAAATCAGAACCGGACACATGTCCAAGGTCAACTATGACCGATAGAGACACGTAAGACTTCCTGCACCGACCAACAGGGTTTGGGACTGGGACAGCTGAGGGAATAATACTATAGTGACTAAACATGGTTACAAAAAAAATGGATAAAAAATAATCTGTCAAAATATAATTAGTTAATAATTTATCATAGCCGCGTGATTTTTGACTCAACAATAACTCTTTGTTTTATGATTTTCATGAAATCAAGAGTTCAATTCTTAGGTGTGCGAGTATGATGTGTGTGAAAATTAACAAAAATAAATAAATTATTATACATAGGTGAGACCAATAATTATAACATAGCAAAATAGGGAACATGATGCTTCCAAAACCAGCCTGTTGAATACCAGTCTATACTCTCCTAGGGAGAGTTGGCTCATCCGTAAAAACCACCATTTGCAGCTAGTACTATCTTCTTTTTTTGCTAATTTGGGGGTGAGGGTTAACCAAGACCAATCGGTTAGTACTCTCTTTTTATGTGAACTATAAAGGAAATCAGCCAATGTTCACGCGGTTAGTACTCTCTTTTTATGTGAACTATAAAGCGTAAGCATGTACATAAACGTATTGGAAATAATTGATTTCAAAGGCAAATAATTTGTGCTACTTCATGGAGCATAGTGAATTAGTATTTTGCTGAATAAGGTAAAGAAAAAGGCAAAAGACTGCTTGTGAACTGTACAACGCATTGTCTCCTCCAGCTGGTGCAGACAGTTTATACATCTATTTCTCTCGCAAAAGAACCTGGTCAGCATTTCCAATGTCACATAACTAGTCTCTATCTGGTATATGCTCGTAATCGCCATTTTCTGGAGATTCGTGTGCTCCAGGTCCCATTCTTCCTGAAAAACAAGTGCCATGTTACGAGTCTATTTCCTCGAGTAATTCTACGACCACAAACTATGCACAGACAGTTGTGCACAAATGGAGAGAAGAAACAGGGTGTGGGTCCTACCATTTAAATTATTGACAAGGCTTAGTAACTTTTCACATTATTTGTTTACTATCAATACAAGGGGTAATAGTGTTTGTGCACAACTGTTGTGCACATAGAGTTACTCATTTCTTATTGTCATGTGCCCTATCTCTTTCCCAAAATAAATTAGAAAAAGAACAAAAAAAAGGAAAAAAAGTGAACGAGGTATGCACCTTTACGACCTAATTAGAGAAAGCATATTACCTGAAAAGTCATAACCAGCATTGCTTCTTGTATCAGTGCCACTCCAATCATTCGACCGTGGAGGTGTCATCTGCATGCCCCTAGGTTGAATCATGAATTGACTACCTGAAGGATTAACTGTCGCCCGAAAGCCTGCACTTGAAACTGGAACCGCACCAACTGCTGATGGCAATTTGTTTGCCAAAGTGTTGCCTTTTACATCGACTACTATATCCTTTTTGGTGTCAATTAGAAATGCACCAACAATCACCTGTGGACCATATTGAGAGTCAAATACAAAGAGAAAACGAAGATATTTTTTAAACCTTTAGTAGTTAAAAGCCATCTATGAAACCATCTTCGATCACCAAATGTGAAGCATTTATTGAGGCTTTTGATTAGCATCAAGGTACCTATTCAGAGCGAGAGACCACTGAAAACGATAGTCCTTTCTGATCTCTCCTTTTTTCTCCCAAATCCGTAGAAAAAATAACAAATAAATAAAAAAAACATAAATATGCAGAAGCACACATTATAACATATAAAATGCTACCTGAATTGGTCCTGCAGCTGTCAGAGGTCCACCAACTCCCCCTCCAATGATTTGGCCATCCGTACTAGAAAGACATACACTGAGCCCGCCAGTTCTCCCTCCCAGCTCAGTATGCACATAAGATCCACAAAGTGAAATTATGTCAAAGCGTCCCTAATACCAGAATAACTATTGAGAAATTTCCAATTATACAGAAGAAAACAAGTTCACTTTGCAGTAAGAGGATTAACATTAGTCTTATACACAGATAACATAGTAATTTGGGAATGATGTGGACCTCTTGAAAAGATTTCTCCAACCGTTCTATTTTATCATGACTTTAATTTTATTTATTCATTTTCTTTAATATGTAATACTTGATGACACTCGGGCACCATGTGATAATCTACTAATCATCCATTTTCCAAAGAATTTGGCCAATGCAACATGATGCGTTGTCTTGTTTTGAACATTTTTTTAAAAAAAAATATTTATTGTCAAGTTGGGTGAGGGGAACATAGAGCCTAACCTCAACTTTACAAAAATCTGGACCCTTCTAAGGCTGTTAAAGAAGGCCCTTATGGGCTACAAGACCCTGACAAGTTTGAGCCCTAAATCTCACTATTAGGGGGTGAGAGGGATACCACTATCGTTTTGAATATTCAAATATGACCATCACGAAAAAAAATAAAAAATAAAAATTACTATAATAATTGAAAATTAAAAAATGATATAATTAATTTTAGAATAGAGTAAAAGAGTATTTACCACTAAAAACTTTAATTATTACCCAAACACATGTTTTAACCTTTTCTCGATCTCTTTTTACCAACATTCCATTGGATCAAGGGTGTAGCCAGAAACTTGAGT
The DNA here is from genome assembly GCA_020205505.1 of Panax japonicus. Lineage (NCBI taxonomy): Eukaryota > Viridiplantae > Streptophyta > Magnoliopsida > Apiales > Araliaceae > Panax > Panax japonicus. The sequence goes on from CM035111.1 coordinate 32,468,313, forward strand.
GGGAGGGGGCGAAACCTTTATAAATTTGTTTACTATCAAAGTGGTACTCGATGCTCTGAGATAACGAAATTCATTTATGATTAAGTTAGTAGTAAATTTTTCTACAATCTTGTAGAACATGATCAATACATCCGTGAGAAAATCATCATACATCTTACTATATTTTTGACGATTTTCATGGCTAAAAATACTCGTCCCATAGTTACAGTCGAAACTAGAAGAGTAAGGATGAGATTAACCAACTTGTAAACAAGGGTGTAAATTTTAAATTTTCTACTATTCATCGACCAATGAAGATAGACTAGAAAACAATGTTAACTCCTTAAAGCTCGGATTTTGAAATATATCAAGCTTTTACAATTTTCTGTATTGCAAAAAAAATTAATAAAAAAGTAAACAAATTAGGGTCTACCTTTGGAAAAGGAGGGGCGATTTGGGGAGAGAGATATTATAAGTGAAGCTTTTCATTTTAATCTTATTTAATTGACTCGAAAATTACATTGGGTTTTGATATGTACTGAAACATGAAAATCAAATTTATACGTTATTTTGGGCCTATTATTAGTTTATACTCTCAAAATATGAGCCCACTATTCTAAAAAGGATTACAAAATGGGAACAACAAATCTAAACTACTGACAAAATACACAAGTACTATTATATGCTAGGCAAAAAAAGTAAAAGGGGCCCATGGCCCCCTCAGGTCCCAACATAACACCATCGCATTGGACAGTTTAGACTAGGCATAAGCTTTTAGGAGGGTCACTTTAACAAGTACTTTCATATTCATAAAGCTTCAAGCAAACTATTTATGTGAATCGAAACCAAAATTCAGTTGTTCATCAAGTCTCAAAAGAGATGCTATTGTCTTAACATTATAAGCAATACAAGCATACTATAATTAGAAGAGTGTTGAATCTCAACATTCAAAGAGTTTTTGTCCAGTTTTGAATATTTCCTATGTTACATGGACTCAGATGTAGTATTCGGTTGGATAGGGTATTTTGAAGAGTCCAAAACGAATACTACTCAATTTTGCTAATTTTTTACACTAAAATGAAATGTCCAGTAACAATACCCTTGTCCGATTGTCGAGTGTTAGACATGACTTATCTTAGGGCAAAGTGAAGAGTCCGTGTAACATTGGATATTTCAAGAAGTTTCAGACATGTTCCCGACAGGCCGAACAGTGGTTGTAATATAATATGTCCAATATCTGTCTGAAAGTATGCTATGGATTTGCCATTTTTCTTTTTATGCAGGAGCAGCCTCCATTAATATAATCACATTTTATCTGAAATCATTTATTACTTTATACCTCATATGTAATGCTGCCTCCAGATGTAGCTGGCTGGCGTAAAGATGCATTAGAGATCGAACCAGATGCAGAGAGAATACAAATTTCACGCTTGCTCTGCTGCATGAACAGCATGATTTTCTGTCCCACATCCTACAGAAAGCAAACAAGTAATTGATTAAAAGACGGCGTGAAAACATTATATTTCTAGGATAGAATCAAAACAGACAAAGTAGGAATAAAAATCAAGTACTTTTGTCAAACTCAATAACATAGAATTTCACAAACCACTTCATAAACTACATCTGCAATTTACCGGCAGTCAGTAGAAATAGCTTTTAGCACAAAGTTCGAACTTAGAAACGGCTATTCAATCTATTCCTATTTTAAAGGAACTGTATGGAATTTGAACAGAAGTTAAATGCTGAAATAGCTTTTAGCAAAAACATCACATCAGAAACTGCTATTTGAAATCCATACACTTCATTTAAAAAAAATTACAAAAAAATGAAAAAGGAAAGAAAATATTGGACCAAGTTGAAGAAATAAATTAGTGTACCTAATACTCCATATGTTTCGTAGTGTCACTTTTTTTAGTTTTTTGCCTCGCATATTAACATGTGCCAAAAACACATTTATACATTATACTTTTCAATAACATTCAATTTAGTAGAAATATATTATACAAATATACTAAGAATATATAATTATATTTGAAATCTAACATATACTTATGTAATCGACATGTACTTATCAAAAAAAGTTGTAATCGAAACATGTATAAAAAACTAAAAAAGTGAAATTTATGATGAAATGGGATGATTAGTACATTATCATGGGTTATCGTGCACAAATATTAAGAAAACATTAGATGAAATAACACCATGTCATATCCAAGCACTGGAATATGATCCCATCAAAATGATCCATGATAAAACAGTCCAGCAAAAGAGTTCAAGGATCAGCAATAAATGTTTGAATAGCTCAAACTATATACCTAGCCCTAGTTTTTTCTAAGAAAACTATAGGTTTTCTAGAAAAGAAAAATCTTAGCAACTAAATCCATTATAAAGTGATTAAGAAGGGTGTTGGAAAACCCAAAGGTTCATTCTATGCAACTGCTAAAATGAGTTGTTCGAAGTTATGAGCACGTAGCATGATACCAATACACGGCCAACCATGGTTCAAAGTCGCAGTAGCGGCCTCGAAATGTTTTTTTTAAACTCGGTATTAGTATCGGTTTTGGAATCGGGTAATACGCACCGTTACGCTCTTTAAGACCTTCAAAAATTATGAAAAAATATTTAGTCATAATAGCAACAAAGATGGATCAATTAGATAAACAAAAAAACACCATTTAGTATACATAGCATTGTCTAAATGATAGTAGAGACATCTCGCATACTTGTCTAATACTATATTGCATAATAATTGAACAATAGGTTTTTAAAACACTCTAAAACGTATATAAACATAACAAAAGAATTTCAATAATTTTAATACTATATTGCATAATAATTGAACAATAGGTTTTTAAAACACTATAAAACGTATATAAACATAACAAAAGAATTTCAATAATTTTAAATCAATACTTCTCATATTCCTGCACTACATTATCATCATCTTCTTGTTCCTCGATAATAGTTATAATTTTTTTTGATAAGTTAGTATGTACGTATACATTTTTACATATGAATATTTATTATTATTATTTGATATACATATTTTATTTATTTATTTTTATTATTATTATTATTATTATTATTATTATTATTATTATTATTATTACACCCTTAGTCCACAAAAATAGTCCCATTTTTTTATATTATTACTTATTATTATTCCCTTTGTGCACTGTTATTTCGCTTTTATTTCTTCGTTGTGCCGTTATTTCTCCTTGGTACCTCGTTCTTTTTTTCCGCTATGTCGTTATATTCTTCATTACGTCGTTATTTCTCTTCGTTACGCTGAAATTTCGACTACACACGACCTTTACATTGATAATTTTGGCATCACGGCCGCTACTTTGAACTATACAGCCAACAATAAACACCTAAACATAAAGAGTTAAAAGAACTAAACTAATGTTACCTAAATCGTAGTTCGATGCGGTACGTGTAACAAAATCTGGAATGAAAAATATCACTTTTCGTGGTACAGAGTACGACAAGGGTAAGCTTTTCGAATCGCTTAGTTTGTACGAAATACATTTATTTGGAACGTGAGATGCAATTAAAACTAGTTGAGATATAGTTAAATCAATTTTATTTCTAAGCGTAGTGTCACAACAAGAGCATTTGAACGAGATTTAAAAAAAGACCCACATATGATTATTATACTTTGTAAATATCCTTGATATTATAGAGGATGAGTCTAAATAGTCAGATCCTTATCTTCCATTAGATTTATATTTAATCATTGGCTATATATAAGAGGATGCTCATTTGTGAAATTGTAATCATGCTTGTGCAACAAACGTTAAAGTAAATATAGAGAAAAAGTTTTGGATCCCTATATTTGATGTTCCGGAACAAAAAAAATGTACCAAACGTTCATACGCAATTATCTACCATGTCCCTATTTGGTCTGTCTACTAGAAATCATAAACTAAACAATAACATACAGCACATGAGAAAATTTTCTCTTACTGGAAAGAATAACATACAGCACATGAGAAGAATTTCTCTTACTGGAAAGAATAATTGTAATTTACTAAAATAATTTAGACAGTAATATATGCCCAATGTAGTAAGATCATACAAATAAATCTAATTGAAATGTTAAACTTTAAATTTAACATAAATTCTCAGGCATTATTCATGCAATATTTCTAGATTTCTTGCCAATAAGTCCTGCATCAACTTTATCCACAAGGAGAAAGATTAATTCTATTAATACTGAGTTTAAGTGAAATAAGGAGACTATGCCATAAACTATCCATACAAAAAAAGCCGCACAAAGTACGAATGAAACATACAATAATGTATTCATAGTCCAGTGCGAACGGAATAGTCTTACGAGCGCTGCTAAAGTTATGAGTCCGCTATTCTCTAATTACAACATTTTCTTTCGATCAAATTTATGATGACAATAAGTTATAGTTAATAGAGAAACAACTAGAATAAACATAAATTCGTGTCATGTCAGGATGAGTATAAATGCTTAGAGAGTACATTTTATCTTTGGTGAGGATGACAGGCATATCATCATCACAAGCTCAAAATAACGGACTGTCTTATACCTAGTAATATGAATACGAACATATGTTCCTGGATGAAATTGCAAAACTTTAAAATAGATAATTGGGCTCATATAATATATTTAAATCCAACAATTTATTAAGTTAAAGAACTCTTTTTTTTGCGAATAATTTTGCCAACAGAAAAGTATATGATTATTAGAATGGTCATATTCAAGCATACTTCTCCAGCAGCCACAGTAATAATATGAGGTGTGAAACCTTGCCCCGCACTGCCTGCATTAACCAAATAGAAAAAGTAACAGTAAGAAAGTATTGCTATATGGTCCACTAACCCAATGAAATCAGCAATTATTCGAACTACTACTCAAAAAAAAAGGAAAAAAAAGCTAAAAGGATAAACTTGCGTCATTGAACAACATAATATGTAAACGAATTGTACCTTAGAAAAGAATAATATTTCAAATTTCGATACATGGAGAACATAGCCTTAGATGTCGATTCATGGAGAAAATAGCTTTAAAACTTTCAAATGACATATAGTGCTTCAGATGTTAAATCAGAACAGCTTGAAATGACCACAAAGATATGTCAACGTCATATAACTAGAGAAGCCAGAAAATTATACATTTTATTGTACATTTTAACGGCCACTACCAAAAGAACATTATCTATTTATACAAAGCTATATATGTTACCACCCACAGCGTCTCTCCAAGCTACTACCATCTACAGACTGCAATTTATGCCGGGCAAAGCATATCTTGAAAAAGTTCCAGTTCAGGTTTACAGAATGCTTTGTACAGTAAGCATGATCCCCATTTGAACTTCGAAGTAAGAAAGAAGAATATACAATATTCTATTAACAAGTAATAAGCAGCAATTTTACAGAGTTTGAAGGCGACACTACCAACAAAATTTTTCTACGGACAGTGATTGTGCCTTCTTTAAAAACGTATTACATATAGATTCATACAACATAAGTTTTTCAGAAACTAGATTGCTAGAATGGTTCAATTATTTAATAAATGAGCATAGTTGTCCAATACTAGAGAACAAGATCATTATGGTCTATGCATGCATTGGTGAAAAACTGAATACACATGTTTTGCTGAAAGAAAAGGCCTCAATAGTGGGGACTTCTTAGAATGATGGATCAAACGTAGAGTAATGTCTACAATTCCTTGGTTACTAGCATTGGGTTTTAATGCATGAGAACAACATACATTAGGATAGATGAGGAAATAATTTGCACTTAAGAATAAAGTTCAAGAAGAGCTATTTACATTTTATAATTTTTAATTCTTAAATTATGTAAGAACAATAAAAAGGAACACAAAAATAAAATGGAGAAGCCAACAACGTAAATGTTGCCTTTTGGTTCTTACAAAAGACATCAGTGAGAGGGGTGGGGGGAGAGAGAAGAAGAAGAAGAAAATGTGTGACAAAATGATGGAAGATATGGAGAATTACAATTCTCTAACTTTTTAGATATGTTTTTCCCCAATCCCTAGCAGCAAGAACTATTAACTGGCACTTATAAATTATAAAAGCACAAACAAAATTACTAAACCTCTTTGAACCTGATAACAGACTAGGACACCAAAGTTCCTTCTGAAACCCCTGAATACACTTCATTGAGCAAGAAACTTACAAGAACATTCAACGCAATTGCTCCTAAATAGTAGAATATTAAGATTACAACAATAAACGATATTGTTACAAATAAAACTCAACAAAGCCTGCCATTCACGTCTCACTTGAGGATCACTCAAAGCCCCAAAGTATTAGTAAACTATGTGTGGTCAATTAAATTGCATGAATCCCTAAAATTTGTACAAGTCATCCCACAGCTTGTATAAGACTTCACTAAGAAAGAAAGAAAAAATAGAAAAAGATTCAATGCCTTCTTTAAAGTGAATTAAAACTCTCAATCACAAGAAAAAGCAACGGAACCAAGTGCATAAGAGAAAGAGGGAGCTTGAAGAGTAAATATTAACTAAAATTTGATAGTTAATATAAATGACAAGAAAGGTAAGTACAATTCATCCCATTTATCTGGTATTTAAAGTGCATTTTTTTAATATAATCCTTTTAAAGATAAAAGTAATTCTTTCAAATATAAGTGCAAATCCTTTATTTTAATATAATTCTTTCAAATTATTCTCTGGTATTTAAAGTGCATTTTAAATAATCTATAATTTTTTTATTAGTCAATTTAAATAATAAACATATGAAAACTATACTCCCTCCGTCCTATTTAGATTTTCTGCCAATTAAAATTTCCGTCATTTCAGGAACAAACAAGAATGGTATAAAAAACAAAAGAAGATACATATTACTTCATGGACAGAACGTCCATAATTGAACAAATTAAAAGTTATATATATATATATATATATATATATATATATATATATATATATATATATATACAGAATGGATCCTGTCCGGGAGTCCGGACAGGACCCAAAATCCGGACCCAAATTTTTTTTTTTTTTTTTTTTTTTTTTTTGTAGAACAACTAAAAAAAAAAAAAAAATTTATGGAATTGAAATTTTTCAATAATACAGTGTTTTGGGTGTGTTTTTAACACCCACACCAACCAATGTATGTACAGTCTGCCCAGACTGTACAGACATGTTTCGTTATAGGCATCCAAATCACACCCAAAACACTGTATAATGTAAAAATTCCAATTCCATAAATTTTTTTTTTTTTTTTTTAGTTGTTTCAAAAAAAAAAAAGCAAAAAAAAAAAAAAAAAAAAAAAAGTCCGGATTTTGTTAAAATCCGGACTCCCGGACCTGAACCGGTCCCTATATATATATATATATATATATATTAATATAAACGCACACATATGTATGTATGTATGTATGTATGTATAGGTGATTAGATGAGAACCCAAACCCTTCATGGACCTGCTGACAAATTGAAAATTTAGGGGAAGAACTGTAACGCTATTAGTTGTACAATTGAAACTTCAAGGCAATGTTCTAAAAGGCACTAGGCGGGAGGCGGGCGGCCGAGATGGGCCTAGCGCTTAGGGGGCCTAGGCAGGGCCTGGGAGGGGCCTAGGGGGAATTTTTTATTTTAAGCCAATTTTAATATTTTATCTTACATTTATCCAAACAAAACAATAATATAAAGTAAAATAATCTATAATAAAGATAATAAAGGCATTTGCTTAAAGTTCAAACACATCCATATTGCTAATGTCAAAGTTCAAACACAAACATGCAATTGTTCAAAGTTCAAACATATTTTTAACGTATTAGTTTTATTCATAAACACGATTGCTATTAAATAATAAAATTTAAAATTTCAAGAAATTAATTCAATATTAAAACTTAAGAAACTAAACATATAAATTTAAGAATTATATTGAATTAAACTAAATATTACAAATGTATCATCATTTATATAATTTGAAGTTGGTACAAGTTCAAAAAATTACAACTATAATAAAATTATCTATTTTGACTTGATATTGTTCACTTCTCGTTGTGATTTGATATGCTATAACATGTATTATGAATATGGTAAATCATTATTAAAATAAATATATCAAAATCTGGTTTGGGTAGTTATTAAAATAAAAAAAAACCTCTCCGCCTAGACCCTATCTAGGCCCCGCCTTATTTTTTAAAGGGATTTTTTTTGCCACCATGGGGGCCTAGCGCCTAGGCGGATCTAGGCGGGGATTTTTAGAACACTGCTTCAAGGTGACATTGTATTTGGACTTCCAAAAAAGTAATAAATGACATCTAAATGGTCAATTTTATGCAGCTATATTTCATTTTGAAACAACACGTAAAAATTGGAGAAGGTAGTGTATATATTAAGCTACCTTTGGTCGAACGGTACACCACTACATTAGGCTTAGAAAAGATTGTTTATGTTTAAGTAGTTTCTAATATTGGTTGATTCTTTGTTGTTCCTATTTGTTCGGTATCCTTTCTTTTCCTCAATAATTTCATCTATTATTAAGCAGTACTTGTCCCTTTTGGCTGTAAGTTTTTGTACCAGGCGTTGATTATGCAATTTACTTGTTTCAAAAATGTAGCTGTTCTGGGTTCACTATCACTGTTTTACCTTTACCAGGTCTGTTTAACAGTCTTCTCATTGATCCGGTCAGTCGATTCTGCTCCTGCTGGCTTTGGGTTTCATGCATGATGCATCTTATAGTGATGCATTCTAGCTTTGGTTATAGATGTATATATGTCTGTGGTTTCTTTCGTATTCATTACGTTCCTTTTGTCGATGCGTTTTTGCTTTATTCCAAGGGCTTGCCCTTGGAACTCCCTGGGCAATGTCCCTAGAAAGCTTTATATTCTTTTTTGGTTCTTTCTTGCTGAACTTACTTACCGACAAAAGGAAATGCAAGTGCTGAGAGGTTTCTATTAAATTATGACTGCACACAAGTTTAATACAGGATTCTTGTATTCCGTACACACGCACACAAAGACTAATGCTCCATTTATCTCAGGTTATCATTCTCTTTCTTACTCTCCTCTTGCATCACTTTATATTCGATCATTGCCACCGTTGACTTAGTTAACTAGAACACCAGGTACCAAACAAAGACAGCATAACACATGCAAATTCAAGTCATAAAGTAACTAGGTAAGTAATAATCAATATAGACAAATAAATAGAAGGTTTAACACACAATCTTTCTTAATTATTGAAGAAACATGTAGAACTGATATTAAATTTAGCACATCACCAGATGAAAAAGCAAAAGGAAATGTTTAACAAATATGTAAGCAACAAAGTTGATGAACAGAAACTACTAAATAAAAACTAATGAAAAGGCTATATGAAAATGTTTCATGTTATCCAAAGATACAGTAGCACCAAAAATTATCCTCATATCAATATGAGGTTAAAGAAACTCACCACCCAAACACTAAATTAAAATTATCCAAGGGTTTGCAAATTATGCTTTGTAATTGTTATATGTAATTGAAAAATCCTCAAAAAGAAAAACACTAAACTCAATGCACTCTAATAGCAAAGACTAAGATTGCATTTGGATTTATGGGTTTAATGGATTTTATAACAGAATATAAGCTAGATTAGCATGAAACAACTTGATATTAAATAGATAGAATAACATGGATTCTACTTGTACATTGATCTTACCAACATATGTATTCTACCACTCTTCTTGAATGGGTAATACTACATTCACCTGAAGAAATCCCAAAAAAATAACAAGATGCAACCTTTATAACACAATTGTAGAGGAAAACGTTGCACATGTCAAAACAAAACAAATTCAACAAATGCAACATTTTCCTATAGGATTGTGTAGGTAAAAAGTTCCATCGGTGCTATTTTCGGTGCCCATGTCTTTGTTGTTCTTTAATATTTTACAATCCCCTTCATCAAATTCACATAATTTGCAACTGTAGCCTAAAAGAGGAGACCCATTGCGCTTTCTAATCGTTACATGCAAAACACAAAACAATTCCAAAATGGAAATAAAATCCAATTCAATTAACAATTCCAGAAAAATAAGAGTAAAGGAAAGCTTTGACTAGGACCCACCAAGAGCAGCCAATTGTGATTTCTTAGTAGAAGAAGAGGAAGCGCCGCCGGCTAATGGTTGGCCCTTCTTCATCGAGGTCGACGCCGTAGAGGCCGCCGAAGACATTCTCTTTGCCGCCGCCGCTTGCTCTGGCGTGCCGTACTTTCTAGGTCTCCCTCTCTTCCTCCGTACGGTCTCTAAGGGCGACAAGACCGCCGCCGGTGAAACAGAATGAGGGTATACCATGTGGGGAGTATTGGGTAAAATTCCATTGGCGGGTGAAGCGGCAGTGGTGAGATTATGTTGTGGTTGCTGCTTGGGCTGTGGCTGTGGCTGTGGCTGGTGGTGGTAGTAAGAGCTCAGTCCACTTTCGTTCAGTTCCATTAGATTGCGAGGGATAGGAGATTTTCTTTTTTTTTTTTACTTTTCTGATTTTTGGATTGATTTTTGTTCTTTTCTTTTTTGTCCTTTTTTTCTTTCTTTTATTTATGGCTAAAATACAAAAATAACCCTTCAATTTGTATCTTTTTTACAAACCTCTTTATCAAAAATAAATTATTTGCATAACTCTCCCTCCAAGTTGTATAAATATTAAAAAGTGCATATTGACTTCTAGTTAAAAAAGTGATAGGAAGTAACATAGTTAGGGTATAATACGAATAGAGTAGAACTATAAATTAATACTCGATATATTAATAATTTCTATAAAATAATATTTTTTCTTATTCCCAACTTGGGCTATTGGGATAAATTAATAATTTTGATAAAATAATACTGTTTAAAAAGATCATTATATATAAATATATGGTCCCATCAAAATTATAAATTAATAATTCTTTTAAATTACAAATATTGTGACGCCCCCAAAATAGGTATACATCACCCATCATGAGTCGCCAAATACATGGTACAGAATTTAAATACAAACTTCTTTGATACAGTACGACAAAACGTAGCTGAGAGTTTCAACACGGATAATGTCTCGTAGAGAGTATCCAAACTCAAATAAAGTCCTCATTACAATTATTATCACAATATTTCACATAATAGTGAAGACTACTATAGCCACCTATCTGGACCGTCACTCCATTTTCCGACTCATCCCAGCTATATTCTCATTTCCTGAAGAAAATAATGAAAGAAAAAGGGTGAGCTCAACTAGCCAGTAAGAAATATTATGACTAAGATAATGCAGAATAAATTATCATTAGCCTTCAACAGTGTTAAATTGATAAAATACAATAAACATCAAGTTTAACTGCAGCGGAACAAGTAATCCATTAGAATAGTCAAGTAGAGCATGATATCTACTATCTTTTTTGATTTAAAAAGTTTATCATCAATTTTTTCGTTGAGACTCAGCTAAATAAATAAACCACATCATCGAATCATCCCTACACTATAGGTTAAGGATATTCATTAGTATCACGATCACGAATTATCCATGCACTACGGGCCAATGATATTCGTGTTTTCACTAATAGTCATGATTATACCTAATAATCATTGGTCATAATCATATCAATCAACAGTCCATCTATGCACTACAGGTCAAAGATGGCTTTCATCACAATATAAGCATGAGGATGATGACAATGATATAAGAATTCAATTAAATGAGAGCAAGGATAAATTTTAAAGATTTATACTTCTATTTATCCAGAATTCAATATTGTCCAAATTATCAACATGATACTGCTTTGTGGAGTAAAATTCAAAAATAATATTGTATCAAAAATAATTTGGACAGAAAAGAAATTATTTTTTTTCATGAATAGTACCCATGAATAGTACTCCGGCATAAAAAGATTAAACTTTAACAAGAATGTTCAGAAAAATATCCTTGTGAAACGATACTAGATGATGCGCAAATTTTAAGAATATTCTACTAATTTTAAGGAGTATAGAAGCAATACTTCACAACACGAGTGTAGAATTCAGAATCTGAAACGAAATAATATTACTTACATACTACAAAGTATGGAAGAAAATATTATTTCATACGAATATTGAACAAAAATAATATCTCTATATGAATACGAAAGAAATAATACCCCTTACCTTAGTAGAAGATTGGATACTGAAATAGTGTAGTAACAGAATACTCTTCTTCTTTCTCTCTTATTCTCTCTCTATAGAATTCTCTTGCGAGTCGTAGTGAATTGGTGAGAATGAAAGAAGAAATAAGCTTCTATTTATAGAAGATTTCTAGCTTAGCCCTTGCAATGTGAAGAGATAAGTGGCTTAACGACTGGTGATATGAAAAAAAGTGGTTTGACGCCTGTAATGTGAAAGAACAAGTGGTTCGACGCCTGTAATATGAAACGACAAGTGGTTCGACGCCTGTAATATGAAACGACAAGTGGTTTGACATCTAGTAAAGGCAATTACTATTGGCAAAAGTGACTCTTAGATGATGACATATGGGCCTCAATGGAATAAACCAAACTTACCAGAAACGTCTCATAACAGACTTCTTATTTATATCAAAGATTGAATAAATATTACCACAAATCATTTTATCTTCAATCAACACATTTTTAATCTTACAAAAATTATTCATCATTAATATTATAACTCATAATATTTAACGACCAGATCATTCCCAAGAAATAAGGGCTTTCCGATAAGGACTTCTCCCTGTTGGCGCGCAATTAGGTGACCAAACCCCTTTCCTCGACAGAACTTTCTAGACATCGTCAATAATGCAAATAATAATATATATGAATAAACTTATTATCTCAACTATTTATTTAATAATATAAAATATTGTGCAAATGATACTGTGACAATAATTGAATCAATAACGTGAGATACTATGCAGCAATTACTGTAACAATAATTGAGTATAACTGAGTGACTTCTCACGTAAGCATCAATAATTAATACCGTGTGCTACTATGCAACCACGCGTATTACTGTACTTTTATCACAGGATATTTCAACAGTTAACGGTAAAACTTTCGCCGTTATTTTTATAAGAAGATAATTCTGTTGTTTTATAACTCCGACAGTAATTCTGTTGTGGGGTCCACCAATGATTGTACCATCGTACGAATATTCCCCGGCAAAAAGAATATTCCCCGACAACTTGCTTTACTTTGCAAAATTTTCACATATCACCCTTAACTTTAATCTTTTTATCAATTTAACCATTTACTAAATAAAATAATAATTATATGAAAATCGAATATTTTCATTTCATAAAAATTCGTGGTCTTACAAATATATCTAGGGTAATCTTGTAAAATATGATTCTATTCTCGTTTGTTTTGTGTTGAAATTAAAATCTAAGTGAATTTTATCATTAATTTTTCTCATTGCGTCCAAAAGTTCAAGTGTTGCATTCTCGAATTTGTAATAAAAACTTATGAAAAATTATTGACGTTATGAGTGCTTTCTTTCGCGTTATTATTTCCAAAGGTATTGTATCATCCTCACAAGTATAATACATTAATTTAATAAGTATGATACATTGGATCAAAAAAAGTATGATATAAACATCAATAAATGCAATAATTTTAATGGTTAATTACATATTCTATTACATTTTTAAAAATAATTACAAAAATAGTGTACTCATAAAATATTTACACAATTAATACAATTTCATATTTATTTACAATATTAGTGCAATTATGATTCCTTAGTTTAAGAAATTAGTATGCAATTAAGATTCCTTAATTTAGGAATTAGTTATCACCATGACTTCTTCTGTCTCTCCTCATCTAGAACAACTACGGTTTTTAAATTCTCAACTATAGTTTTTAGATTCTCAAGAGCCATGGTTTCTGATGATTTACCCGCTGTGAGCTCTTGGATTGCATCTTCTAATTTTGCTTCAGCCAAGTCTATCTCAGAATCAGTTTTCAGAATTTCAGCCTTAATCTTTGTAGTTTCTTCACAGATAAGCTCCATTTCTCTCCTTGCTGCCTCTACTTCTATTTTCAACTGTTCCAGAGTGACGACGAGACTTGATGATATAGAAGTAGCATTCTCTTCAGCAGCAGACACAACTTCCAATTCGGATTTCACCCTCAGCAGCTTTGAATTGAGAATCTGAATAGTTAAATCCACCTTCTCTTCTGTTTTTCTCAGTTGAGCTATTTCTAAATTAAGATTCCTTAATTTAGGGATTAGTTATCCCCATGACTTCTTCCCTAAAATAATTTAGCGATTTATTTTTTATGAATATTTGATTACCCACAAAAATTAAAATTGTTACTTTTGTACGAAGGTTTGGCTACCAACTGCATCATATTCATAATAATTTTATTTTTAAAATGTTATTTATAAGTTGGTAACCAAACCTTCATAAAAAGGTAACCCATTCAGTTTTATTGGATTACCAATTAATTATAAAAAAAATTAAGAACAATTTCCAAGTGTTACGTGCAGATGGTATCCGAAATGCTATGTCTAAGTTTCCATTTATGTAGCTGTTAGTTACTTATAAATAACCTTTTAAAAGTAAAATTATTTTGAATATGGTGCAGTTGGTAGCCAAACATTCATACAAGGTAACCATTTTAGTTTTTATGGGTAACCGAATATTCATAAAAAAAATTGTTCGTGATTTCCTCTTTGTTCGGCTACTCCGAATTCGTTTTGGATCTGTTCTTGATGGTTTGGTAACTTCGACTTCTTCTTTTTTGATTTGTTTTGGTAACTCCAACTTCTTTTTCTTCTTCTTCTTCAATTTTTGTTTGTTTTGGTTCGTGGTTTCCTCTTTGTTCGGTTACTCCGAATTCATTTTGGATATATTCTTGCTGGTTTGGTAACTCTGACTTTTTCTTTTTCGATATGTTTTGGTTGTTCGTGATTTCTTCTTTTGTTTTGTTTTCGATTTGTTTGATAACTCTGTTCTTGCTGGGAATTGGTATGCAATTATTTTTGAATTTAAATTTATTTTTGTTGTTAGATCCAAGATATTTGAATTTAAATTATTAATTGTGGCAGTGATTTCTCCTTGATTTTAGGTTTCCTTATTATTATGAATTTAATCCTATACTAATTCCCTAAATTAAGGAATCCTAATTGCACTAATATTGTAAATAAATATTGAAAAGTGTAATATTTTTGTAATTATTTTTTGATGCACTAATAGTGTAATTATTTTTTAATTGTTGTATATTTCTGTAAAGAACCCTAATTTTAATGTAATTAAATTTATGTTCACCGAATAGAAAAACACTTTTTAAATTAATAAATTATTAATTTATCGATAAAATAATAACTCTCTAAATTAATAAAATTTTCCAGTCCCAACAGTATTAATTGATAGGGGTTCTACTGTAATACAATTAAGAAAATATAAATAAATAAAATTAAAATATATAAATAAATTTAAAGTTCAAACTAAAGATTACAAAATAAACTTAAAGCATTAAAGTATAAAATAAATTTAAATCCAAATTGAGACGTCTGGATGTTTTTCACTATAAGGTCTTAACTTTTGTACTAATAAAACTTGAATGCTTACTTTTGTGATTTGTCAAAAGAAAAAAGGGAAAAAAAATAATGATAGGGGAAGAGGTATGTAAAAAAGATACATATTGTCTGATAAAATTTGCATTTCAACATTGATTTACCAAATGAATTGGGGTAAAAATTCCACTCTATGTAGTTGTTTGGATTTTACGGTGATTTACAAGACACTAGCTTGTATTTTGATGCTTTCTTTTTATTGGTTTCTATATTTAGTTACTTGCACTTTATTTCGCATTGATATAAGAATTGAAAAAAAATACTCCAATATAACATAAGAAAGTAGGAAAATAAAAAAGAAATAAAAATGTCAACAAACCTCTTTCAATTTCAAAAATAAGTAAAAATAACAAACTTTTGGTTTTTATAAAAAAGAAAATTATTTATAAATGAAAATACATTACAATATTCTATGGCAAAGTTGATGGTGCAATAGAATTCGCACATGTGTAAGATACCAACTTTTATAAATAAAGATTTAATTTTTTCTAAATATTATTTTGAATAGTAAGGTGTTGATTTGATATAATACTATAGTTATGGGTGATATGTGCAGATTTTGCGAAGTAAGCAAGTGGTCATAAAATATTCATTAGGTCGGAAATATTCTTTTTATCGGGGAATATTCGTACGACGGTGCAATCATTGGTGGACCACATAACGGAATAACTGTCGGATATAGAAAGCGAAAGAAATAACATTTTCATAAAATAATGGCAATACTTTTACCGTTAAACTGCTGAAATACCCGGTGATAAAAGTATAGTAATACGCGTTGTTGCACAATAGCACACGGTATTGCACAATATCTCTGATTATTGATGTGACGTACCCAAAATAGGTTTACACAACCCATTCTGAGTCGTCAAATACATGATACATAATTCAAATACAAACTTCATTTATTCAACTGTCATGAAAAATACGACAACACAACAACTGAGTTTCAAAACAAATATTGTCTCGTAGACAATATTCAAACTCAAATAAAATCCTCATTACAAATATTGTTGCACTATTTTACAAAATAGTGAGGACTGCTATAAAAACCATCTTGAGTCATTACTCTACTCCCCGACTAGTCCCAACTATATTCTCGCCTCCTGAAAAGAACAATGGAACCAAAAGGAAAAGGGTGAGCCCAACTAGCTCAGTAAAGAATATTATGACTAAGATAATGTAGAACAAATTATAATTAGTCCTCAACAGGGAAAAATATGATAGAATACAATTGACAACAAGTTTTAGATCAACAACTGCAGCGGAAAAAATAATCCATTAGAAGAGTCAAGTAGAGAATAATGTCTACTATCTTCTATGATTTAAAAATTTGTTAGTTCCCAGAGGGCATACAATAGATCTAGAAAGGGGGGGGGGGAGGTTGAATAGATCATTTTTAATTTTAAAAATCTTTTCCATTTTTATTTACATTGCTGAGTAAATAGCAGATAACAAATTTAAGAATTATTTCAAACACAACGGAATAAGTTAAGGTTCCCCTTCATAGATGCTATGTTAACCATTTTTCTAGAGTTAGTTTAGATATAAGTAGTTATCATATTAACATCAGTTATAGCATTTATAGATTCATAATGTAAATGATAGAATGTAAAAGACACAAGAGATTTTAAGTGGTTCAGAGACTCAAGCTCCTAATCCACTCTTCTGCTTCAACAAGTAAGGATTCCACTAAGGAAGTCTTTACATCACTGAATCACTAAGATTCCTTCAAGGCCAGCAGCCTTGGAACTCTAGTTCAGTAAGAACTCTTCAAGTACAGCAAACTTGGAACTTCAGTTCACTAAGAACTCTTCAAGGCATGCAGCCTTGGAACTTAGTTTAGTCCCTTGGACAAGGACCCTTCTGGCTCTAGCTTCTTATTGTTGTTGGTGGTGGTGCTGAGTTGCTAAGATGACTTTAAGCTTGTTCATCCTTGATACTTGGCAGTTTGTTGTGATCCTCTTTGGATTCTACATTGAGACTGGATCACCATTGGGAAGACTGCTAAGTTGTTCATGAAGCTTGATCTCTTTAAGTACTTAGCAGTTTGCCACTACTTCCTTGGTGCAGCTGATCTTGTGGTTGGTCCTTTTCTGATCTCAGCTTGCACTTCTTCACCACATGAGGTTTGCTAAGTCTTTGCATCTTTGGTAGACTTCGTCTGACACTTAGCATCCCCTGAACCTTGGTTGGCTTATGTACAGATTTGGTTTTGTTTTTGTTCTTCTTCAACTCTTGATGGTTCATGGTGATTTTTAGACTGGCTCTTTGAATCTTCTCACTGATCTGCCAATCTTTTGAATGCTATTTTATTGGCCTTCTCGGCTCTCAGCTTAGCTGCCATTTTCAATGGCATTCTCATAGTTATTGAGTGAATTCTTTTTCTGTTAAGGATCTTCTCTTATCTTGCTTCACTTCTACTTTCATAGTCTCACTGCCACTGAGACTTATTCTGATTTTTCTCTGTAGAACTTGTTGGGCTTCGGCACAGAAACGCACAGCGGAAATTAAAATTTTAAAGCAATTTCCGAAACCCTAAAATAGGATCCATGCGAAAAATAATTAATTCAGAGGTTTAGAGATTATACCAGATATAAACAAAAACGAGAATCTGAAACCGACTGCGCCTCGAATCTCCAACGCAATACAAACCGATTGCGCCTCTACGGTATCCACACGAACGCCGCACGAACCGTCGAACGATTCTGCAATAAGAAGGACTTGCGGTACTAGCCACCAAAAGGAATGGATTTTGAAACTGTTTTCTCTCTAGTCTCTCTCTAAGAGCGGCTAGGGTTTTTCAATTCTGATCTTTTACCCTAAGTAGCTGCTATATATCATATATATAGTAGTTAAAAGGAATTAATCAAAATCAAAACCTAATTATATAAAATCTGAATATATATATATATATATATATATATATATATATATATATATATATATATATATATATATAGAGTCCGGATCCAGTCCGGGATCCCGGACTCTACTAAAATACGGACCATTTTTTTTTTTTTTTTTTTTTGCTTTTTTTTTTTGAAACAACAAAAAAAAAAAAAAAAAAAATTTATGGAATTGAAATTTTTCCAAAATAAAGTGTTTTGGGCGTGATTTGGATGCCTATAACGAAATATGTCTGTACAGTCTGGGCAGACTGTACATACATTGGTTGGGGTAGGTGTTAAAAACACACCCAAAACACTTTATTTTGGAAAAATTTCAGTTCCATAATTTTTTTTTTTTTTTTTTTAGTTGTTCTACCAAAAAAAAAAAAAAAAAAAGACAAAAAATCAGGTCCGGATTTTCTCCCCGTCCGGGAGTCCGGACCTGATCCTTTGTCTATATATATATATATATATATATATATATATATATATATCTTAATTAAGTCTTACTTAATTAATATACATATATACAAATTCTCCTTTTAATTTAAATTCGTGATTTAAATACTATTAATCATATTAATATATTTAAATCCTTAAAATTTAAATTAATTCCCTTTTAAATAACGTTCTATGTGTGTGACCCTATAGGTTATTATTGCGTTGGCAATAATTTTAAAATCATATTATAAAATTATAAACAGTGAGCGGCATCTAGTAATGCATCACTGCTACCCAAGTAATAATAAGATTGATGATTCGATGCAACCTTTTGTGACCAATGTTTCAATGCAATTTAATCCTTTTAACCTTAATATCCTAGATTAAACTCGAGTCATGGAATGTGTCATACTCTTCATAATTTAATCTGAGTTTTCTTGATCAATGAGTAGACTATATGAAACAAATCACTATTTGAGCATGGCCATTCATAGTCCTACTCAATCAAGAGGCCTATAGATATCACCCATAATATATAGGATGGTTAAATTCCATCTAGATCACTCATATTTCTCACATGATTAATGATGAACCCAATAATCACCTTTATAGTCCACCCGAATAAAGGTGACATTTGATGATATCAAAGTACATAAATTCTCGTGTAGTAATATAGCGATTTCAGGTCGGAGGACCATTACATCATTGTCACTATGAGAATTGCTAATGACACTTCGCATAATGCTCCATATAGAATTCTCATGGTGGGTCTGTCCAGTACATCGTTCTCTAACATGTACCTATGCATTGACTTAATATCTCATATATTTATGACCAATGAGATTTGGTCATCAGTCAATCCACATACTAGTCTCAATGCATCATTGTTGTCCCATCAACAATGATACTCGACTAGGGACATTTAAGAACACTGATACTAATGGTAATATATAATCTCATGTTCAAGTCACATACTTGAAACTATATAATTTGTATCACTATTCTAAGGAATTTTATTATGTTAACAATTATATTACGCAGTAAATAAAACCATAATAAAATCATATATTTATTCAATCAAATATAATATCAAAATGTTAAGCAATTATATCAAATAATTGGCCTCTAGGGCATAAACTCTAACAGTCTCCCACTTGCACTAGAGCCAATCACTCATGTATCTAATACCCATGGAACTAGTGTGACCGTCGTGCTTCTGCTGCGACAAAGCCTTGGTTAGTGGATCTGCAACATTATCATCTGTTGGCACTCTTCCTATATGTACATCTCCTCTATCAATGATTTCACGGATGAGATGGTACCGCCTAAGTATATGCTTGGATCGTTGGTAAGATCTGGGTTCCTTAGCCTGTGCAATGGCTCCATTATTATCACAGTATAGAGCAACCGGATCAACAATGGTTGGAACAACACCAAGTTCAGTGATGAACTTTTTAATCCATACAGCCTCCTTGGCTGCACTAGAAGCAGCAATATACTCAGCCTCTGTTGTAGAATCAGCTACTGTCTCTTGCTTTGAACTTTTCCAGCTAACAGCACCACCATTAAGGCAAAACACAAAACCTAACTGAGACTTATAGTCATCATTGTCAGTTTGGAAACTAGCATCTGTGTAACCCTTTACTGCTAGTTCGTCTTCACCTCCATATACCAAGAATGAATCCTTAGTCCTTTTCAGGTACTTGAGGATATTCTTGACTGCTGTCCAGTGACCTTCACCTGGATTCGACTGGTATCTGCTCGTCATGCTCAAAGCATACGAGACATCCGGACGAGTACATATCATTGCATACATGATAGATCCAATTGCCGAAGCATAAGGGATCTTTCTCATACGCTCCTCATCATCTTGTGATTTAGGACATTAGGCCTTAGAGATCTTTACACCATGAGTCACGGGTAAGTTTCCTCTTTTCGCCTCTTGCATGCTGAACCGTTTCAACACTCTATCAATATATGTACTTTGACTTAGGCCGAGCATTTTTCTTGATCTATCTCTATAGATCTTGATACCTAAAATGTAGGCAGCATCGCCCAAATCTTTCATGGAGAAACATTTTCCTAACCATGTTTTTACAGCCTGTAAGGAAGGAATGTCATTCCCAATAATTAATATGTCATCAACATATAATACTAGGAATACAATGTGACTCCCACTAACCTTCTTATATACACAAGGTTCATCTTCATTTTTAATAAAGCCAAATTCTTTGACTGCTTCATCAAATCGAAGATTCCAACTCCGAGAGGCTTGCTTCAATCCATAAATGGATCGATGCAGCTTACATACCTTTCCAGCATCCTTTGGAGTGACAAAACCCTCAGGTTGTGTCATATACACATCCTCAAGGAGATTTCCGTTAAGGAAAGCAGTTTTGACATCCATCTGCCAGATTTCGTAATCATAAAAAGCTGCAATAGCAAGTAAGATCCTGATGGATTTAATCATTGCCACTGGAGAGAAGGTTTCATCATAGTCAACACCTTGAATTTGTTTGAAACCTTTTGCTACCAGTCGGCCTTTATAGGTTTGTACATTACCATCCATGTCGGTTTTCTTCTTGAAAACCCACTTGCACCCGATTGGTTTTACCCCTTTGGGTGGATCAACCAGAGTCCATACTTGGTTAGTATACATGGAGTCCATCTCAGATTTCATGGCTTCAAGCCATTTCTCAGAATCTGGTCCATTCATAGCTTCTTGGTAGGAATCAGGCTCATCTTGATCTATGAGCATCACATCGCCGTTTTCAGTCACAAGATATCCATAATATCTTTCAGGCTCTTGGCGTGTCCTACCAGATCTACGAATGACTTGTGTGATTTGAGCAGGTTCACTTTCCACAATTTCTTGTGGTTCCTGCTCATGTTCCAACTCAGGTTCAATGATATTTTGTGGTTCTCGAATTTCTTCGAGTTCTACTTTCCTCCCACTGTTTCCTTTAGAGACAAATTCTCTTTCTAGAAAAATACCAGTTCGAGCAACAACCACTTTGTTCTCAGAAGGTTTGTAGAAATAATACCCTTTTGTTTCCTTTGGGTATCCTACAAAATTATATTTGTCAGATTTGGGTCCGAGCTTGTCAGAATTCAGACGTTTTACGAACGCCTCGCAACCCCAAATCTTCATGAACGACATACTAGGACGTTTCCCAGTCCACATTTTATATGGTGTCTTCTGAACCGTCTTTGTAGGAACACGGTTAAGTGTGAATGCAGCTGTCTCTAGGGCATGACCCCAGAAGCTTATTTGAAGATCTGCATGACTCATCATTGATCGTACCATGTCCAACAAGGTTCGATTTCTCCTCTCAGATACACCATTCCATTGCGGTGTTCCAGGTGGAGTGAGCTGTGATATAATACCACACTCCTTTAGAAGGTCATCAAAGTCTTGGCTTAAGTATTCACCTCCTCGATCGGATCGAAGGGCTTTTATGCTTTTGCCAAATTGGTTTTGAACTTCATTCTTGAATTCCTTGAACTTTTCAAAGGATTCGGATTTGTGTCTCATAAGATACACATATCCATATCTACTAAAGTCATCAGTAAATGTAATGAAGTAATAAAACCTACCTCTTGCTAACGAACTCATGGGTCCACATACATCACTATGTATAAGTCCCAATACATCGCTAGCCCGTTCACTGTGTCCAGTGAAAGGGGCTTTAGTCATCTTGCCTAATAAACAAGACTCGCATTTCTCATATGATTCAAAATCAAATGAATCCAAGAACCCATCTTTATGGAGTTTGGATATGCGTTTCTCATTTATATGGCCTAAACGACAGTGCCAGAGATATGTCGGATTTGAATCATTTGATTTAAATCGTTTTGTATTTATGTTATAGATAGGCATTTCTAAATCAAGAATATAGAGACCGTTAAACAATTGTGCAACACCATAACAAATATCATTTAAGTAAAACAAACAACGATTGTTCTTTATTATAAATGAAAAACCTTTCTTGTCCAAACAAGAAACAGAAATAATGTTTTTGCTTATAGCAGACACAAAATAACAATCTTCTAATTCTAAAACTAGCCCAGTGGGCAAAGATAAATGATAAGTTCCTACGGCCAGTGCAGCAACTTTTGCTCCATTTCCAACTCGTAGGTCAACCTCTCCTTTCACCAAAGTTCTACTCCTTCGAAGTCCCTGCACATTAACACAAATGTGAGAACCACATCCAGTATCCAATACCCATGATGTAGAAGTAGATAAGTTGACTTCTATAACATATATACCTGAATCAGAAGTCGTACTTCCTTTTCTTTTCTTCACTTCTTCCAGATAAGCATGACAATTCCTTTTCCAGTGTCCAGGTTTTCCACAGAAGTGACATTCACCTTCTTTAGCCACCCACCTTTAGGTTTTAAAGCCTGTTTGGTTTTGGAATTGGGTTTGGCAAAAGATTTAGATCCTATCTTCTTCTTGCCTTTCCAATTTCCCTTAGCATTCCCCTTTTGCACCATCATTATGGGAGCGGGTCCTGCCTTTTTCATGTTGTTCTCGGCAGTTCTTAACATGCTCAACAACTCAGTAAGGGGTTTCTCAATTTCATTCATAAGATAGTTCATAACAAATTGAGAGTAGCTGCTGTTCAAAGATTGCAAAACAAGGTCAGTTTGGGCTTCCGGAGTGATTGGAAAACCCAACCTATCAAGGTACTCAATATACCCAATCATTTTCAGCACATGTGGACCAACTGGATCACGTTCACCCATTTTGCAGTGATACAACGCCTTGCTTGTATCATACCTCTCCTGTCGAGCATGCCCTTCGAACAATTTCTTGAGATGCTCGATCATCTCATAAGCATCCATCAACTCATGTTGCTTCTGAAGCTCAGCGTTCATGGTTGCTAGCATGACACAACTCACATCCAGAGCATCATCTTGATGCTTCTTGTAAGCATTATGCTCCGCACGTGGTGCAGTGACAGCTGGTGCTGCAGGAATGGGCCCATCAAGGACATATAGCTTACGCTCTTGTTTGATGACAATCCTCAAGTTCCTATGCCAGTCAAGGAAATTAATTCCACTTAGCTTGTCCTTTTCAAGGACTGATCGTAATGAAAGACTATTTGTGTTGTTGTTGTTTGCCATTTGATATCTACAATTTATAAGTGCAACAATAATAAGTCAAATTACAGAGTTGATATTATATAATTGATAATAGTACATTCAAAATATACCTCCCACTATTTTATTCAAATTAATAGCCCTCACCATTAATTCGGAAAGCATTTTCTATTAAATCTTTCTAGTGAGCCAAGATCCATATTTCATTATACCTTAAGTTAGCTTTGGCTATTCTCTCAAAACATAATTATTTAGGTAGACAACCCTTTGTCAATTATATCATATATAACTCCTGGATAGTTTGGTAAACAACATTTGTTTCTAGTCCATCTAATGGTACCAACCAAACTCTATGCCTCTAAGTCCACAATCCTATTGAGATAACTTAGTTAAGTCGGGCCCAATGATTTTAATAGTTTGGATATCACAATTATCCTATCGCATCTTACCTAGATAAATAGGGTACTTTGCTTTGGCAAACCTACATCTATTGATCAAGGTCTAGATGAGTGTTATTCATTGGAAGACATCTGATTTAGACTTAATAATTTAATGAGGGATTTTATTAATTTAGATCTCACCAATTTTAATCTTGTTAAGCATGCACATTATTAATCATATCATATCATATACAAGCATAAATAAAGTGCAAAATTAAATGTGTCACAGTTATGGCCCAATCCACTGTCAATCTTTTCAAGCTAATGAAAGATTGAAGGTCAATCTAAGATGGTAAAAGATCTTAAAATAAATAACTTCCTTGGATCTTCCTCTAGCATGCGCCTCCTCTCCATCATCATCTTTCCAATGTGTTCTCCATCTTTACATCTTCATCAATTACATATTATTACATGACATAAAGAAACCTCGAGTTACATTCGAGGGGATTTAGATGAGAAGAGAATATTACATTAGAATTTATAGAAAGGCACGACATGCAAGTCGTATTTCAAAACCAAAAACCACTAACCTATGGGTCAAAAGGCCATAACTGTGTACCATGCATATCACAATAAGCACATAACAATTTATATATAATTAAAGAAAGCTATATATAAAATATAGGGGACACGACCATCGTGCGCTACGACGGGGGGGTCCAAGGGGGGGGTTTCCCCCCCTGGCGGTGGTCCGGCTGACCGATCAGCTGGCGGGTGGTCTCGCTGACCGGTCAGCGAGCGGGGTCGGGGGCAGCGCCCCTGGAAAAAAATTTCGAACTACATTCTGTATTGCAGAATTTTTCCATACGAATCTCTGAAACAGTTTCAGAATCATACATTTTAATCCACCAAAACACCCATAATAACAAATCATATATGTCCAGTTTCGTTTTAATCATATTAAAACGAATAACAGTACACCCAAAATTTATCATATATTTCCAGTTTCGATTAATCATATTAAAACGATTCTTCATGCTTCTAATCCGATTAGAATAGTTATATTGTTATTCCACCAATTAAAAATACGATTAACAGTATCATCATATATATTACCAGAATACACATACAACGGAATATCATATATTCAATTTTATATCGGTAAACATGCATCATCATATATCATATATATCGAATACAATTAAAACACGTAATCTGAATTAATCTTTTCGCAAGTAGCTCTGATACCACTGTTGGGCTTCAGCACAGAAACGCACAGCGGAAATTAAAATTTTAAAGCAATTTTCGAAACCCTAAAACAGGGTCCATGCGAAAAACAATTAATTCAGAGGTTTAGAGATTATACCAGATATAAACAAAAACGAGAATCTGAAACCGACTGCGCCTCGAATCTCCAACGCAATACAAACCGATTGCGCCTCTACGGTATCCACACGAACGCCGCACGAACCGTCGAACGATTCTGCAATAAGAAGGACTTGCGGTACTAGCCACCAAAAGGAATGGATTTTGAAACTGTTTTCTCTCTAGTCTCTCTCTAAGAGCGGCTAGGGTTTTTCAATTCTGATCTCTTACCCTAAGTAGCTGCTATATATCATATATATAGTAGTTAAAAGGAATTAATCAAAATCAAAACCTAATTATATAAAATCTGAATATATATATATATATCTTAATTAAGTCTTACTTAATTAATATACATATATACAAATTCTCCTTTTAATTTAAATTCGTGATTTAAATACTATTAATCATATTAATATATTTAAATCCTTAAAATTTAAATTAATTCCCTTTTAAATAACGTTCTATGTGTGTGACCCTATAGGTTATTATTGCGTTGGCAATAATTTTAAAATCATATTATAAAATTATAAACAGTGAGCGGCATCTAGTAATGCATCACTGCTACCCAAGTAATAATAAGATTGATGATTCGATGCAACCTTTTGTGACCAATGTTTCAATGCAATTTAATCCTTTTAACCTTAATATCCTAGATTAAACTCGAGTCATGGAATGTGTCATACTCTTCATAATTTAATCTGAGTTTTCTTGATCAATGAGTAGACTATATGAAACAAATCACTATTTGAGCATGGCCATGCATTTCATAGTCCTACTCAATCAAGAGGCCTATGGATATCACCCATAATATATAGGATGGTTAAATTCCATCTAGATCACTCATATTTCTCACATGATTAATGATGAACCCAATAATCACCTTTATAGTCCACCCGATTAAAGGTGACATTTGATGATATCAAAGTACATAAATTCTCGTGTAGTAATATAGCGATTTCAGGTCGGAGGACCATTACATCATTGTCACTATGAGAATTGCTAATGACACTTCGCATAATGCTCCATATAGAATTCTCATGGTGGGTCTGTCCAGTACATCGTTCTCTAACATGTACCTATGAATTGACTTAATATCTCATATATTTATGACCAATGAGATTTGGTCATCAGTCAATCCACATACTAGTCTCAATGCATCATTGTTGTCCCATCAACAATGATACTCGACTAGGGACATTTAAGAACACTGATACTAATGGTAATATATAATCTCATGTTCAAGTCACATACTTGAAACTATATAATTTGTATCACTATTCTAAGGAATTTTATTATGTTAACAATTATATTACGCAGTAAATAAAACCATAATAAAATCATATATTTATTCAATCAAATATAATATCAAAATGTTAAGCAATTATATCAAATAATTGGACTCTAGGGCATAAACTCTAACAGAACTTGTAGACTCAACAACTTGTCAATGACTAACAACTTCTTCTTTTAAGCTTCACCTGTTAAATAGCCTTTCAAAAGCTTCCTATTGGATTATAGCTGTTAGAAGCTATTTGACTTGATTCGCAGGTCTCGAGTTATTTGGTGCAGACTGCAGATGTGACATGACAGCCCCTTTTTCACTTTTTTGACAATGTAGTCTACTATTTCACCTACCACATCAAAAATGTCACTTTAACGTGTCAGGCTGGTAGTCACCTTTATTACTTCTTTCTGATTCATTGATTAGAACATCAGGAGTTATACTTCTGCATCGATGATTTCAATACCCAATGTTCGAATGTCAGTCTTTGCATTGAGACATTTCCAAGGCTTCAATAATCAAATGACTAAACTCTACGATTCTGATGCATATGACTGAACTCTAGGATTCTGAGAGTGTTCTCTAGATTTTCAATGCAGAACCTCTCTTCCTTTACTCTTGCAGTTCTTCAATACTTCTGCTTGCCTTGACATTCATTAGACACTGATAATTTATTTGAATACTCTGGCCCTCCTCAACTTCAAGACTCATCAGATTGGTCATGCTCAGCTCTTTTTCTCCTTGTGATCTCACATTCATATATCATCAATGGTTTGACCCATGCTTAGTCTTCTTTGTCTGTTATGTATAGGTTGGCTAATATCTTTATTATAGACCTCATCAGTTCCTACTTCTAATCTGGATAGCACTACGATCATGGTTATACCCAAGAGCATTATCCTTTGTTTATCTTGACAGCTATTGTATTCCTGACTTTCTTTTATCAGTCACATTATCTGAAGTCTTCTCACTGTTTCTTGTGGAAGACTTCCCTCAACTAGCTTACCAATTCAATCAGGGTGCTGACTGAATTGATGCTTCGATCTTCTGTTTGCTTGCAAGCCATTAGGTGAAAGCTCTCTGGCTTCCTTTCGGTAGATTTCATCTTTTACAGCTCTGATCAGAGGCTTCATTCTTTGGATGCTTTGGGAGTGATCTTGTGTTGAGAATCATGTTAACACTACGATTCTTCCTTGGCGTTGTGAGCATTGATAGGCTTTGTCGAAGACTTTGTTCTGCAGACTATGATATGGCTTTGGTTTTGCAGACTCTACGACTCTGAGAGCAGATTATATACTAGACTACGATTTCTATTTTAATACTTGTTGTCCATGTCGTGTTTTGCTCGACTACGATTTCTACCTCTGATATGATCAGTAGACTCCACGACTTTAAGTGTGGTCTACGATTCTTAACTTTGCTTGGCAGGTGCTTGAATTAACACTACGATTCTAAGTGAGGCCCTCCAAGGTAGACTACGATCTATAGCCACTTTCTTGATACTCTACGATTCTGCCCTGGCTTCTGCAATCCCTCGGCTGGCTCGACGGACTCCCATTTTGCCTTGATAGTCTCCGAGTTCTTTGTTTCTCCTAACAGACTTCTAAGTCTTGTGTAGTACTCGATGATTAGGCAGACCTATCTATTACATCATATAAGATCAACCTAACAAGCTTGATCTTTCTATATTCAGTCTTTGTACATCATATTCTTTTTAAGGACTTTACACAAGCTGTTTTATTCATGTAGAATCAATCTAACATATTTGATCATTTCAGTCTAAGTCCTTGTATATATATCCCTGTTGTATATTTAAGGACTTTACAACTTATTTCAATGCAGACATATTTGCATATTCATTCATTAAGATCATACTCAAATCTTATATAAATAGGAATATCATTCACATGCTTATTCCTAACAATCTCCCCCTATTTGATTATGACAAAAACAATAAGTGCATATGTATGAGATGAATGAATCTTAAGATACAATGAGTTACTATATTGCTAGAATAGGCAATATGAATGATATATTAAAAAGCATTTTGTGACGCCCCCAAAATTAGGTATACATCACCCATCTTGAGTCGCCAGATACATGGTACAGAATTCAAATACAACTTAATAATACAACTGTTGTGTACAATACGACAAAACATAAACTGTGAGTTTGAATACAAATATTGTCTACTAGAGAGTATACAAACTCAAAAGGAGTCCTCATTACAATTATTATCACACTATTTCACAGAATAGTGAGGACTACTAATGCACCATCTAGGACCATAACTCCGTTCCCCGACTCGTCCCAGCTATATTCTCATTTCCTGAAGAGAACAGTGAAAGAAAGGGTGAGTTCAACTAGCCCAGTAAGAAATATTATGACTAAGATAATGCAGAATAATTTATCGTTTACCTTCAATAGTGTTAAACTGATACAATATAACAAACATCAAGTTTAACTGCAGCGGAACAAGCAATCCATTAAAAGAGTCAAGTAGAGAATAAAATCTACTATCTTTTATGATTTAAAAGGTTTTTCATCACTTTTATCGCTGGGACTCAGCTTAATAAATAATCCACATCATCGAATCACCCTGCACTACGACCAAGGATATTCTTTAGTATCACGATCACGAAATATCCATGCACTACAACTTAACATAATCATGTTTTCATCAACTGTCCTGATCATGCCATAAAACAATTCATCTTTGCACTGCAGCCAAAGAGAATCCATAGCCATAATCATACCAAAAATTGTCCATCAATGCACTACGGGCCAATGAGAATTTTTTTACCACATCATTCGTCACATTACGGTCATGATTATACCGAATAATCCCTGGTCATAATCATACCAAGTCCATCTATGCACTACAGGCCACAGATGAATTTCAACATAATATAAACATGAGGATGATGACAATGATATAAGAATTTAATAAAACAAGTTCAAGAATTAATTTATCCAGGAACTGATAACATTCAAATTGTCAACATGACACTGCTTTGTAGAGTAAAATTCAAGAATGCTCAGAAGAATATTTTCATGAAAAGATACTGGATGAAGTGCAAATATCAAGGATATTCCACTAATTTCATAGATTATAGAAGTCAAAACTTTAACCAACTGAGTATAATAAAGAACGGAATAACAAAAGAAATCACCATGCATGCCGTACTTCGCATAGACAGGTTATTCCAATAGAATACTAAATAATGGAACCAGGTCAGGCGAAATTCGCACCGACAGGATGTTCCAACAGAATAATAAAGAATGGAATAACAACAGAAATCACCATGCATGCGGTACTTCGCATATATAGGTTATTCCAACAGAATACTAATAAGGACGGAATCAGGTCCGACGTAAAACGCACAGACATGATATTCCAACAGAATAATAAAGACGGAACCAGGTCCGGCGTAAAACGCACAGACATGATATTCCAACAGAATAATAAAGACGGAATCAGGTCCGGTGTAAAACGCACAGACATGATATTCCAACAGAATAATAAAGACGGAATAATAGAAGAATATCACCAAGTATAGGGTAGCCCGCGTATACAGGTTATTCCAATAGAATAATAAAGAATGGAATAACATAAGTTCTCTTCATGAATACAAAAGAATAACACCCCTTACGAGTACAACAAATAATATTCCCTACCTTAAGAAGAAGAGTACTAGATATATAAGTAATGAAGTAGCAGAATACTTTCTTCTTTCTCTCTATAGTTTATCTCTTTAGAGTTTTAGTGAATTCGTAAGAAATAATGAATGAATGAGCTTCTATTTATAGAAAAATGGACTGCATATTAACTAACTCATGAACGATCTAGATTGATTTATTTTAATCTGACAATCCATATTTAAAGCAAAAATTTTTAAATAAAATTTAATATATTCTATTTATAATCTAATAAAACGAATAACTTTATAAAAGATTTTACTATGCAAATACTATGCATGCATTATGCAAACACTATGCATAATAAAATATAATATATTTTAATTATTGTCTAATAAAACATATAACTTTATAAAAGTATTCTATTTTATATAAAAAGATTTTACTATGCAAAACACTATGCAGGCACTATGCAACACTATGCATAATAAAATATAATATATTATATTTATAGAATAACTTTATAAAAGTATTCTATTTTTTATAAAAAGATTTTACTATGCATACACTATGCAATACTATGCATAATAGAATATAATATATTCTATTTATAAAATAACTTTATAAAAGTATTTTGTTTTATACAAAAAGTTTTTTCTGTTTTACCACATTAATAATACCAATAAAACAAAACTGAGTGACTTATCACGTAAGCATCAATAATCAATACCGTGTGCTACTATGCAATCACGCGTATTACTGTACTTTTACTACCGAGTAGTTCAACAATATTAACGATAAAACTTCCGCCGTTATTTTCATAAAATATTTTTGTCGTTTTCTCAATCCGACAATAATTCCGTTGCAGGGTCCACCAATGATTGTACCGTTATACAGATATTCCCTGATAAAACAAATATTCCCCGACCAATCGAATATAATATTACAACTTGCATACTTTGCAAAATTTATAAATACTACCCACAACTATAACATTATATCAAATCCACACCATAAAAAAAATATATCGAGAAAATTAAATCTTTATTCAGAAAATCTGGGGTCTCACAATCTCCCCTCCTTATGGAATTTCGCCCTCAAAATTTACGTACGTACTTGGTATGCTGAACAGGTGAGGTTACCTTGACTTCACTTCAAATTCTAACTCTTGAGGTATAACCTTTGAGCGTCGAATATGATCCTTCTTATCCAAGATGTTAACACGTATCTCCTCATAAGTTAAATCTTCTGTTATCTCGTCCGGTTATAAATTAATAATGTGGTTCGGGTCATCCACATATTTATGTAACATCGATACGTTAAAAACGTTATGAACACGCGACATACTTGGCAGTAAAACGAGTCTATAATCCACAGTTTCTACTCGATCGAGGATTTTAAATGGGCCAATTAAATCGAGGGTTGAGATTTCCTCTCTTCGTCGATTCTTGCTTCTAGAATAATGCCCTCTTGAACCTTCTTCTTCACATTTATCAGCTCTAGGTGTATAGCTTGAGCGACTTTACCTTTATCGATTAAAGTCAATTCTACTCGTATATTTGTTATCTTCACTTTGATACCTATCAACTTGCCATCGTCATTCACGACGTCGCCTACAGAAAGTCTGGCTTTGGTGCATTCCACTCAAGAAGTCAACAACGAAAGGACCGGGGCTCTTTACTTATGGCTTGATATGACAATGATTGACTTTAGTGGTTTGGTTGCTTGAATTCGCATAACAGGTTGGTTAGGAATATGAAAACTAACAACCTTACGAAAAGCATGATGAGTAGTTAACCAATCGATTCCTAAAATCGCATCAAAGGCAAGTATTTTCAAAGAGATAAGATTGACAGGTAACGTGAAAGTGTCGATTTGAATCAACAAGATTTATAAATAGTGGAGGTAACGAAGGTTTCTACTATCGAAGTTTTAACCAATAAGTCAAAGTCTAATTTCTCCGAATTCAAATTTAAACGTTGAACGCAAGCAAGAGAGATAAAAGAATGGGTAGAACCGGTATCGAATAAGGTATAGACTTCATAAGAATTTATAATTAACTAACCCGTGATAACTTCGTTCGATTTTTCGTCACGAAAAACGCTCTCCCTTAAACTACCGAATTTGACTTGTTTGGGACAGTCTTTGGTGTCGTCATTACCAATGGAATTGACTTTCGCTATAGGGCATATTCCACCCTCAATTTCTTCGTCGTACTCCTGCTCCATGATCTAAATCATTAGCCTTCGATCCATATTGAATTGGGGTTGACCGCAATGTATAGGGTAATTCAAAACTCGATGATGGGTTCTCCCAATTGCTGTCGAAAAAGAGAAATACATATCATCTATTTTAGCTTTCTTGGATCTGACTTCTCTTTCCACAATATCAACGCGTCGTGTGGCTTTTACCCATGCATCTTTCATTCTCACTCGTTTAGTTGTTTCTTCTTTCAGCTGCTCCTTGACATTTGAATTCTCAGATTCCAGCTTTAATATCGTATACTCTGCCAAAGAGCTCTCCTGTTTATCTATCGCACATCTGGTAATACAATTTTGAAGTGTTACATTCCTTTGTTCCAAGACCGCCTTCCGTTCTTCAGCCTACTCTTCTAACTCATGAATACGATTTTGTAATTCTACATTTTGATCAATAAGTTCTTCTAATAAATCCTCGTCAGGTTCCTCTTCTTCCTCACTCTTAGTTGCTACCTTTGTGACTAGCTTGAGTGCAACTTTTAATTCCTCAATCACCACATGGATATCTCTAATCACATTATCTTGGTTGGAGAATAGAGGTATCTCCACGGTCTCATGTGCTCCATTGCTATTCTCAACATTCTCGGATGTCATTTTCAAATACTGCCATAAAACAAGGATTAATTGACATGTAACATATTATCCCTATATTCTGACCGACCAATTAAATACCAAATAAACTTAGGTAGGTCATACTAGCGAAGGAATTCCCCGTCACTCCCTTCCTAGTTCTATTCTCACATCCTAGCCAGGGATCATATCCCTAAGCTTTGATACCAACTGTGAAGCCCCCAAAATTAGGTATACATCACCCATCTTGAGTCGCCAAATACATTGTACAGAATTCAAATACAACTTAATAATACAACTGTCGTGTACAATACGACAAAACATAAACTGTGAGTTTGAATACAAATATTGTCTACTAGAGAGTATACAAACTCAAAAGGAGTCCTCATTACAATTATTATCACACTATTTCATAGAATAGTGAGGACTACTAATGCACCATCTAGGACCATCACTCCGTTCCCCGACTCGCCCCAGCTATATTCTCATTTCCTGAAGAGAACAGTGAAAGAAAGGGTGAGCTCAACTAGCACAGTAAGAAATATTATGACTAAGATAATGCAGAATAATTTATCGTTAGCCTTCAACAGTGTTAAACTGATACAATATAACAAACATCAAGTTTAACTGCAGTGGAACAAGCAATCCATTAAAAGAGTCAAGTAGAGAATAAAATCTACTATCTTTTATGATTTAAAAGGTTTTTCATCACTTTTATCTCTGGGACTCAGCTTAATAAATAATCCACATCATCGAGTCACCCCTGCACTACGACCAAGGATATTCTTTAGTATCACGACCACGAAATATCCATGCACTACAGCTTAAGATAATCATGTTTTCATCAACGGTCCTGATCATGCCATAAAATAATTCATCTTTGCACTGCGGCCAAAGAGAATCCATAGCCATAATTATACCAAAAACTGTCCATCAATGCACTACGGGCCAATGAGAATTTTTTTACCACATCATTCGTCACATTACGGTCATGATTATACCAAATAATCCCTGGTCATAATCATACCAAGTCCATCTATGCACTACAGGCCACAGATGAATTTCAACATAATATAAACATGAGGATGATGACAATGATATAAGAATTCAATAAAACAAGTTCAAGAATTAATTTATCCAGGAACTAATAACATTCAAATTGTCAACATGACACTGCTTTGTAGAGTAAAATTCAAGAATGCTCAGAAGAATATTTTCATGAAAAGATACTTGATGAAGTGCAAATATCAAGGATATTCCACTAATTTCATGGATTATAGAAGTCAAAACTTTAACCAACTGAGTATAATAAAGAATGGAATAACAAAAGAAATTACCATGCATGCGGTACTTCACATAGACATGTTATTCCAACAGAATACTAAATAACGGAACCAGGTCAGGCGAAATTCGCATCAACAAGATGTTCCAATAGAATCATAAAGAATGGAATAACAACAGAAATCACCATACATGCAGTGCTTTGCATAGACATTTTATTCCAACAGAATACTAATAAGGACGGAATCAGGTCCGACGTAAAACGCACATACAGGATATTCCAACAGAATAATAATAAAGACGGAACCAGGTCCGGCGTAAAACGCACAGACAGGATATTCCAACAAAATAATAAAGACGGAATAATAGAAGAATATCACCAAGTATAGGGTAGCCCGCGTATACAGGTTATTCCAACAAAATAATAAAGAATGGAATAACATAAGTTCTCCTCATGAATACAAAAGAATAACACCCCTTACGAGTACAATAAATAATATTCCCTATCTTAAGAAGAAGAGTACTGGATATATAAGTAATGAAGTAGCAAAATACTTTCTTCTTTCTCTCTATAGTTTATCTCTCTAGAGTTTCAGTGAATTCATAAGAAATAATGAATGAATGAGCTTCTATTTATAGAAAAATGGACTGCATAGTAACTAACTTATGAACGGTCCAGATTGATTTACTTTAATCTGACGGTCCATATTTAAAGCAAAATCTTTTAAATAAAATATAATATATTCTATTTATAATCTAATAAAACGAATAACTTTATAAAAAATTTTACTATGCAAACACTATGCATGCACTATGCATAATAAAATATAATATATTTTAATTATTGTCTAATAAAACAGATAACTTTATAAAAGTATTCTGTTTATATAAAAAGATTTTACTATGCAAAATACTATGCAAGCACTATGCAACACTATGCATAATAAAATATAATATATTATTTTTATAGAATAACTTTATAAAAGTATTCTGTTTTATATAAAAAGATTTTACTATGCAAAACACTATGCATACACTATGAAACACTATGCATAATAGAATATAATATAGTCTATTTATAGAATAACTTTATAAAAGTATTCTATTTTATACAAAAAGTTTTTTCTATTTTACCACATTAATAATACCAATAAAACAAAACTGAGTGACTTATCACGTAAGCATCAATAATCAATACCGTGTGCTACTATGCAACCACGCGTATTACTGTACTTTTACTACCGAGTAGTTCAACAGTATTAACGGTAAAACTTCCGCCGTTATTTTCATAAAATATTTTTGTCGTTTTTTGAATCCGACAATAATTCCGTTGCGGGGTCCACCAATGATTGTACCGTCATACAGATATTCCCTGATAAAAAAAATATTCCCCGACCAATCGAATATAATATGACAACTTGCATACTTTGCAAAATTTATAAATACTACCCACAACTATAACATTATATCAAATCCACACCATAAAAAAAATATATCGAGAAAATTAAATCTTTATTCATAAAATCTGGGGACTCACACATTTGATTACAGCTGAATAGTAAACCTAAATTCTGGATCCAAAGTTAACTATTACATATAGAGATGTACATTCTTCTTCATGTGTGTCTCCTGGATTCCCTTCTGTTGTTGTCAACTCAACGATTGTTTTTAGAGAGATGTTTCAGTGAGTTATTTGTCACTAATCCCCATTGTTGGGAGATTGCATATTTAAATTTGATGTTGAAAGTAAAATATTCATGATTATATGTAAAGTCCTTCAAGGAATATATGTACAAGGACTTAGTGGTAGATCAAATTTGTTAAGTTGATCTAAGCTTTTAATTTTTATCATTCTGTAAACGAATGTATAGATAAATAGATCAAAGCTGTTAGGTTGATCTATGCCTTGAGATGTAATAGATAGGCTTCAACAAAATCGTGGTCTATCGAGCTGATCAAGAGATTGCAGAAGCAAAGACAGAATCATAGGGCATCGAGAATCGTAGTGTGTCTGCCTTGAAGGGCCTCTCCTGAAATCGTAGAGTGGTCCAAACATTTTCCACGCCAACTCAGAGATCTTAGTGTGTTCTCGAAAACGTAGAGTCTGCAAGATGCGCTATTTCTTAAGAGAAATCGTAGTGTTCTCATTTTCTAAGTATCGGATCAAGCACCAAGGTGGCAAGACATCACGATCAGAATCGTAGAGCATCATCTGCCTGTGTTAGAAGCATCGAGCCTTGCCCTTTTGTTTAAGGATAAATCCCAACAAATGTGGAATGGATTATAAACGTTGAAGTTTTCGGTAGTCCCAATGACACAAAAGATATCCTTAGTATACAACAAAGAAACGTATTGAAGAAGCTAAGGAAAGTACTATGGGTCAGCAGAAAACACCTTTTCAGGTGTTAGGTGAGATAGCAGGCTGCTGTGTCAGTGGGCCATACTACTAATCAGAAGATGTGTAAAAAGTCTCCATCAAAGCTCAGAAATGTCAAACGCATTTAATGCCTCAACGGATGTCTTCAACGGATACATTTCAAAGACCACATATATGCAAAACATCAGCAGATGATTCAACTAAGCAAGCATTGAACAAAAACGCTGAAGAACACTCAACACTTAACTCTACGATATGAAAAGAGAAAGCTTGCTCAGCTACTTAATTCTTTCAAACAAGAGCTTAACGACAACTGAGTAGCTCCATTCAAGAATTCATCAACTACTATCAAGTGAAGTAAGAAGTTCCAAGTCAGAAGGACTTGAAGAGTTCTAAGTGAACTTTGAAGAACCAAGTCTGCTGGACTTGAAGTGTTCAAAAGTGAACTGAGAAGTACCAAGACTGCTGGTCTTGAAGGAATCTGTGAGATTCAGAAAGTGTAAAAGATATCCTTACTAGATTTCCTACTCGAGGAGTAGAAGAGTGGACTAAGAGCTTTAAGTGCTCTGAACCATTTAAAATTATTGTGTCTCTTACATTCTTGCTATAACTGCCATAAATGTTATAATTGCCTCACTCTCATTAACTCACTATATCTTTAAGGGAGAATAAACACATATTAATTCCGCTGTGTTTGAATCATTATCAAAACTAACAAGTATTTCGAAAAGAATTTAAAATATCTATTCAACCCCCCTTCTAGATAACTATTGTGCCTCCATGAACTAACACCCATCTTAAAGTTGCATGGATTAACCACTGATGTGCCCCAAGAGAGTTCGGGCACTAAAATTTTAAGGTGAATTTTCAAAACGCCTTTTCAAACTGTATTTGTAACTTCCCTCCACACGATCTGCATAGTGGGACACATGTCGAGTTTTGTCGGGCTCCATGATTTTAAATAGTGTGGAAAATACTGATCTGCCCTTAGTTCCCCCTGAGCTAATGTATTCTTTGGGAAGACTATGATCGTCGAGACTGCTCTATGATTATTGAGTTTTCTGCTGATCATACTCTACGATTATTTTCTGGCATGTTTCTTGTTATGAGCTCTGACTTAATATTCTTTCTAGGTTATTAAGGTTGCTTAGGAAGGGCCAACCTCTTACATTGAACTAAGGGTCAGGTTTGTCCCTAAGGCACTTATAAGAAGGACTGTATATACTTGGTGGTAAGAATGTCATCACGATAGGTTTTTTGTCAAAGTTTGTTCACCATCATTGGACATACTTGATGTTGGCATTTGTCAGTGGAAGAGGGTGAGGTGCTTTCAGCTATATCAATTGTATGTTCAGGAGAGTGTATTGAGAAGTATTGCAATCGTAGAGTTAGTATGCTTATACTCTACGATTGGAATGTTGATTGTGAGGAAACTCAATTTGAGATGGTGAGACTTGATGGTCAGTCTTAAGTTTAGGAACTCTAAGACCAGGAGTAAGGATTCATTTGATACATCAGCC
This sequence comes from Panax japonicus, assembly GCA_020205505.1. Taxonomy (NCBI): domain Eukaryota; kingdom Viridiplantae; phylum Streptophyta; class Magnoliopsida; order Apiales; family Araliaceae; genus Panax; species Panax japonicus. The sequence goes on from CM035111.1 coordinate 32,506,947, forward strand.
ACAGAGTTTTGGGACTCTATTTCTGGGAGAGGACTTGTTTGGATAACCCCAAGTTTCATTTCAGGAATCATTGAAGCTTATCTAAATTCTTGAAGACCGATTGGTGGATAGTTCATCATGCAACATTGTCTGGTGAAGCACCTTTCATGTAAATAATTTAAGATGGGCAACTAATGGCCAATCTCTATAGAATGGTCATCAGAGATGCAAGGAGTGTTGAACTTTTATCTGAGCTCATCTTTGAGTCTAGCAATGAATTTTACATCTGCTTCTTCTTAAGCTTCTTCATCATAATCTTCATATCCTCAGTCATTCTTGCCTTTGCATCAGGTTCAGCTGTCTTCAGTGTTTGAGAGTTTTGAAGGATTTAGCTTTAATGTGTTCCTCCTCAGTTTTGTTATTGTTGGGCTTTAGCATACTGTGGCTCACTTATAGTTAATACCTCTGTCTTAGAAGTAGATGGGCTAGCTTCTGCATATATATCCTTACAAGGTCACTTTTGTACTTCTCCTTCTAGCTGGAATCTTCTGAACTGATCTGATATTTTCATGATTAAATCAGTTTCATTCGATTCGTAAAGTACTTTTGAACTGGTTACTTCACAATTTGCTGATCAGTTACTACGAACTTAGGTTTTATTATTCAAACTTCCATGATGTTCCCTTTGGAATGATATGCTTTGCATGGATACAACCAGTAGAACTCTTTTGTCTTGTCATGCAATGGCCGTTGCAACATCCACCTCTGATGGTTTGGCAAGTCTGGACTCTTCGATCGAGACGAGTGAAGACTTCTTTGATTAATGGCTGCATTTTCCCTTCTAATATAGATGGTTGGATCCTTGTAATCGAAGCTATCTGCTTTGGTATTTCTTGTGTGATTATATAGACCAAGTACCTACAGGTTAGGTAAATTTCTATTTTTGGTACACCTGATTGTCTGGGTCCTGCTGGATTAGTTTTCTCAAAAACCCAATTCCTCATATGCATATATCAGATTTAGATATGATATTTATGATGTATGATGATGAGTGTGTGAATGATAAAGCTTTTTAATATGACACTCCTTTACTATGATTGTTTCACCCTTTGCTTGTTTTGTTCACTGATTTTGAATGTTCTTAGAGTATGAATCAACTCTACTGCTTATTTGTATCTGGTTGATTCATGGTGATGATCAGTTTCTAAGAATCCTCAAGATGCTCCTTGTGACACCCCCAAATCCGGGTACTTCAATTCCCACAGGATTTGATGTTCACTGTCCAAACATCATGTATCTATCTACCCATAATAAATGAAAAAAAACATAAATAGATAGAAATAAATCCTCTCCTTATGGAGTTACAATATCTGAATATAAAAACGTCAATCCAAGGTCATACTAACCTTAAATCTCAAATGCGGAAACATAAACAAATATTAAGTCTTACACAATTTAAACATAAGTCTGAAACATAACATAACATAACAAATAAATAACAAGTTTTCATAACTTGTTAATCTTGCCCTTGCCTTTGCTAGTAGAAGGCTCGTCGGACCTTTCGTTCTTAACTGCAATATTATTATTATGCAAGAGTGAGCACGATTGTCCACAAGTATAATAATATAGCAATAAAATAATAACATGCGAATGAATCAAAGACTTCTGAAATAAGAAAACTCGGCTTTTGAATCAAGAATGAATAACAAGAATCAAAAGAACTTCTGAGGGTCATAAGACCTTGAACTACGTGCTAGGTTGTCAAGTGTTTATACTTGAAACCTTTAATAGTCATAAGACTATGGACTCTTCTTCTCATACTTAGGGGATCGACACTTAGTACCATACTGTGCACAATATCTTAATGCTAAAGCATAATTAATCCCCTATAACAGGGTTGTTCATCTCAGTTTGACATTAGAGTCCGCACCAAAGGAAGTTTGGTTTGGATAAGCTCAACAATGGTTCTGAAATTTAGAACGTTCATCAACTATGGACTAGTCGAATCAATAAGGGTTCGCTAGTCTTACAAGGTTCAACAATAATTGATATTCAATTTGAATAATAATGTTCAAGATGTATACAATCGAATAAGTATTGTATAACAGGAATCATGCTTTTAAAGAATGATAACATCTAATATGAAATCTTGACTTGAACAATAGTAAACAAGATAGAATAAGGAACTTGCTTTATGTAAAGAAAAAAAGTTTAGGAACTTGCCTTGTGCGTAGGCTAAACGATTACTACTCCCGTTCACCAGAAGTCCTACACACATACCATATGTATTCACGACATTCATTAGTTATATTTTCACTTAATTATTTAATATAACTCCACTTTATTTAACAAATCATTACCCTCATAATTTAATTACTTAATTAAATTAGAATATTTTCATTCTCTTACTATTATTACACTCGAATAAATTATTTCAAAATAATTTCTATTGAATATTTATTTTATTCCATAAATATCTCAATTAAAATATTCATTTTATTTGATAAATATTTTAATATAATTTTGATTGAATATTTATTTTATTCCATAAATATCTCAATTAAAATATTCATTCTATTTGATAAATATTTTAATATAATTTTTACGAATATTTATTTTATTCCATATATATCTCAATTAAAATATTCATTTTATTTGATAAATATTTTAATATAATTTTCATCGAATATTTATTTTATTCCATAAATATCTCAATTAAAATATTTATTTTATTTGATAAATATTTTAATATAATTTTCGTCGAATAATTATTTTATTCCATAAATATTTCAACTAAAATATTTATTTTATTTGATAAATATTTTAATTAATTATTTTTATTTATTTTATTTATTTTTTTATTTTTTGTATTAATTTTTTTTGCCTGCCGGGGCGGGGTAATTTAGTTTGGTAACACCTGCTGGGGACGGGGTTACCTAGACTCAGTTTCTACAGTTTGCGAACATAACAAGGCCAATTTAGGCCAAAAAAAAATCTCACACCAGTTAACACAGAACAACCCAATAAATTCCAAATTAAACCAACATGGTGAATTTTAATGCTACCCATGAAGTATAAACTTCACAAAAACATCATACAAAGGCTATAGCATGATTCTAACACTTTAATTCATGTAATTACACAATTTACAACATTTAATTTCACTGTTTTTCATATTTTATAAAGTTTTGATGAAAAATATGAATTTTAACACTACAGATTCGTTAATTCACCGAATCCATCAGTTTAAATTCTATTTTATTCGTTTCAACATACATAAGCATATTCAAGTATCAATTTTGATACAAACATATGATTAAAGCATTTAATTTGTACGTAAGGGCCATATGGGCCATATATACAACTTTTATACTCTGTAACTTCACAAAACCCAATTAACACATAATTACATGAATTTAATCACTGTGATTCATGTATACATGATATATAATATGTTATGAACAATTTATAATACATATATAGACATATAATCAAAAAATGTCAAATTTCCCATTCACGGAGAACTTTTAAAATACGTAATGGAAAAACTATAACTTTTCAAAATTCTAATTTATATATTCTTTTGTGGATCAATTAATTTAAAACAGACATAAATCACGTACAATTGAGTTATGTATGCTAATAGACATCTAACATTAAGTAATAAACAAGAATTCATGAAATCCCATTATCAGATAACTCAGTTGGGAGAAAATATAATACGTGAAATATAAAACTTAGATTAGGGTTTACCGTTGCTTTCGCTGTTTGAAGGTGATACAAACTTGAATTCTCCAATTCATCTCAAATAAATTCTCTCAATTTTCTCTATAGAATTTCTTTGATGAAAGTAGGAACTTATATGACGTATGATATAAGATATAAGTATAATACGTATAATATATAATGGGTGGGTTAGTGGCGTCAGTTAATCTGTAATGGGTTAACTGGTGCAACTCCCCTTAGGGCCTTATTTGGCTAAACTTTATTCTCCCTTTCCATTTATTTTAATTAACTCTTATTATATATTTAATGGTCACACATCTAATTAATCAATTAATTTTATTTAATTGAATTAAATAAAATAGAATAAAATCACATAAATTCACATAGTCACATAATTAAAATTCTTATTTATTAATTATGTTAATTTATTAAATGTCTAATTAATTATTAAATTAATTAGAATAACATTATGCTTATTAATTAATTTATTTAATCAAATAAGCTCAATTAAATACATACTTTGAATATAAGAATTCTCCACATTAATTTAATCAATGTAACACATATAATTAAATTAATCTACCACAATTTCATTAATTAATTATTTAACTCAATAATTAAATCATCGAAAAATATTTATTTAATTTAATAAATATTCAAATTAAATTACAAAAATCTCGTTTGTCACACTCCTCTAGTGTTGATCATACTCTATATTTTATAAAAAACACAAAACATTAGTTTTGTATATATTTGCATGCATACCAATCCTTCAGTAGGAGTTAATCCACTTAAGCTTAGTTGGTTTTAGATTAACTTACGACATACTCCATACTTCTTACAAGATACTATCTTCAAGCTGAACTTTGGGTGGAGAGAGAGTTTGTTGATAATTAACTTTCCAACCTTAATGTACTCTCTCTCTTACCCTTTTCATTAAGAGTATGGTCTCTTGGTAGAATATTGAAGTAGTACATAAGGTGATGCTGCATAATGTTCATGTGTGTGATAATGAAGAATCGTACCTTTACACTGTCAGTTTCTTGACCGTCGTTTGTCTTGCTAGAATGACGTTGAGAATTGTTGTGCAAATCTGTAAATTCATTGCTGACAACTTGTTGCTTCATTTGACCTTAGATCAATTAGGCACCGTCTTGGAGTTGATAACGTAAGAAAGTCTTGACAGTTTTAGTTCTTTGATATTCTTGAGTCTCAAGGATCAGATCCAACTGATTAGCCAAGTACACATTGAACAAAATTTTCTTTCTTCTCTTGGATATATATTTCTCTCCATGTATAGGCCTTTCTTGGATTTCCATCACTAGTCTGCAGACTGCTGATTTTCTTTGGACATGGATTGGTCTTGTTGTTATATTAATTTAGAACCGGAACCAATCTAAGCAGCTTCAGGTGAATATGCAAATTTACATGTACATATAATTTTCAACATGTGAGTTCATCAGTAATCACAAGAGACTTACTACTAAACTAATTTTAGAATATGGTTTGTGCCTAGGATCATACTCAAAGCGTTAACTTTAAGAATGTAATATGAGGACCTGCTTTGATACCAATTGTTAGTTCCCAGAAGGCACAAAATAGATCTAGAAGGGGGTTGAATATATCCTTTTTAATTTTAAAAATCTTTTCCATTTTGGTTTACATTGCTGAGTAAATAGCAGATGACAAATTTAAGAATTATTTCAAACACATCAGAATAAGTTAAGGTTCCCCTTCATTGATGTTATGTTAACCATTTTTCTGGAGTTAGTTTAGATGTAAGTAGTTATCATATTAACATCAGTTATAGATTCATAATGTAAATGACAGAATGTAAAATACACAATGGATTTTAAGTAGTTCAGAGACTCAATCTCCTAATCCACTCTTCTGCTTCAACAAATATGGATTCCACTAAGGAAGTCTTTACATCACTGAATCACTAAGATTCCTACAAGGCCAGCAGCCTTGGAACTCTTGTTCACTAAGAACTCTTTAAGTCCAGCAGACTTGGAACTTCAGTTCACTAAGAACTCTTCAAGGCCTGCAGCCTTGGAACTCAGTTTAGTCCCTTGGACAAGGACACTTTTGGCCTTAGCTTCTTCTTGTTGTTGTTGTTATTGGTGGTGGTGGTGGTGCTGAGCTGCCAAGATGACTTTAAGCTTGTTCATCCTTGATACTTGGCAGCTTGTTGTGATCCTCTTTGGATTCTGCATCGAGATTGGATCGCCATTGGGCAAACTGCTAAGTTGTTCATGAAGCTCGATCTCTTTGAGTACTAATTAGCAGTTTGCCACTACTTCCTTGATGTAGCTAATCTTGTGGTTGGTCCTTTTCTGATCTCAGCTTGCACTTCTTCACCACATGAACTTTGCTAAGTCTTTGCATCTTTGGTAGACTTCGTCTGACACTTAACATCCTCTGAACCTTGGTTGGCTTGTGTACAGATTTCGTTTTGTATCTGTTCTTCTTCAGTTCTTGATGGTTTATGGTGACTTTTAGACTGGCTCTATGAATCTTTTCTCAGATCTGTTAATCTTTTGAATGCTATTTTCTTGGCCTTCTCGGCTCTCAGCTTAGCTGCCATTTTCAATGGCATTCTCATAGTTATTGTGTGAAGTCTTTTTCTATTAAAGTTCTTCTCTTATCTTGCTTTACTTCTACTTTCGTAGTCTCATTGCCACTGAGACTTATTTTAATTTTTCTCTATAGAACTCGTAAAGTCAACAACTTGTCAATGACCAACAACTTCTTCTTTTAAGCTTCACTTGTTAAATAGCCTTTCAGAAGCTTGCTGTTGGATTATAGCTGTTGGAAGTTATTTGAATTGATTCGCAGATCTCGAGTTATTTGGTGCAGACTGAAAATGTGACATGACATCCCCTTTTTTACTTTTCTGACACTGCAGTCTAGTATTTCACCTACCACATCAAAAATGTCACTTTAACGTCTCAGGCTGGTAGTCACCTTTATTACTTCTTTCTAATTCCTCGATTAGAACATCATGATTTGTACTTCTGCATCGATGAATTCAATACCCAACGTTCGAATGTCAGTCTTTGCATTGAGACGTTGTCAAGGCTTCAATACTCAGATGACTGAACTCTACGATTCTGATGCAGAAGACTGAACTCTACGATTCTTAGAGTGTTATCTGAATTTGCAATGCAAAACTTCTCTTCCTTTACTCTTGCAGTGCTTCAATACTTTTGCTTTCCTTGACTTGCACTAGACATTGATTGTGACAACCCGAGAATTTAGAAAATTTTTAAAATTTTTAATAATTAATTTTGGGTTCAAAATTAGAACCTAGACAAAAAATAAGTGCATGCGTTTGATATTTTTAAGATAGAATTTTGAGGATTTAAAAATTCTATGAATGATATAGGTGAATTATTCAGGATTAAGGAAATACGTGAATATGGTTATGTATGTGTACAAAATGTGGTTAAGGGTTAATAAACCCTAATATTATATTAAGAACGTCAACGTTCGATTAGAAAATTCTTAGCGTTTGACAAGAAACCCTAAAACCGGTTCTGAAAATCCTAATTTCAATTTCGGGAATTCGAAACCCTAATTCAGGAATTTAAAACCCTAATATGGGAACTTAAAGGATAATTATAATTCTTAAGTGATATTAATTATAATCTTAATTAGGGTAAAGCTTAATTATTTAGCAAACCCTAATTTCAAATTAGAAAACCCTAATTTTGGGATTTGAAACCCTAATTTTATAATTAGGGAAAACCTAAGTGTTAATTTAATAATGGTAATGTTAATTAGGAAATATTAATCTTAATTTTCAAGTTATGAGTAATTAGAAAACCCTAATTACGAAATCTAATTTATAAATTAGAAATATTATTGTTATAATTAAAACCCTAATTCGTGGTTTATAAACCATAATGACCATTTTGACCCTAATTGCTTAATTAGCAATTTTAATTAGGAAATACTAATCCTAATTAGCAAGATTTAAATTATGATTAAGAAATTTTAATATAATTAGAAAATCCTAATTATAATTTTGAAATATTAAATTTCTATTTTTGGAAACCTAAATTTTTAAAACATAATTTTTGAAATCCTAGAAAATCAAACCCTAAAGGGTCCAAACCCTAAACACTAAGGGTTTGGCCAATGTCCAAAATGCCCTTAAAATGGATTGCATAAAGACTAAAATGCCCTTAATGCATTATTATTAGGTTGCTTATAGATCTAACCTTAAAGAAGTTGGTGAACCACTCCTAGCCCTAGCTTATGACTTATTGTCCAACACTCAGCAGCTATATCAGCTCCATGCATTGAATCAAATTCATAAACCAAATAAAATAAGAGAAAGTCTCTTACTTTACTTGACATGCTTGCTAACTTCCTTCTCTCTCTAAAATTTCGAGAGCAAGACTGATATAGACTGATAAGATAAGCCATGACCATATCCCAGCTTACCAAGAACAGATTCAAAGGACCAGAATCAAATATCAAAGTTTTAAAGGTATAAAACCCTAATTTTCGAAATCATTAGATCTGATGTTAGATGTTGTAATTTGTTGGTTAAAGTTGTGTAATAGGGTGTCTTTTAATGTTCTGGGTTGTTGGATCATGGATCCATAACACTTAGATGCATGATTTTGATGTTTTGAAAAACCTGGAAAACTAAAAAATTATGACCTGACAGTCGAATGTCAGAGCCTTTAAATCTTTATTTGTTATATGTTTTATGTGTTTTATGTTTTGAATCTGTTCTATGTCATGAGGACTGTGATCTGAAACTAGAATCAGGGTCGGATCAAGTCTAGATCGTCGGTTATGCTCGGTCAAACGTCGTTGACCGTTCACGAAAATCCAAATCTGGGCAACCCAGAATTTCCAGATGGCTTCTGACAAGTTTAACTAGTCCTTGATCTTGCAGTTGTTTGTCATTTTGGCCAAGTTGTTGTTGTTTAGCTGTAGTCGGGTATGTGATCTACACGTAAAAGTAATTATAACACCTAGAAGCATTACAGGAGCAAAGATAAGTAAGGTCAAATGTGAGTTGACCACCAGCCTGGGGACAAAATCTGGAAAACCCAGATTTTTCAAGAACAACCTCTGACCCTTACTTTGACCAGCCTTTTTATGTCATGTGTTATGTTATTATGATAATAAGTTGTTATATACATGATTCCTGACATGTTGACTACAAGATCCAACCACTAGATCACACATATCAAACACATAACGCAAATTGTAGGGATCAAAAATGGATACCTTAAATTCTGGAAAATCCAGAATACGAAGAACAGCCTTGTCAGAATCTTTGGAGACCCAGATCTTACTGATATGTTGTTGTTTGGCCATGAAATGAGTTTGTGGTTGTAGTACTACATCAGTACTACAATCTTAACCCCATAAGCGTCCCAAAAGTAAAACGAACACTGTTTTAATCATGGTCAAACGACCCATCTTGTTGTCTGACATGAAGATCTGGGCAGGCTCAAGAACAGGCCAAGAACACCTATAGCGACGGGTCTGTCGCTATAGGGCCCTTTAGCGACGGTTTCTATTTATTTTAATTTTTGATTTTCTGAAAATTAATTAAATAAATAGAAAAAATAGTTTTTAATTATTAAAAATAGTTAATAAATTTAGAAAATTTATTTTAAATTCTGAAAAATAGTTTTTTTATTTATTTTGAGTATATTTCATAAATATTTAATATTTTTGGAATATAAATGGTATTTAATTTATTTAATTATAATATTAAATAAATTATTTAAAAATGATTTAAATACATAAAAAATCATAAAAAATAATATTATGGTAAAAAAAATATTTGAAGTTATTTTCAGTGAATTTTAATATTTTGTGATGAATTTTATTAATTAATTAATATTAATGATAATTAGTTTATTAAATAACTATATTAAATAAATTATGGAAAAATAGAATTAATGATTTATAAAATCATATAAAAATGATTTAAGTGTTACAAAAACATTTTAAGTTACAAAATATAACTTTTGATATTTTGTCATGAAAATATTAATATTTTAATATTAATAGTAATAATCGGATAATGGATTTAAGTGTTTAAAAATCATATAAATATGATTTTAAAATATGATTTTAAGGTATTAAAAATTCTTTGATATATTATAAATGTATTATAATATTATGACATGTATTTCATTAATATTTGATAATAAATAAATATTAATAATAATGGAATTATGAGGTATTTAATTCATTTAAATATAATTTTAATGATTGAAAAATCAAGATAAATAGTAATAATTATTTAAAAATTATTACGAGCTTATGAAAAATATTTTGACTGTTAATAAAATTATCTGAGATAATTGTTAAGTCTTAGACAGAGTTTAATTGAACTTAAGCTCAAAATTTTGTCCGACTAGACCGTCGGGATGTTAGAATTTTGTCAGATTCAACTCAGATTTAAATAGTCTGACTTGATGTTAAGTTTTATATGTTGAATAGACAGATAAGATTATGTGCTATGTGTTTAGGTTATTATATATATATATATAATAGTATTATATTGTGATGATATTATTCTAATATTGGAGATCTATATTACTAATATTCGGTCGACGATATAAATTGCGTAGCGGTAATCAACGGTTCAGGCAAGTTTGTTTTTACTTAACTCTACTAAGAGTTGTTTTATTTGGATAAGTTTATGGTTAATCATCGCTGGTTTCCATGAATTATACTTTGTACATATTGCATGTATAAGTCAGGTATGAAAGGTTGATAACCTTCATTACCAGTTGGTTCAGATATATTTGTTCATGTATAATACTTGTTCAGTCATAAATTTATTCCTGCTAGTTCACAATTATATTGTGGAATTATAGCCAGCTTATTATTCAGACTATTTCAATCATGATATATCGTTATATTGTTGAACTTAAACTTACTGGGCAATCCTTATGCTCACCCTTGCTATATCATGAAAAATATTGTAGATTAAGACGAATGCGTCAGATACAAGGAAAGGTTAAAGACAGTTTCAACTTAAAGTTAATGTACGCGATTAGTTTTGTAATAGTGGAGTTTGATAATAAGGTTATGTGTTAGAAAAGTTATGATTTATGTATAAGTTAAGGTTACTGGACCTTGGGGAATAGTGTGTAAATGTATTTTATAAACAATTTATGTTTATATCTTTCGTAAATATAGTAATAGTGTTAGAATGATCGAACCGGATCCGTGGTGATTCAGGACCTCAAATTCGAGGCCCTCACATTGACAATTTGTTTGAATGCTCTTGCCCTCCTTAACTTCAAGACACATCGGATTGGTCATGCTCAACTCTCTTTCTCCTTATGATCTCTCGTTCACATATCATCAACGGTTTGACCCATGCTTAGTCTTCTTTATCTATTTTGTATAAGTTGGCTAGTATCTCTATTATAGACCTCATCAGTTCCTGCTTCTAATATGGCTAGCACTACAATCTTGGTTATACCCAAGATCGTTATCCTTTGTTTATCTTGACAGGTACTGCATTGTTGACTTTCTTTTATCAGTTAAATTATCTGAAGTCTTCTCACTGTTGCCTGTGGAAAACTTCCCTCAACTAGCTTACCAATTCAATTAGGGTGCTGACTGAATTGATGCTTCGATCTTTTATTTTCTTGCAAGCCATTAGGTGAATGCTGTGACGCCCCCAAAATAGGTATACATCACCCATCTTGAGTATCCAAATACATGGTACAAAATTCAAATACAACTTAATTATACAACAGTCGTGTAAAATACAACAAAATATAATCTAAGAGTTTTAATAAGAATATTGTCATCTAGACAATATCCACACTCAATGGAGTTCTCATTACATTTATTGTCACACTATTTTATAGAATAGTGAGGACTACTAAAGCAACCATCTGGACCGTTAATCTGTTCCCCGACTCGTCCTGGCTATATTCTCATTTCCTGAAGAGAACAATGAAAGAAAGGGTGAGCTCAACTAGCCTAGTAAGAAATATTATGACTAAGATAATGCAAAATAAATTATCCTTAGGCTTCAACAGTATAACAATTGATAGAATATAATAGACAACAAGTTTTAGATTAACAACTGCAGCGGAATAAGCAATCCATTAGAAGAGTCAAGTAGAGCATAAAATTTACTATCTTCTATGATTTAAAAAGTTTTTCATCAACTTTATCACTGAGACTCAGCTTAATAAATAAAATCAAATCATCCTTGCATCACGGCCAAGGATATTTATGTAATCATCAATGGTCATGATTATACCAAATAATCCCTGGTTATAATCATACCAACAACTGTCCACCAATGAACTACAGGCCAATGAGGATTTTCACCACATCATTTGTCACATTATGGTCATGATTATACGGAATAATCCCTGGTAATAATCATACCAAGTCCATCTATGCACGTGACGCCCCGAAATCCGGTATACTTTCAGACACGGACTCCTTGTATCACTATTCCACTTCCTTCCAAATACACGTCATTATATAGATAAATATAATAACATATATTCAAAATCCCAGGTTCTCGAAACCTTAAAACCTCTTTCATTACAAATAATTATAATTACATTATTCTTTACATCTTACACGAGTGACTTTCATCTGCCACAAAGGATTCATAACTGTTCATTAAACTAGTCTATAGTTTAATTATATCATTCTATATTACAAGTCTTCACTTGCTCTGCACGCACATTCACATACTGAATGACACTTCGTCTGGATACCGATCAGCTTGATCTTTACGGGATCCTTAAGTTCTTTCTAACATCGTTCGCTAAAAATATTTTTCATTTAAAGCAAGTGTGAGCATTCAATTGCCCAGTAAGTCATAACAGTTGAATAAACAACTTCAAGAGTTTAAACATTTTTCAGAACTTCAATAACCGAATAAAGGTTATGAAGCAGCTTGAATAATAGGAATAGTCTCGATTCCTATCATCTTAAAACATTTATGATATATTCTTTGCACTACTTTCATTCTTCTACCTTTTTCCATACATATCCTTTCTGGCTAGAATCATTAGCACAGACTTAACAATAACGGTTCATGTATAAACCGAGTATACTTGTATTGAACAGCTCAATCACAGAATAGTTTAGATCATAGAAACACCAAAGTGTTCAGATTGTGGCTCAATGCCTCCTATGTTCTACCACCTTGTAAAAACATCGCACATTCGCACATAGACATAACTTCTCAAGTACAACATCTGAGAATTTTAAGAAACTAGCATGAATGAAGTTAGAAAACTTGCCTTACTCACAGCTACAGCTTACGCTGAACTGATCATTCCAAATCCCTATATAACACATAAGGAAATGCACACACACCAATTAGTCATATACTTGACTTACGCATTGGTTTACTTAACTTTTATTTTTAGGGTTTGCGTTCTTGTAATCTAAGTTTACGCGACTAACTTTCATTATCGGTTTACGGATTCACGACGTACGAAGATGTCTTACTCAAAACGTTCATCATCTTTGATGTTTTACATTCTTATCTTCTTCTTATAACTTCTCTAGTACTCAGCATACAACGTTTCTCTGCTAGTAGTCAATATGGTACTCTGAGTGGTTTCCCACAAACAACCAATAAACAAGTTCCCATCTCATCTACACTGCCCACATAGTGAGTTAGATCGGTTGCCAGTTTTATATATAACTTCGCTCTCTGAAGGAATTGTTTAGCTCAGCTCCCATATGTCAACTATCAAAGTTACGATTGTACCACCACCTAAATTTTCTTAACTTATCCAAACCATTAAACTATAATGTTCGTTAAGTCAACTTTTTATTCCTTATGGCTTTCTGGCAACTAAATGCCATACCTCAGGATTCATTCTTTATCGTCTAAGTCATACAGTCTTTTGTATACTCGGAACGATCATTCAATGTCAATACTATGAGGTCATAGCGTTAAACATTTTATATTAACTTATTCATATCTTACAACGTCCGGTTCATTTAACTCAAAACGTTGTCCAAGTTATACCAATTAACTCGGCTTCTTAATGTTATACGTTATGGTCTTTAGCTCAGTTTCTTCACCATTCACGGTTAATCAAAATTCTTCATTACCTTACGATCAAACCATACACGTAGTGTATGTTCTTATTCGTTTAATAATTGCATACACTCAACCCTTACGTTGGCTTAAGTGTCTAACACTTACATTCATTTTAACATTCTCTATCCGACTCACCCTCGGACTTTCATTAATCTCATTACCGTTCTCTATGACTTTCCTTGATAAATCATATCTTACTTACTACCTTCGTCAACGTCTAAGTCATACAACCATTGTTCACTTAGCACGTTCGTCCAACTCGAATAGGATTCACGACGATTGTTTTTGTATTCGACGTTCACGTTGCTTGTCTCTTAATCTATCATTTGACCTTCATTCAAGGTTTTATTTACTTTCATCGTTATTCAACCCATGAACCCCATGTTCATTATTCTTTCTTAATGTCGAAGCCATACCATTCATTGTATGCTAAGACCGGTTGTTCATCACAACAACATTGCATTCACAACGTCTAAATGCTTTACACTTATCTTTCATTACCATGACATAACATCGAAATTTTATTCATTACCTTCATCACTCAATGTCTAAGGAATCACAATCATAGCAATCCCTTACGTTTGTTCATTACGACTATGGTCCACGGATATCGGTTACGTAATCTAGCGCTTACATTCTCTATCTTTTAATCTCATTTTAATCTTTCCGTTAACCTTTACTAAAGGTTTAACTCGCTTGCTTAAGCGTTATTTAGGTAAACTATAGGTTCATACTTCTTTCTTGCACATCCCTCAGTATCTGAGAAATAAAAATCTCATTTCTGGGCATTGCCCTGCACCGGCATTGCGGCGCCATGCCCCTTCCTCTCTCTGGCGCTGCTGCGCGCCCTACTTCACCTTCTTCCTTGGTTTGGCGCTGTGGTGCCAAACCCTTTATTATTTCTCGCACTGCAGCGCCACTCTCCAGAAGTTTATGGTCGAGTTCGCGCTGCGGCGCCACTTCTAAAAGCTCAGTCAGCGCTGCGGCGCCGAGCTTAAACCTTAGAAAATTATTTCTAAGTGTTAAATTAATTCTGAGATGCTTACTTTGCGATCTCATAACTCCTTCGTTATAACTCAGAACGAGGTCGTTCCAAATCCATTCTTTTCCTTATCTTATGTACTTTAATACCCATCGAGCAAAAATTCATTCTAAATTTGTTACGTACTATTCGATTGGTTTGATCTTCACCCTATATTCATTCTATGTTTTTAACGTTCTTCGCTCGTTCGTCCGTAATTCAGTCATCCGAACTCGGAACTCGTTCGTTCTTGAGTCCATGTCTCACATTTTCTACGTTCTCTTACATTCTTATAAAACCCTATACGTTCGGGTTCACTTACTAACTTTTAAATTCTCGTTTGTCTTTTACGAAAATTTCGCCATAACTTCATTGTAGCTAAGTTTTAATCCGTTCTTCATAAACGTTTCAACCAGTCCTAACCAAGAAATATGAAACTAACTTATACACGGTGGTTTTAAACTTTTCCATCAACAACAATTATCCTACGATAGTTTTATATTTGTTCATCAACAACATTCTACGTGTTCTTCGTGTGTTCTTCGCGTTCTTCGTTCGTTCTTCATTTTAATCGATATTTTGTATTACGATTCTACTATTTCTTGGAATTTGATGTTATAGAACATCATTCCATACTTATTTCACCTACTCGTTCATAAGATTCATTCAGATTGCTCAAAACCCTTACGAATCTTATACTTTCTTAAGAAATTTACAAACTAAACTTCTAATTCTTATTTCTTTATTTTCTCATGATTTCAACCATATGAAATCATTTCTAACATTATCTTCTCCCTATTCTCATTAAGCTATGTTTTAAGCATAGAAACTTAAAGAAAATATTAAAAGAAACTAGGGTTTGGATTACCGTTCTTCTTTAATCCTTTTCCGTTATACAAAGCCGGCGATTCGCTAGCTTTTCTATTTCACGATCACTTTTGATCCGAGCATTCATGCTCACGCTCTTCCTCTTCCTCTTCATCCGAGTTCTCTCTCTCTCTCTCTCCCTCTCTCCCTCTCTCAAGTTATAGGATTTTCAAAATCCTAGAAAATGAAAATTTATCTTTCTATTTATAGATTTTCAAAGCTTAGGGCATTTTGGTCATTTCGCCCCCACCTCCTTACTATTCATGGTTTATCCACCAAGTTTACTTGGTGGCCAAGTGGCTGCCCCACATGCCCCATGGGTCACCCCATGGGTTGCCCCAATGGTTATTACCCATCCGTTTACCCATCGGTTCGATCTGCGGTTTCTTTTCTTGGTTTGGGCCTTAACCCTAATTCTTATTTGGCCTATCTTGGGCTTGATTTCTCAAATCATTGGGCTTGACCTAATCCAAGTCTAATTGGATTCTACAAAGTCCATGAACACAAAGTCCATTAAGACTAATCGCATTCTACGCATTCCATTCTCGTAGTCTCGTATTCTCTTCATATATCGTTCGTACGATATTCGTATTATACATCGTACCAATCTTCGTACTATAATCTTATAATAACTCGTATCATACTTGTATTTCTCACGCATAATAACCCTAAATATTATACGTGATCCTAAAATTCTCAGAACTCACTTTTCCAAACCATTAGGTTTTGAGTCCGCAGGCGAAAACTTCATTTTTGCCATAAGTAAAATATTATTGAATATTCCGCCACGTCTCAAGATTATACGTAATCAATAACTTCTCGGAATTTCAAAATAAATCTCCGAGTAGAAACGGATGAATAGTGCCTATTTTGTCTTTTTCCCCATAAATATTTTTGTCCCCGGAAAATTTTATTTTCGTCTTGAAAATTCTTACTCGTTCAATCTAGCTCGTAGCCAGAATCCTCCCAACTTATAATCATCCTAGGTTATAGAATGATTAATAAACACATAACACATAATAGTATTAATAAAAATTCATTTTATTAATAACTAATTCTTTAACTTAAATTTTGGACAATCCGGTTTTACTCGGGTTGTCACACTTCCCTCCTTATAAAAATTCCGTCCTCGAAATTTCTTAAAACCACACCCTTACCCGGGTCATCACATTCTCCCCTTCACAAAATTTCTTCCTCGAAATTTTAGCTTACTCTTCTTCTCAACTTCTCTTCAAAGAAGTTCTTATCTTTCCATCATTCCTAACCTCCATAACCTATCAAGAATCATGAAGTAGAAGGAATAGCGAGGGATATAAAATATCCTTTAAAACATCTCATACTTTTGTTGAGGGGTCAAATTGACCATGAACTCTTACTAGGTTAAACAGCCTTTCGCCGTAAACCTTTCTTTCCACGATAAGTTTACAATCACAAAGAAGGTAAACTACCTCTTTCCATACGTATGTGATCAACCTATCGTATATCTCCATTTCGGGGTATGTTCACCTCAGACTTAATACCAAAAAATTTGGATATTTCTTAAAACATTCGTCTAGTCAAATAAATTGACATCGCTTACTTCTTTAAATTCTTTTCACAATACTTCACCACGTTTTATAACGTCATGATACCGTACTCTTCACAGTACGTTGAGGACTTCGTCAGGTTATGACTTCATCATTATACATCTTACCATAGCAGTTTGTTGGTCCTAAGATCACATCCCACCAAGTTCAATTGCATTAACAACTCCATCTTTTTACCATCCTTGCATCAAATGCACGGATGATATAAAATTCATTTTGATATTTTAAAATAAACTTCTGTCTAGCCGAAGAAATTGGAATAGACATACAAAACATAGCTCTTTTAAAATCCATTGGTTCCAAAAAGTTGAACCAATTCTATTTTTTTTTCAAAATCTACATTTCAGCATGATTTGAATAAACTTCGAAATCTAGCATAACTAGAGGATTTGGAATATCCTATTCTCCATCTTCCTTCATTGTCTTATTGCGATAATACTTAAACTTCTCTAGCACCTTTAATGCTAGATCTACTGAAAATACTTCGTTTTCAGTTTAAACATTCCTATTTCTTAGTACAGTCCATCAACTTGCCACACATTATGGGTTCAGGAACTTTCCACAATAGTATGAGTTTAAGAACATCCAGACAAACCTTAGGCGTCCATTCGCTGAGATATTCGAAAACATACCATATTATTATGAGTCACGAACTTACCATAAGTATGAGTTTAAGAACTCGCACCTACTTATCGTTCTCTACCTATCAAGTATATACATGAGAAAAGATTCACCTTCTCGTCATATACATCTTAATAGTGCGACCAATTCCAATGATTATCACTGTAATAAACTGAGCAGTTATTACACCAAAGCACAAACCTCTGCCCATAACAAAGGTTCATACAACTCAGCCGTCACATGAGTCCTCAATTGAAATTTTACAACTTCTAAATTTCTCTTTACTTAATACGAATTTTCTTTAATCCATATACTAACCTTTACAACTCAATCTGAGTTCTTCTTCCCGTACTACTTCGTAGTACCATTCATTCATAGCATTTGCTATAAATCATTCATCGTTTAACAGCTCATCTGTTACTACGATTCACTATGATCACGTGGTGATCTTCTTCCTTAATCATTTAACTCAATGATTTCCTTATCCTTCTCTCTATGATTATAGTCTTATGTACTCTTACCTAAGAGTTATAACCTATAGCTTTGATACCAACTTGCGACGCCCCAAAATCTGGTCTACTTTCATACCCGGACTCCTTATATCATTATTCCACTTCATTCCAAATACACGCCATTATATAGTTAAATATAATAACATATATTCTAAAATCCCAGGTTCTCGAAACCTTAAAACCTCTTTCATTACAAATAATGATAATTACATTATTCTTTACATCTTACACGAGTGACTTTCATCCGCCACAAAGGATTCATAACTATTCATTAAACTAGTCTATAGTTTAATTATATCATTCTATATTACAAGTCTTCACTTGCTCTGCACACACATTCACATACTGAATGACACTTCGTCTGGATACCGATCAGCTTGATCTTTACGGGATCCTTAAGTTCTTTCTAACATCGTTCGCTGAAAATGTTTTTCATTTAAAGCAAGTATGAGCATTCAATTGCCCAGCAAGTCATAACAGTTGAACAAACAACTTCAAGAGTTTAAACATTTTTCAGAACTTCAATAACCGAACAAAGGTTATGAAGCAGCTTAAATAATAGGAATAGTCTCGATTCCTATCATCTTAAAACATTCATGACATACTCTTTGCACTACTTTCATTCTTCTACCTTTTTCCATACATATCCTGTCTGGCTAGAATCATTAGCACAGACTTAACAATAACGGTTCATGTATAAATCGAGTATACTTGTATTGAACAGCTCAATCACAGAACAGTTCAGATCATAGAAACACCGAAGTGTTCAGATTGTGGCTCAATGCCTCCTATGTTCTACCACCTTGTACAAACATCGCACATTCGCACATAGACATAACTTCTCAAGTACAACATCTGAGAAGTTTAAGAAAATAGCATTCATATAACATAAATGATGTTAGAAAACTTGCCCTACGCACAGCTACAGCTTACGCTGAACTGCTCATTCCAAATCCCTATAAAACACATAAGGAAATACACGTACACTAATTAGTCATATACCTGACTTACACATTGGTTTACTTAACTTTACTTCTTAGGGTTTGCGTTCTTGTAATCTAAGTTTACGTGGCTAACTTTCATTACCGGTTTACGGCTTCACGACATACGAAGATGTCTTACTCAAAATATTCATCATCTGTGAATTGGTGAGAATGAAAGAAGAATGAGCTTCTATTTATAGGAAAATATAGTTTCGATAATTACACGTTTTGGGGCTCGAAATATTATAATATAATGCCTTCCTCTTTTTCTTCATTTTTAATTTAGTACTGCAAGTATTATCAAACTTGCACCACCTCCCCTAATAGTAAATAATATGAATTAATAGTTCATTCATGTGACTTAATAGTATAATCATGTAAAAAAACTAATTACAGTATAATACCTTCATCTATACCTCTATTTTTAATTTAGTCATGCAAGTATTATTAATCTTGCACCAACTCCCCTAATAGTAAATCATGTGAATCAATAGTACACACATGTGAACACATAGTTATAAGCAAGTGAATTAATAGCAATTAATTGCTCATTTATCCGGTGACTTACCCGATTGGTCAATATAACCTCCAGACATTAATTATTATCGAAATAAATGTCGATTTCCACTAACACTAATAATTCCCACACAATGGAACTATCAATCTCATCTTTAATCAACACAAACTTATTCATCATTAATACTATAACTCACAATATTTAACAACCAGGTCGTTCCCAGGAAAGAGGGGGTTTTCCGATAAGGATTTCTCCTTATTGGCGCGCAATTAGGTGACCAAACCTCTCCTTGACAGAACTTCTAGACATTGTCAATATTGTAAATAATAATATGGATAACTTTGTCGTCTCAATTATTGATTTAATAATATAAAATATTATGCAGATGATACTGTGACAATAATTGAATCAATAATATGAGAGATATTATGCAGCAATTACTGTAACAATAATTGAGTATAACTGAGTGACTTCTCACGTAAGCATCAATAATAAATACCGTGTGCTACTATGCAACCATGCGTATTACTGTACTTTTATCATCGGGTAGTTCAACAGTTTAACGGTAAAACTTTCGTCGTTATTTTTATAAAAAGATAATTCTGTCGTTTTCTAACTATGACAATACTTTCGTTGTGGGGTCCACCAATGATTGTGCCGTCTTACGAATATTCCCTTTTCAAACAAATATTCCCTGACCAATCGAATATTATATAACCACTTGCTTACTTTGCAAAATTTGTAAATAATACCCACATCTATAATATTATATAATATTCAAAAATATATTTCGAGAAAAAGTAATCTTTATTCATAAAAGTTGGGGTCTTACAACCTCCCCTTCTTATGAAATTTCGTCCTCGAAATTAGGGTGCGTACCTGGTATGTCGAAGAGGTAAGGATACCTTGACTTCATTTCAGATTGTAACTCCCAGGTCATTTCCTCAACATCGTGGTTTCTCCACAAAACTTTGACTTGATGTATAACCTTGGAGAGTAGAATATGATCCTTCGTATCCAAGATTTTAACAAGTACCTCTTCATACGTTAAATCTTCAGCTATCTTGCTCGGTTCTAATTCAATAATATGGTTCAGGTCTTTCACATATGTACGTAACATAGATATGTGAAAAAAGTTATGAACACGAGACATACTTGGCGGTAAGGCGAGTCTATAGGCCACAGTTCCTACACAATTGAGGATTAAAAATGGGCCAATGAATCGAGGATTGAGCTTTCCTCTCTTTCCAAATCTCGTAACTCCTTTCCATGGAGCAATACGTAACAACACATGATCTCCAATATTGAATTCCACGTCCTTTCGATGAAGCTCAGCATAACTCTTTTGTTGATCTTGTGAGGTTTTTATACGTTGTCGGATCATTTGAATATTTTTCGTAGTCATACATACGAACTCCAGTCCCAACAACGTTGCTTCACCCATCTCATCCCAACATACTTGAGAACGACACTTTCTTCCATAGAACGCCTCAAATGGAGCCAAGCTAATACATGCTTGATAACTGTTGTTGTAGTAAAACTCCACCAATGGTAAGAACTTGTCCCAACTTTCTTTGAAGTCAAGGACATAAAGTCCTAATAAATCTTCAATAGTTTGAATATTCCTTTCCGACTGCACGTCCATTTGAGGATGATATGCCGAACTAAATTGTAAATCCGTGCCCATAGCTTTTTGTAAACTAACCCAAAATCTTGAAGTGAATCTTGGGTCTCGATCAGAAACTATGGATACTGGCATACTATGCAATCTTACAATCTCGTTTATGTACATACGAACAAGACGTTCAAGTGTATACGTTTCTCGTATCGGTAAGAAATGAGCAAACTTGGTCAATCTATCAACAATGACCCAAATCGCATCTATGCCTTGAGAAACCTTGGGAAGACCAGTAACAAAATCCATGGTAATGTGCTCCCACTTCCATTCTGAAATTTCAAGTGGTTGCAATGGACCTTTTAGCACTTGATGCTCCGCCTTGACTCGTTGACAAGCTATACACCTTGAGATAAATCCCGCTATCTCTCTATTCATATTTCTCCACCAAAATGTATGTCGAAGATCACGATACATGTGAGATCCCGAAATTATGAAATGAAAGTATTCAATTTTCTTATAATTATTATTTTATTTAGTAAATGGTTAAATTGAGAAAGGGTTAAAGTTAAGGGTGATATGTGAAAATTTTGCAAAGTATGCAAGTTGTTATAAAGTATTCGTTTGGTCAGGGAATATCCGTACGACGGCACAATCATTGGTGGACCCCACAATGGAAGTATTGTCATAGTAAGAAAATGACATAATTATCTTTTATAAAAATAACGACGAAAGTGTTACCGTTAAAACTGTTGAACTACCCGGTTGTAAAAGTACAATAATACGCGTGGTTGCATAGTAGCACACGGTATTGATTATTAATGCTTACGTAAGAAGTCACTCAGTTATACTCAATTATTGCTATAATAATTGTTGCATCATATCTCTCATATTATTGATTCAATTATTGTCACAGTATCATCTGCATAATATTTTATATTATTAAATCAATAATTGAGACGACAGAGTATTTCATATTATTATTTACAATAATGACAATGTCTAGAAGTTCTGTCAAGGAGAGGTTAGATAATCTAATTGCACGCCAATAGGGAGAAATCCTTATCGGAAAGCCCCCTCTTTCCTGGGAACGACCTGGTTGTTAAATATTGTTAGTTATAATATTAATGACGAATATGTTCGTGTTGATTAAAGCTGAAATTGATAGTTCCATTGTGTTAGAATTATTAGTGTTAGTGGAAATTGACATTTAGTTCGATATTAATTGATGTCTGAAAGTTATACTGACGAATCAAGTAATTAATCGGATAAATGAGCAATTAATTGCTATTAATTCAATGCTTATAACTATGTGTTCACATGTGTGTATTATTGATTCACATGATTTACTATTAGGGGAGTTGGTGCAAGATTGATAATACTTGCATGACTAAATTAAAAATGGAGGTATAGATGAAGGTACTATACTATAATTAATTTTTTCACATGTTTAGAAATATTGAGTCACATGATTTACTATTGATTCACATGATTTACTATTAGGGGAGGTGGTGCAAGTTTGATAATACATGCAGGACTAAATTAAAAATGAAGAAAAAGAGGAAGGTATTATACTATAATATTTTGAGCCCCAAAATGTGAAATTATTGAAACTATATTTTCCTATAAATAGAAGCTCATTCCTTCATTATTTTTCACCAATTCACTAAAGCTATAGAGCAATTATTATAGAGAGAAATTATAGGGAGAAAGGAGAAGAGAAGTCTGCTACCTCACTATTCAAGTTTTCTTCTAAGGTAAGGAGTATTATTTATTTCGTATTCATGAAGAGAGCTTTTGTTATTCCATTCTTTATTATTATGTTGGAATAACCTGTCTATGCGAAGTACTGCATACATGGTGAAATTCTTCTGTTATTCCATTCTTTATTATTATGTTGGAATAACCTGTCTATGCAAAGTACCGCATAAATGGTGAAATTCTTCTGTTATTCTATTCTTTATTATTCTGTTGGAATATCTTGTCTGTGCGGATTATGCATGACCTGGTTCCATTCTTTATTATTCTGTTGGAATATCATGTCTGTGCAGATTACGCATGACCTGGTTCCATTCTTTATTATTCTGTTGGAATATCCTGTCGGTGCGTATTACGCATGATCTGGTTCAATTATTTATTATTCTGTTGGGAATAACCTATCTGTGCGGTCTATCGCATACATGGTGAAATTCTTTTGTTATTCCATTGTGACAACCTGATATTTTAGATACAAATAAATCATAAATTTTGCGTATAATTTTTTTTTTTTAGGATGAGGATTTGTACAAGATAATGAGTATATGTATTTATGTGGTAAATAAAAATATATTTATTACATGATTATTTACAAGTAAATTTAATTTAGAATGATCGATTATTAAAAAGTATATTTTTAATAATAATTAATTCCTTATTGAGAATGTTTTATTAATTATTTTCTATGAAAGTATAAGTATATATTATTTAAATAATATATAAAATAATTTTAGAATAATTATAATGATTATTTCATTATATGAATTTTGTTCAGGTTATTAAGTAAATTTTACCTTAATTATTAAGGTTAAATAGAAAGAATAAATCAGATATGGAATCCAAACCTTAATTTTGGATTATTGTCAAGGTATGAGAATAATAATATAATATTAATTATATTTTGATTTTTCAGTGCTATAAATATGTACTGTAAAAATTGTACTGTTGATGGTTGGTCAATTATGGTATATTGACCAAACCCTAGCATTAATTGATTTAACTCTATTTATCAATTTAAATGGGAAATATAAGATTATTAAATATCTGTGTTATATGATATATGGTTACGTATTACTTCATGGAGCGCTAATTAGGTGAAACCCTAATTTTGTCGCGAAACCCTAATTTTGTCGTGAAACCCTAATTGTTAAATCGAAACCCTAATCGATATTTCTGTGAACCCTAATTGTTAATTTTAAGCACTAATTATTCAAGTGGTAAAGTTAATTACGATATAATTCCCTAATGTCCATATATAAATAAAGAATTTAATTTATATCAAGAACCCTAATTTAATTAATATAAACTCTAATTATATATTTTAGTAGCCCTAATTATTAAAAATTGTGAACATTAATTGCCAAATTGGCAAGGGTAAGTATGATTAGGGGTACTAAACGCTAACATTCATGTATAACGTAATTAGTAAACCTAATCTAATTAACAATCTTAATTTTTTAAATTTTAGAAACTAAAATAATTTTATTTATTTATTTTATTTGGCATGAACCCTAATTGCTAAATTCTACAAATTCTTTGTAATAAACCTTAGGGTTAAACCCTAAGGGTCAAACCCTAAGGGTTTGTTAAATTCCAAGAATGCCATTAATTGGAAAAATAAATGACAATTATGCCCTTTTTAGCATTAAAGAAGCTATATGTAGGTTTTGACAATTGTTATGAGTTGTTGGCTAACCCTAACAACTCTACCTGCCCAAAATCTCCAGCAAATCAGCAGCACTCAACCATATTCATGCATCATGTGATTATAAATTGATTTAAGGAGAGAGAAAAATCATTTTTGTACACTAACTTGTTCAACTCTCATCCTAGACCTTCTCTCTCTAAAGCCAACGAAAATCTTTATCATTTCAGTCCCCAATCCAAGCCCCACCATCAACCATAACCAAAACAGCAACACAAAATCAGATTTTTGACAAGAAAGGTATAAAACCCTATCTCAATTTCTGTCCAAAAATCGGTTGTTAGATCCTGTATTTATGTGTTAGGATATGTTGTTTATAAGTTATTATGATGATCTGGGTTGCTAGATGTTGAATCCATAACATCTAGAGGCTCGGATTAGGCATATTACAAAAACTGGAAAAATAAATTTTTGTCTTCTGACAACGAATGTCAGTCCCTATATCTATGTGATCTGTAAAGTTTTTTTTGTGCTTTGAAAGCTTGTAGTTGTAGTCGTGTATGTGTTCTTTAGTCTGAAAGTGAAATCAGGGTCATGGGATGTGTATATTTTAAGTTATTCACGGTCAAATACCATTGACCGACATTGACCGGAACTTTCTGGGCAGTCAAGAACTTGCCCAGATTCGTCTGACAGAAAGTTCAACGGCTCATATCTTGCTTGTTGTTAATTGTTTTGTTGAATTGTTGGATCTATATTGTAGTCTTGTATATGGAATACATTTTTATGCCTTAAAATCTCCTTAAAAGCATAAGGATCGAATGTAGTGGATGGTCAAAGTAGACTATCCGATCATGATTTCTGTTTCTGGAAAATTCCCAGAAATTTTTTTGGCTTATTTCTGACATGGTTTGACCATGACGGATCTGGCTGTTATATGGTTGTTTTAGTGATGTTTTGTGATGGATCTATAGTATTACATGTGTTTTATATACTGCAGCTTTTAAATCACTATAACAGATCATATCTTGCAAGTTGTGGAAGCCCAAAAGAGGATGGATGAACTGTTCTTCATTTCTGGGTAACCCAGAAAATGAAGAACAGGTCTGACAGCCACTTTAAGGGCTCAGATCTCGTTGGTTATGCATGATATAAGCATATTTGTTGCTGGATCTTATAGTCTTACAATTTCTCTACATGATATGACCAAAACCGAGCTTAGAAACACATCACACACGAATTTACAGTCGGTCAAACTATCAAGCCTAGCCACTGTCACGTTTTCTGGGTTGGCATGAAGAACACCAAAAACACCTATAGCGACGGTTCTGTCGCTATAGGTGGTCTTTAGCGACAAATAATTTATATTTTTCCAGAAATTAATAAAAAAATAGAAAAAAATAGTTTTTAATTATTAAAAATACAAAATAAATTATTAAAAATTATTTTAAATTCTGAAAATTAGTTTTTAATTATTTTAAATATATTTCATAAATATTTAATATTTTTGGAATATTAAAAGTATTTAATTTATTTAATTATAATATTAAATAAATTATTTAAAAATGATTTTAATATTTGAAAAATCATTTAAAATTATATTATGGTATAAGAAAATAATTTAAGTTATTTTTGATAACTTTTAATATTATGTGATAATTTTCATTAATAAATTAATATTAATTATAATTAAGTTATTTATTAAATGAATTAAGTAAATGAATTAAAAAGGATTTTATTAAATTAAAAATCATTTTAAATAAGAATAAGGTATTTTAAACTATTTTAAGTTATAAAATATAACTTTTAATATTTAAAGCTAAATTACATTAATTAATTATTATTAATGATATTAAAGTTATTTAATAATTATATTAAATAATTTAGTTTAAAAATGATTTTAATATTAAAATAATCATTTTTAATAGAAATAAAGTATTTAAAGATATTTTAAGTTATAAACTATAACTTTTAATAATTAAAGGATAATTTCATTAATAATTTAATATTAATCATATTTAATGATTAATGATATTAAATTTATTTAATAATTATATTAAGTAAATAGTTTAAAAATGGTTTTATTTATTTAAAAATCATTTAAAAAGGATATAAATGAATTAAAAATATTTTAAGTTGTAATTAATAACTTTTAATATTTGGATAATGATAAATTAATATTTAAATATTATGGTAATTATTCAATGGTGATTTTAAATGTTTTAAAAATCATTTAAGGATAATATAAATGTTTTAAGTTATTAATAACTTTAATAATTGGCAATGATTTCATTAATAATTTAATATTAATATTTAAATATTAATGATAATAGAATTGTTTGATATTTAAATCATTTAACAATGATTCTGATATTTCAAAAATTATGGTAAATGATAATAATTATAATTATTATAAGGTCATGAAAACTGTTATAACTGGTGTTTAAGATATCTAAGTGGATATTGTATAAATGTATATAGTCTTAGACTCGATATTACCCGATAAAGTTATCGGTAGACCGACATGTTTCAGAAATTGATCTGGACTTAGATAGATTGACTTGATAAGTGAATTATTTGTGATTCAATGGTGTTAAAGTTATGTGACAATGTGATTAGGAATGTGCTGACTGCAATAAGCAGTATTATATGATATAATATATTATTCTAATCAGACAATGATCTATTTAATGATAGGACTTGGTAGAAAAGATATATCTAAGTTGTGTAAGCAGCAGACAAGGCAAGTATCTAACCCTTTGCATTTACTTTATGCTAAGGACATGCGTAAGATAACATCTGAACTGTTCAAATATTTCAACCTTTGTATATACTTATGCAATGATTCTTTATAAGCAAACTATTAAGCAATAATTGTTGTACGATTTCCTTTATCCTGTTAATATTGATCAAGTTATTTATTCTGTTCGTTAATTTCTATAACATGGTTATACAAGTGTCCCCACTTGGATAATCATTATATTTTATCACATGTTGATACATACTTATAGTTACCTAGTATGTATACCTTGAAATAAAAGTAGTCTAAGCTATTTGATCCAGCTAGACATATAATTAAAGTTGTTGTTGAACAAGATAAAACTTATCCAACCGAATTATTTTGGTATGGATTCAAGACTGTTATGAACATCCCAATCATGGGAAATTTTTATGCGCTACGGCGGACAAAGGATGAACGATAATATCGTTCTAGCAATGTAGTATTGATCAATACAGGGCATAACGGGCTGATCACCCCCGTGCCTGTAAGCAATGACGGTTTATAGATGAATTTCTGTTTAAACCTTTTCGAAAATAGAAAATAATGTTCATAGTCTGTCAACTGATTCTCATTTATAGTCAATACGTAGTTTCAAAAATTTGAAATCAAAGTGGCATATTATTGATTATTGGTTCAGCTTACTTCACAACTGTTGATCCGTTGTAGAAGTATCTTTCAAAGAAAACATTTAATCCTTTCAGTTAACTATTATTGTTGTTATTACTTGCTGGGCACTCGAATGCTCATTCTTGCTTAATTTTAAATGTTTTCAGCTAAGTGTGAATAAACCGAAGGATCTGCCAAGATAAAGGGGAAAGGGAAAGTTGCTGACTAAATGTTTAAGCTATTTTATGTAATAGTCTGACTTCATGATAAGGATAATAAATATTATTATTATGATCATGTAACGAATGTTAAAGGTTTCGTACTTGGGAACTAAACTCTGATAAT
Organism: Panax japonicus; assembly: GCA_020205505.1. Lineage (NCBI taxonomy): Eukaryota > Viridiplantae > Streptophyta > Magnoliopsida > Apiales > Araliaceae > Panax > Panax japonicus. Next base: position 32,535,597 of record CM035111.1, read on the forward strand.
ATGTAAATTAAGTTTGAAAATCTATATTATTGTTATTATTATTAGTATTATTCCGCTCATAGAAATGATATCGTGAAGCACCGAGTTCAGGTTTCAAGTACCTGGATTTGGGGGCGTCATAGAATGGTATCGGAGCTATAGGGTTAGAAACCTTAGGTGGGATAGACCTTAGGCTATAACCTTAGAACAGAGGGAAACGTTGAAAATATAAATAACTCATATAGAGTTTAAAGGTAGATGAATCGGATAAATTCATCGTCAAACAAATTAAAAGATAACTTATATAAAACCTTTATGTGTTATGTGTATATATTCTATGCTAATCAGGATAATTTGTGTGTGTAGATGTCAGGTGAAAAAGGATTAGGATACCCTTGGATCGTAAAGAAGAAGCCGATATCAAAGCCAATAGCTGAAATAGAGGCTCAAAGTGAAAGCAACCTCGATGAGGTGGTTATTGTGGAGAATGTCGTACCAGATCCAGAAATGGTGGAACTAACCGATAGTGATTCAGACACTGAAGTTGGAGCTGACCAAGCATCAACTGAAGTGCAGAATCTGCGGGACCGGGTTTCCTCTTTGGAACAGTTGTGGGAAATAGAAAAATTACTAAATAGTCAACTGCGAAAAGCATTAATTGAAACAATGGAAGAACAAGATAAGCTTAAAATCCAAATTGACCAAATAGGAGCTAAAAGCAACAAGTCAACTGCAGCTCCGAACCAGAAGGGAAAAAGAAAAATGAATGATCGTGATCCTGATAATAACCAAGGGAACTTTAAACACATAGAAAAGTGTACAAAATGTGACAAGAAGCATGAAGGCGTGTGCAGGAAAGGGGAAAATGTTTGCTACAATTGCGGACATGGGGGACATTTTTCTCCTCAGTGTCCCAATCCTAAGCAGTGTGTCTGTTTTATTTGTGGGATAGAAGGTCATCAAGCAAAAAGTTGTCCTCGATCAAAGAAGAGGCATATTGAATAGGTAGTATAGGTTATGTGGTGTAGGTTTGTTTAATATTATATGTATGTTTAGTATGTTTGTGTAATGTAATATTCTCAACTTTTGTGTTAATCAAAGTGTAAATCCCGACTATTGTGGTCACAAAGGGATAGTATTATGGGCTATGTTATGTAAATTATTTTGAATTAATATAAATGAACTCATTTTTGGATAATGAAACAAGTTTAATATATATTAAACTTATATGATAAGGTTTAGAATGTAAGTTAAATTATGTTTTATTTAACCAGATAATGCCGCCTCGACGACAAAATCAAAATCAAAGAGCAGAAGAATCTGTCAACAACGTTGAAGGACAACCACAACCAGACCCAATGCAGCAATTCGCAAATATGATAGCTCAAGCCATGCAACAAGGAACGACAGTCGCTGGGAACCAACAGGACAATCGCTTATCAAACTTCAAGGACTTCAAAGCTGTAGGACCTCCCGAATTTAGAGGTACAACTGACCCTGTAGAAGCCCAAACTTGGGTTAAAGAAATAGAAAAGGCGTTTGTAATAGCTAGGGTGGCTGAGGAACAGAAAACGGTTTTTGATGCCTATATGATGAAGGGTGAAGCAAATTTTTGGTGGGAAGCTAATCAGGCAAGGGCTGGGGAAGGTGTAGTTACTTGGGAAAGATTTAAAACTCTGTTTTTCGAAAACTATTTTTCATATAGTATGCAGGTTAGAATGGAAGTAAAATTTCTGGAATTAAAATAAGAGAATATGTCCGTTGCGGAATATTCCGCAAAATTTAATGAATTGGCTAGGTTCGCCCCGCATCAAGTCGATACGGAGGCTAGAAAAGCGCGGAGGTTTGAGCTGGGATTAAAACCCTGGCTCTACAACAAGGTGGCAGTGTTGCAAATCCCTACATTTGCAGCACTCATGGAGAAGGCACTTATTGCTGAGGAGGGAAGTGAGGCTATGAGCCTTTACAACAAAGAAAGGAGGAACAAAGGAAAAGTTGAGGGAACTGGGAAGGTGGAAGCAAATACTGGGAATACGAGGGATAAGAGGAAGGTGAACAACTTTGGTGGGGTACAGGTAAAACAAGAAGGTGCAAATAAGAAACCGTTGGTGCAATGTGGGAATTGTGGGAAAAATCACTTAGGAGAATGTCTGAAGGGAAAATTTGTATGTTTCAAGTGCGGGCAGGAGGGTCATATCTCTCCCAACTGCCCCAATTCTAAGACAATTGGTGAGTGTTTTCTGTGCGAATCTAAGGATCATAGGGTGAAAGACTGTCCAACAAGGAAAGCGGAGGCAGCAAGTGTGAACATGGGGAAAAGCGGCGGAACTTTGGCAATCACGGGACCAACTTCATCCAGCAAGCCGACAAAATCTACCGCACGAGTCTTCAACATGACAGTCCAAGACACGGTGGCAGCTGGCAGTGGAACTCCAGGTACTTTTCTTATAACTTTTATTTTTCTTATATATGATTCTCCTATTTATAGTAAATAATTTTATAATAAATTTTGAAGGAGGAATTTGAGTTCATTTAGAAATCAAATTTCCGTATAATCAGAAAGACAAGCTTTTAATAAAAAGTTAAAGATCAGTCTGATCGAAGTGATTAAAATCTACTTGCAACGATTATGAATGTCATGTACCCTAGTAGGTATAAGTTTTAAAGTGGTGATTCCGGGGACGGAATCTTTATAAGGGAGGGTGAATGTGACAACCTGATATTTTAGATACAAATAAATCATAAATTTTGCGTATAATTTTTTTTTTAGGATGAGGATTTGTACAAGATAATGAGTATATGTATTTATGTGGTAAATAAAAATATATTTATTACATGATTATTTACAAGTAAATTTAATTTAGAATGATCGATTATTAAAAAGTATATTTTTTAATAATAATTAATTCCTTATTGAGAAAGTTTTATTAATTATTTTCTATGAAAGTATAAGTATATATTATTTAAATAATATATAAAATAATTTTAGAATAATTATAATGATTATTTCATTATACGAATTTTGTTCAGGTTATTAAGTAAATTTTACCTTAATTATTAAGGTTAAATAGAAAGAATAAATCAGATATGGAATCCAAACCTTAATTTTGGATTATTGTCAAGGTATGAGAATAATAATATAATATTAATTATATTTTGATTTTTCAGTACTATAAATATGTACTGTAAAAATTGTACTGTTGATGGTTGGTCAATTATGGTATATTGACCAAACCCTAACATTAATTGATTTAACTCTATTTATCAATTTAAATGGGAAATGTAAGATTATTAAATATCTGTGTTATATGATATATGGTTACGTATTACTTCATGGAGCGCTAATTAGGCGAAACCCTAATTTTGTCGCGAAACCTTAATTTTGTCGTGAAACCCTAATTATGAAATCGAAACCCTAATCGATATTTCTGTGAACCCTAATTGTTAATTTTAAGCACTAATTATTCAAGTGGTAAAGTTAATTACGATATAATTCCCTAATGTCCATATATAAATAAAGAATTTAATTTATATCAAGAACCCTAATTTAATTAATATAAACTCTAATTATATATTTTAGTAGCCCTAATTATTAAAAATTGTGAACATTAATTGCCAAATTGGCAAGGGTAAGTATGATTAGGGGTACTAAACGCTAACATTCATGTATAACGTAATTAGTAAACCTAATCTAATTAACAATCTTAATTTTTTAAATTTTAGAAACTAAAATAATTTTATTTATTTATTTTATTTGGCACGAACCCTAATTGCTAAATTCTACAAATTCTTTGTAATAAACCTTAGGGTTAAACCCTAAAGGTCAAACTCTAAGGGTTTGTTAAATGCCAAGAATGCCATTAATTGGAAAAATAAATGACAATTATGCCCTTTTTAGCATTAAAGAAGCTATATGTATGTTTTGACAATTGTTATGAGTTGTTGGCTAACCCTAACAACTCTACCTGCCCAAAATCTCCAGCAAATCAGCAGCACTCAGCCATATTCATGCATCATGTGATTATAAATTGATTTAAGGAGAGATAAAAATCATTTTTGTACACTAAATTGTTCAACTCTCATCCTAGACCTTCTCTCTCTAAAGCCAACGAAAATCTTTATCATTTCAGTCCCCAATCCAAGCCCCACCATCAACCATAACCAAAACAGCAACACAAAATCAGATTTTTGACAAGAAAGGTATAAAACCCTATCTCAATTTCTGTCCAAAAATCGGTTGTTAGATCCTGTATTTATGTGTTAGGATATGTTGTTTATAAGTTATTATGATGATCTGGGTTGCTAGATGTTGAATCCATAACATCTAGAGGCTCGGATTAGGCATATTACAAAAACTGGAAAAATAAATTTTTGTCTTCTGACAACGAATGTCAGTCCCTATATCTATGTGATCTGTAAAGTTTTTTTTGTGCTTTGAAAGCTTGTAGTTGTAGTCGTGTATGTGTTCTTTAGTCTGAAAGTGAAATCAGGGTCATGGGATGTGTATATTTTAAGTTATTCACGGTCAAATACCATTGACCGACATTGACCGGAACTTTCTGGGCAGTCAAGAACTTGCCCAGATTCGTCTGACAGAAAGTTCAACGGCTCATATCTTGCTTGTTGTTAATTGTTTTGTTGAATTGTTGGATCTATATTGTAGTCTTGTATATGGAATACATTTTTATGCCTTAAAATCTCCTTAAAAGCATAAGGATCGAATGTAGTGGATGGTCAAAGTAGACTATCCGATCATGATTTCTGTTTCTGGAAAATTCCCAGAAATTTTTTTGGCTTATTTCTGACATGGTTTGACCATGACGGATCTGGCTGTTATATGGTTGTTTTAGTGATGTTTTGTGATGGATCTATAGTATTACATGTGTTTTATATACTGCAGCTTTTAAATCACTATAACAGATCATATCTTGCAAGTTGTGGAAGCCCAAAAGAGGATGGATGAACTGTTCTTCATTTCTGGGTAACCCAGAAAATGAAGAACAGGTCTGACAGCCACTTTAAGGGCTCAGATCTCGTTGGTTATGCATGATATAAGCATATTTGTTGCTGGATCTTATAGTCTTACAATTTCTCTACATGATATGACCAAAACCGAGCCTAGAAACACATCACACACGAATTTACTTCCGGTCAAACTATCAAGCCTAGCCACTGTCACGTTTTCTGGGTTGGCATGAAGAACACCAAGAACACCTATAGCGACGGTTCTGTCGCTATAGGTGGTCTTTAGCGACAAATAATTTATATTTATCCGGAAATTAATAAAAAAATAGAAAAAAATAGTTTTTAATTATTAAAAATACAAAATAAATTATTAAAAATTATTTTAAATTCTAAAAATTAGTTTTTAATTATTTTAAATATATTTCATAAATATTTAATATTTTTGGAATATTAAAAGTATTTAATTTATTTAATTATAATATTAAATAAATTATTTAAAAATGATTTTAATATTTGAAAAATTATTTAAAATTATATTATGGTATAAGAAAATAATTTAAGTTATTTTTGATAACTTTTAATATTATGTGATAATTTTCATTAATAAATTAATATTAATGTTAATTAAGTTATTTATTAAATGAATTAAGTAAATGAATTAAAAATGATTATATTAAATTAAAAATCATTTTAAATAAGAATAAGGTATTTTAAACTATTTTAAGTTATAAAATATAACTTTTAATATTTAAAGCTAAATTACATTAATTAATTATTATTAATGATATTAAAGTTATTTAATAATTATATTAAATAATTTAGTTTAAAAATGATTTTAATATTAAAATAATCATTTTTTTAATAGAAATAAAGTATTTAAAGATATTTTAAGTTATAAACTATAACTTTTAATAATTAAAGGATAATTTCATTAATAATTTAATATTAATCATATTTAATGATTAATGATATTAAATTTATTTAATAATTATATTAAGTAAATAGTTTAAAAATGGTTTTATTTATTTAAAAATCATTTAAAAAGGATATAAATGAATTAAAAATATTTTAAGTTGTAATTAATAACTTTTAATATTTGGATAATGATAAATTAATATTTAAATATTATGGTAATTATTCAATGGTGATTTTAAATGTTTTAAAAATCATTTAAGGATAATATAAATGTTTAAGTTATTAATAACTTTAATAATTGGCAATGATTTCATTAATAATTTAATATTAATATTTAAATATTAATGATAATAGAATTGTTTGATATTTAAATCATTTAACAATGATTCTGATATTTCAAAAATTATGGTAAATGATAATAATTATAATTATTATAAGGTCATGAAAACTGTTATAACTGGTGTTTAAGATATCTAAGTGGATATTGTATAAATGTATATAGTCTTAGACTCGATATTACCCGATAAAGTTATCGGTAGACCGACATGTTTCAGAAATTGATCTGGACTTAGATAGATTGACTTGATAAGTGAATTATTTGTGATTCAATGGTGTTAAAGTTATGTGACAATGTGATTAGGAATGTGCTGACTGCAATAAGCAGTATTATATGATATAATATATTATTCTAATCAGACAATGATCTATTTAATGATAGGACTTGGTAGAAAAGATATATCTAAGTTGTGTAAGCAGCAGACAAGGCAAGTATCTAACCCTTTGCATTTACTTTATGCTAAGGACATGCGTAGATAACATCTGAACTGTTCAAATATTTCAACCTTTGTATATACTTATGCAATGATTCTTTATAAGCAAACTATTAAGCAATAATTGTTGTACGATTTCCTTTATCCTGTTAATATTGATCAAGTTATTTATTCTGTTCGTTAATTTCTATAACATGGTTATACAAGTGTCCCCACTTGGATAATCATTATATTTTATCACATGTTGATACATACTTATAGTTACCTAGTATGTATACCTTGAAATAAAAGTAGTCTAAGCTATTTGATCCAGCTAGACATATAATTAAAGTTGTTGTTGAACAAGATAAAACTTATCCAACCGAATTATTTTGGTATGGATTCAAGACTGTTATGAACATCCCAATCATGGGAAATTTTTATGC